>CM035406.1:40684044-41039044 GCA_020310875.1 Ceratopteris richardii | reverse complement strand
CACATATACACACACATACACACATAGACACATACACAGATAATGATGCATACACACACATACACATGCATACACACATATAGACACATATACACACACATATATGCATACACACACACATAGAGAGACATACACACACATACACATACATGCATACATATGCATACATAATGCATATGCATATGTATACATACATACTTACATGCATACCTAATGCGCATGCTTACATACACATACATAACGCATAGACACACATATGCATACATAATGCATACACACACATACACACATATGCATACATAATGCATATGCATATGCATACATACATACATACTTACATGCATACATAATGCAAATGCTTACATACACATACATAATGCATACACACACATATGCATACATAATGCATACACACACATACACACATATGCATACATACATGCATACACATACACACATAGACACATACACACTGTAGCACCGCACGATTCTCTCTCTCTCTCTCTCTCTCCCTCCCTATTCAAACCCCACACCCCTCCACAACCCCCACGACCCCACAACCCTCCACACCCCTCCACACCCCTCCACAACCCCCCACAAACCCCACAAATCCCACAAACCCCACACCCCTCTGCAACCCCCCACAAACCCCACAAACCTCACAAACCCCACAAACCCCACACCCCTCCACAACCCTCCACAACCCCCCACGACCCCACAACCCTTCACAAACCCCCAGAACTCATCGGCGTCAATTATTTTATGGAAAAAAAGAAGGTTCGCGATCAACTTTTCAAAAGGATTTAAAACGATATTTACTATTGCGCTTCAGAGGAATTGAACCCAGATCTATACGATGAGAGGCTGATGGGTTATCCAAGGCACCCGTCGACCTTTTTTACATGGAGGTATAAGACAAGATGTACTAGACAAAGTTTTGACCAGTTTTGGATGGATAGTTTGAGGATCATTTTTCAACCAAACCCTATAGTGTTATATATCATTGGAAAGCTCTTAACGAGCACTTTCCAATAGTGCAATAATAATTTTTGAAATCTTTGATTACTTTTTGACCACCCCCTACAATCTCCCGCAACTCCCCACAACTCACCCCCTATTCCCACCCACAACCTCCCACACCCCCCACAATCTCCCACAACTCCCCACAACTCACCTCCCACACCGCCCACTCAATATGTAAGGATAAAAAGCTACTACAAAAATTAGGTGAAGGATGTGCTTCTCAGGGTCATTCTAATATCACGGGTGGCACAAAATGAGGATCTTAGCTTGCATGCAAAATAAGAGTACGTGGTAAAAGTGAAAATGGAGAAATGATTGTTGCCGCCAACCATTCATGAATACTGCCTATTTTTGAGGATCCAATTCAAGACTGATGGCATATTTGATCTACCCCTCTAATTTTGGGCAATCAATCGGCGCATGATCAGTGGAGGTGAGGAATAGGCAAGGCCCTCTTGGCCTATTGGAGCCTATAAAAGCAATGGAATTGTTTTCATTTGGGAGACACACATATACATATGTACGTACAAGGGTTCTCTCTTGGCACTCTGTGGCTACAAGCCTACTGTAGGAAGTCATTCTGTGGGGGGATACAGAGCGTGGGCTTCCCAATGAGGGCTAATAACACTATATTGTGAAGAGAGTGGCTTGGTTTTGTCATTTAGTGTGAGTCATTGGTATTTCTTGCTCTTTCCCTTAGAGCAAGTCTTCATACTTTGTATTGATCAGTGCTAGTCTGCATCTAGTTGTGTCCATTGTACGGATTGGATGAATCCCTTGTATTGATGTTGTTTAGTTCTGGAGTGGCATGTTAGCATAGAGCATAAACCTTTGAGCATCTCTTTTGCCTATGTTGTAATCATTTGATTCGAACTAAGGAGTGGTTGGTCTTCCATTTTTTGTCATTTGTCATTAATATTATGCCTAAGTATTCACAACTCTATGCAATTATTGATATCTGCATGCTCAGAGAAATGTTGAAGGGTATATTTCAGTTTGGCACGCTCGGTGGGACACTTGCATTTTTGTGAGAGGCCCTGAGGATAGTAAATAGTCCTCTTTTTCACTATTTTTGCCCTATTGCATTTGCAAGTAGGTGCATGACCCATACACGAGCAGATAAGGAGCCTCTTCGTGTACGAAAGAGCCTTAACAAGTCAGCTATATCTTCGATTAGTGAACCTACCTCCCCTCTACCCTCCTCGAATTTATCTATTGATTTGGGTGCGACACCACTGTCAAAGGAGAAGCATAGGAGAACATTAGACCTCTCCTCAAATACGTTAGAAGAAACACCAATGCAAATGGAGGATCTCTCTCATTTACTCTCCAGACTCAATATCAAGTTCCCTACCTTCAAGGGACAAGCTTATGAGGATGTTGATGATCATGTGTGGAGGTTCATCTCCTTATGCTGTGGAGGAGGTCTACAGAATAGAGAGGATGCAATGCTAGTACTCTTCCCATCCACGTTAGAAGGCCTTGCTGACAAATGGTACAGTCAATACGCAGATGGCCATTTTTCTACATGGGAGGCTTTGAAGACGGCATTCTCACAGACATTTCGACTTAGTGACTCCTCGAAAAGAGCTCTAGAACAGCTCGAGAATCTAAGGCTAAGATCAGGTGAATCCTTCCATGAACTTCACACTAGGACAAAAGCACTTGTTGCACGTCTTCCACATGCTCCAGGTGATTTCTTGGTTAAAAAATGGATAGAAAAAGCTCTACGCACGTCAGCTCAGTAGAAGCTCTGTGAGTCTCTGAGATTGGATGCAACCCTTAATGATTTTGTTGCAGCAATGTCATGCATTGAAGAAGCTAGGCAACATTTTGAAGCGGATACACAACCGAATTATGTTGTAGAACTAGACCCTATTGGGCAACTGAGGAGGGAACTGGAGGCATTGAGAATGCAACAAAATCAACAAGAAGAGAAGGTCTTGCCACCATAGCGTCGCACTGATGATGAAGTAGCCCAACTTCGTTGTGAGTTAGAAGATTTGCGGACCACTCAGGATATAAGAAGGTAGATTTGGTGTAAAATATTTAACAACAATGGACATTCCAATGCTAATTTCCCTAACAAGGTAAGCTGTCAATTTTGTGGAAAGGATGGTCATGAAGCTAGAGACTCTTACTACCTCAAGGGTAAACAACAACGAGGTAACCATCAAGCTTTGGATTCATATTATGCTAGTACTTCAAATGCACCTAATAGAGAGGAAAATCGTACGACAAAGCCTAGATATAATAGACCATTGATGTGTTATTGCTGTGGTGAGTATGGCCATATGCAAAATAGGTGTTCCCTTCCAGAAGATGCACCTCCTTGTCAACATTGTCCAGGGGCCAAGGATCACTATACCAAAGACTGCCCAAGAAGCTGTCCTGCTCCAATCCACATGATTGCAGTCTCTCCACAAGAGGAAGGTATGACCACTCAGTCTTATGTTGTTTCATCCTCTGCAATGCCCATGATGACTAGAGCCAAACAAGCAGGAGCAATCCGTAGAGAGGAACAACGAGGATTCGAGGATAAAGAGGAGGAAAAGAAGGCTGGGTGGAAGGGCCAAGCACGAATTGAAGGAGCTTATGAAAGGATGTCTACTTCTCTAAGGGACCAACCAACAAGTGTGCAAGAAGACACTCATGAGGTAAACATTGAACAGATCTTGAAATGTATTCATCACAAGGTTAGTGTGTACGAACTTATAAGGATGGATTCAAAAATAAGAAGTGACTTATTGAAGATTATACACTCTGCTCACTTGATCCAATCACCCAGTATAGATGGTTTCATGGTTGATTTTCCCCCTGCACCCTTGGCAGACTACCAAAGCTCAAGATTATCTGTTTGTATAAAGGATGAAGCTCTCACAGGTGTGATCATAGATGGAGGCTCTGGTATCAATTTGATGCCAGATTTCACAATGAAGAAACTGACTTTGAACCCCACCAAGATGGCACCATTCACAGTTACACTATGAGATCAACATCGGGTTGTACCTCTTGGCATTATTGAAAAGGTACTGATGATAGTACAGGGTTGCCATTTTGTTCTAGATTTTGTTGTTATTGCACTTCCACAGGAGACTTCTTACCCTTTACTCCTAGGGAGACCTTGGCTGAGGCAAGCAAAAGCTTTGCAAGATTATGGAAAAACAAACTATGGATTTCAACTAGCACCAATAGCCAATTGCAGCTACATTTGGAAGAAGGATTTGACTCAGGGAAAACTACTGGGTATACTATGGACACGTAGGTAATGCCCTCTCTACCCCAAGATAAAGATACATTATTAAATTGGATGATGGAAAGTGCAGAGTGTTGCACGGTGGAAATCAATGAAATAGAGGAAGAAGTTGCAGATGAAGGAGTTACAGGAAAAGGCCATGAAGTTCACAAGGAGTTGGAGAATGAGAGTTTGCAGGAGAATACAAACTTTGAAGAGGCAACAAATATAGAAGTGCCTAGGATGAAAAGTTATGAGCCTAAGTGCAGAGAAGATCTTCCTTTTTCAGATATACCTGAAGGATGGACCAGAGAACATATTGTAGAATATAACCTAAAGTTCACTCCCGCATACAGTGGAGATGATTTCTCAAACAAGACTAGTCCTGAAACACTGGTTCAAGAAGTAACTCTAGGGGATGAAGAGAACCCTCAAGTAGTCCACTTAGCCTCCTGGCTATGGCATTATCCCCCTTTACTACAGAAGGTAACTTCTTTACTTTTTGCCTACAAAAATGTCTTTGCATGGTCCTAGAAAGATCTAACAGGGATACTAGAGGAGCTTGGATTACACCGGATACCCTTAGTTGAGGGAGCTGCACCTTCAAGAAGTAGGCCATATCGACTCAATCCAAAGTTTGTAGAGGCGGTAAAATTGGAAATTACAAAACTAGAAGAAGCAGGTATAAATGTTCTAGTTGAACATTCCAGGTGGCTTTCTTCTATGGTTATTGTACCCAAGAAAAATACTGGAAAAATAAGAGTCCGTGTTGATTTTAGTGCCTTAAATAAAGTGACTATTCAAGATGGATTTCCTCAGCCCTTTATAGAGCAAGTACTTGAGGAAGTAGCCGGTCAGACTTTGTATAGCTTCTTGGATGGTTTTAGTGGCTACAATCAGATAGTGATCCATCCTGATGATAGGGACAAAACAACCTTTGTTACTCCATGGGGCACTTATGTCTATACTCACATGGCTTTTGGCTTGAAGAATGCACCAGCTTCATTTAATAGAACAATGTATCTGATATTGGGCAAGTGATTAACAACCTTTCTCCACATTTTCATGGATGACTTTTCAGTGTTTTCAGGCATAGATAGAAGAGCAGCAGTTCAAGATTTCCATGATCATTTGGAAAATCTAAAGGAAATCTTTGAGCAATGTCTCAAAACAGGTTTGAAGTTAAATCCTGTTAAATGCCATTTTTTGGTCATCGAGGGCACTCTTCTTGGTCACATAGTATCTGTTGAAGGGATAACGGTTGACCCTGCAAAGGTTACTGCTATTCTATTCATGCCTATTCCACAAAGCCCAAAAGAAGTGCAAAGTTTTTTGGGCCATGCATGATACCATAGAAGATTCATACGAATGTATTTAGAAATAGCTAAGCCCTTGTCAAGGCTTACCAGTAAAAAGGTCCCCTTCTCATGGAGTGTTGAAGCTGAGAAAGCATTTTGTGAACTAAAATTGAGGCTATGTACTGCTCTACTTTTAAGCGTTCCTAACTGGTCATTGGAGTTTCATGTGCATACAAATGCCAGTCTTCATGCTGTTGGTGTAGTTCTAGCTCAACCATCATCACACAAGGTTGATATACCTATTTCTTATGCTAGCAGACTGCTCACCAAGGTAGAAAGGAACTACAATACGACCAAAAGGGAAGGTTTGGCCATTGTATTTGCTCTTCAAAAGTTTCGGCATTACCTTCTCAGTGTACATTTTATAGTCATATCTGACCATCAACCTTTGAAGTACTTGATAAACAACCCTAGAGTGGCTGGAAGGACTTGGAGATGGTTACTCCTGTTTCAAGAATTTAACTATGATATTCATATTAAGCCCGGAAGAGAGCACTACATGGCAGATCAAGTGTCTAGGACTGCAATGAGCAAGAAGGCAACATGTATTAATGATGAACTGGTGGATAGTAATCTCTTCCTAGTGGCAATTCAGACTGATTGGTATGATGGAATTCTCGATTTTCTTACTACTGGAAAACTCCCAGAGCATTTGACACCTATAGAAAAAAGAAGATTACTCCTTTAAACCAAGGCGTACTCACTCATATATGGGAATTTATATAGATATTGTGAAGATGATATCTTGAGAAAGTGTGTTTATCCAGAGGAGGTGAATCTTTTGTTAGAAGCTGCACACAGTGAAGGGCATCTAAAGGGGGAAGAATTGGCTCACATAATCATACATAAGGGACTATGGTGGCCTCATATTTACAAGGATGTGATCAAGTTTGCTAAAAAATGCCACATTTGCTAGAGATGTGCTCCTACGCCAACCAGATTGAATTTCCAACCATTAGTCATATCTACAGGATGGCTCCCATTTGAACGATGGGGTCTTGATTTCATAGGACCAATTAGTCCAACTGGTCAACCTGGGGGTAAGAAGTATATTTTGATGGCCACATGTTATGCAACTAAATGGATAGAGGCTAAAGCTACTGTGGACTGCAGGGCGTTACAGTAGCTAAGTTTTTGTATAAACGTATTTTCTCAAGATTTGGTTGCCCACTCGAAATCACTAGTGATAGAGGCACACATTTTGTAAATCAATTGCTCCAATTTATATTTGACAGGTACAAGGTTTTTCAGAAAAAGTCATGCGCCTACTATCCAAGGGCAAATGGCCAAGCAGAAAGCTCCAATAAGATTTTGATTGGATTGCTTCGCAAATTATGCTTCGATCATCAAAGCTTCTGGCCACAACATTGATCGGTGCAATTTAGGCTTTCAGAACTACAAGGAGGGGAACCACTGGCGAAAGTCCATTTCGCTTAGTATATGGAAAAGAGGCATTAGCACCATTCGAATTTATTATCAAAAAAGAAATTGGAGCCAAAACCATTGGAATTGAACCCCCCCATTAGGAGACCAGTGGCCTTAGAAGAATACAGGGAGGGAGCAATGCAAAAACTTCAGGTAACACAAGAAGGTCGCAAAAGATTGCACGACAAATATCTTAGGTCCAAAGAAGTACAGGAAGGATCCTTGGTTCTCGTGCATCAGATCCTAACAGTTTCAACCAAATTGGCACCCAAATGGATATGACCGTACAGAGTGATAAAGGTATTACCACATGGAGCAGTGCATCTGGAGGATTTGCACGGTAAGAGGATACCCCTGGTCAATATCTCTAGGGTGAAGAATTACCTGAATTAAGACAAGATGGAAGAACTTCATTCACTGTACATAGCATATTTCATTCAGTGGTTGTAGTTTATTTAGTCTATTCAATAAGCCTATGAAGAAAAGTTATATGAAGAAAAGTTTCACCGGGACGGTGCAAAGACTTGATGTGGGGGTCTGTAGCAGCGCGCAATTCTCTCTCTCTCTCTCTCACTACAACATATTGAGGGAATACCGATGATCACTGTACTGACGGGTAGCTGTCGGCGTCGGTATACTCCTTGGAGAATTTGGGAAAGCCACTTTGCCTCGGAAACAAAGCGTCGGTATAAGTGTCGGTACTTTGCTGGAACTACCGACGCGTATACCGACGCTTATACCGACGCTCTCTTTTTAACCGGGCCCGAACCCAAAATTCGTCATTCTAAGCGTTTTGAATCTAGATCTTCTCCTTTCGGGTTTGCGCGTGCCAACAACAGATCTCTGTTTGTCATCCTCTCTCTCTCTCTCTCTCCCTCTCTCCCTCCCTTCCTTCTCTCTCTCTCTCCCTCTCTCTCTCTCTGTCTCTCTCCCCCTCCCTCTCTCTCACTATCTCTCTCTCTCTCTCCCTCTCTTTCTCACTCTCTCTCCCTCTCTCTCCCTCTTTCTCTCTCCCTCTCTCTCTCTCTCTCTCTTTAAATAGACCTCTATCTTTATAGATCTGAAGTTTTGGTAAGTAGATCGCACATATTGCAGCACCTTTTTTATTTTTCTATGTTTTTTCTTTACTAATATGTTCTTTGTTTGGTTTTGCAAGAGATTTTGGGATCAAATCTTTGGAAATTCGATGAAAAATAATTTCAAGTGGATTTTGACGACCGTGATTCAAACAATTCTCTCTCTCTTTCTCTTTCCCTATCCTTCTCTCTCTCTCTCTCTGAACACACTTCTATTTTTTTAGATCTAATGCTTTGGTAAGTAGATCGCACATATTGTATCACTTTGTTTTCTTTCTTTATGTTTTTGCTTTTCTAATATCTTCTCTCTTTAGTTTTGCAAGAGATTTTTGAGATCAAATCTTTGGAAATTCAACGAAGGAGAACTTCAAGTGGATTTTGACAACCTTGATTCAAAAATTACATCAATGTAAGTAAAACATATATCACTCTTTTATCTTTCTTTATATTTTTCTTTTCTAATATCTCCTCTCTTTATTTTTGTTTGAGAGAGAGAGAGATATGCATATGCATACATGCATGCATGCATATGCATACATGGATGCATATGCATGCATGCATGCATGAGGGATATGCATATGCATACATGCATGCATGCATATGCATACATGCATGCATGCATATGCATACATGCATGCATGCATATGCATACATGCATGCATGCATATGCATACATGCATGCATGCATATGCATACATGCATGCATGCATATGCATATATACATGCATACATGCATGCATGCATATGCATACATACATGAATGCATATGCATACATGCATGCATGCATATGCATACATGCATGAGGGATATGCATATGCATACATGCATACATACATGCATGCATATGCATACATACATGCATGCATATGCATACATACATGCATGCATATGCATACATACATGCATGCATATGCATACATACATACATACATACATGCATATGCATATGCATATGCATACATGCATGCATGCATATGCATACATCCATGCATGCATTGATATGCATACATGCATGCATGCATATGCATACATGCATGCATGGATATGCATACATGCATGCATGGATATGCATACATGCATGCATGCATGGATATGCATACATGCATGCATGCATATGCATACATGCATGCATGCATATGCATACATGCATGCATATGCATACATGAATTTTTATATTTTTGTTTTCTAATATCTTTTTTTACTTTTTGTTTTATTTCTTTATATTTTTGTTTTCTAATATGCATGAGGGCTATGCATATGCATACATGCATGCATGAGGGATATGCATATGCATACATGCATGCATGAGGGATATGCATATGCATACATGCATGCATGAGGGATATGCATATGCATACATACATGCATGCATATGCATACATGCTTGCATGGATATTTTTGTTTTCTAAAATCTTTTTTTATTTTTTGTTTTCTTTCTTTATATTTTTGTTTTCTAATATGCATACATGCATGCATATGCATACATGAATGCATATGCATACATGAATGCATATGCATACATGAATGCATATGCATAGATGCATGTATGCATGCATGCATGAGGGATATGCATACATGAATGCATATGCATGCATGCATGCATATGCATACATTAATTTTTATATTTTTGTTTTCTAATATCGTTTTTTATTTTTTGTTTTCTTTCTTTATATTTTTGTTTTCTAATATGCATAAATGCATGCATGCATATGCATACATGCATGCTTGCATATGCATACATGCATGCATGCATATGCATACATGCATGCATGCATATGCATACATGCATGCATATGCATACATGCATGCATATGCATACATGCATGCATATGCATACATGCATGCATATGCATACATGCATGCATATGCATACATGAATGCATATGCATACATGCATGCATATGCATACATGAATAGATATGCATATGTATACATGAATGTATATGCATATGCATACATGTATGCATATACATACATGTATATGTACATGTATGTATACAAGCAAGCATATGCATATGTATATGTATACATGTATGCATATGTATACATGAATGCATATGTATACAAGCTTAAGGATGCATATGAATTCAAGCAATCATATGCATACATGAATGCATATGCATATGCATATGTATATGTATACATGTATGCATATGTATACAAGCTTAAGCATGCATATGCATACAAGCAAGCATATGTATATTTATATGTATACATGTATACATATACAAGCAAGCATATGTATATGTATATGTTTATGTATACATGAATGCATATGCATATGCATACATGTATGCATATACATACATGTATATGTACATGTATGTATACAAGCAAGCATATGCATATGTATAGGTATACATGTATGCATATGCATATGCATATGTATACATGATGCATACAAGCAAGCATATGTATATGTATATGTATACATGTATACATATACAAGCAAGCATATGCATATGTATACAAGCTTAAGCATGCATATGCATACAAGCAAGCATATGCATACATGAATGCATATACATACATGAATGCATATGCATACAAGCAAGCATATGTATATGTATATGTATACATGTATATATATACAAGCAAGCATATGCATATGTATACAAGCTTAAGCATGCATATGCATACAAGCAAGCATATGCATACAAGCAAGCATATGCATACATGGATGCATATGCATACATGGATGCATATGCATATGTATACATGAGTGCATATGTATACAAGCTTAAGCATGCATATATATACATTGGATGATATGAGATCTTCATATTGCATCAGATGGGATCTCCATGTACAGCTTGGGATGCACATGATCATGATGAATCAAAGATATATCATATCCGTAATGGAGCTCGAGTTATGGATGCGGTGGGGAAGTTAATGCATCAGCGTATACGACAACTCTGCTGTATCGAATTCGGTCATTCAGTAATGTTAAAATAGACCGAACAGGATAGAGACTCTAAAAATCATATCACACAATGCATATATGAAGAGTACCGGCCAGCACCTGGAAATCCTATTTTGAGTTCTGATTGGATTCAATATACAGCACGGGAGGTGATGTCGCATCGACGATCAGAAGCTCGCGATGCTTTCAAAGCAGGCTTACCAAAGCCTGTATGGCTAGATGCCGAAGAATGGGAATCAATTCAGGATGAGCATCAACATACTCCTGATCGGTATCGTCAACAGAGAGATGCGGCGGCCACACGTTTAGATACGGTTGGAACGTCACATTTAGGTAGCGGCGGATACGACAGTATGCACTACCAATTTGTAAGTATGATGTTAATTGTTGAAGTTGTTTGTGTTAAGTATATTATGTATATAATGTATATTCATCTAACATTTTAAATATTTACTATAGGAGTTGGCAGTGGGTCGTCCTCCAACACGAACTGAAGAATCATATGGATATCGACATGGACTGACTGCACTGTTACAAGACTTAGAGGGACGCGGTGCAATTGTCTCATGGGAGAATATTCTTCATTAGGTAAAGTTATATCTTGGTTTCGTGTTTCTAGTTGTTGTTTATAAATGTCATAATAATTGGTCTTATTTTATACATATGTTTTGTTGCAGGATTGTAGGTGTAAATATTTTGATCAATGCCACAATTTTGTATCAAACTCGCATACAACAATGATGAACCATAATTTTGTATTCGATTCCTATATGGAAGTGTTTTGTCACATTGCCATAATTTTGTATTACACTCCTATGTGGCAATGATGTAGCATAATTTTGTATTCGATTCCTATATGGAAGTGCTTTGCCACACTTTTGTACATTTTTCATTTATGGAATATATGACTTTCTGTATATGAATCATTGTTCATTTTTGCTCATATAAGTTTATGTTTTGGTTGCCATTAGAGTACATAACGCATGTACTCAGTTGGGCAGAGTGTATTGTCTTTTGCTAAACAACATCATGCTGTCGCAAAAGACAACATACTCTACCCAAAAAAATTTGTGCAGGTATGGTCGTCGGTATACGCGCGGGTAGCTCTAGTATGGTCGTCGGTATATGCGCCGGTACACCTAGCGCGGACGTCGGTATATGTGTCGGTATAAGCGTCAGAAATTCCGATGCTTATACGGATGCTTATACCGACGACTATACCGGCCCCATACCGGCGCTTTCTTTCCGACGCCTATACCGACTGTAACACCGACGTCGCAAAGAAATTATGCCCGTTCAATTTCCTCGGTAGCAGCCCCGGTATACCCTCGATGTGTTGTAGTGTCTCTCTCTCTCTCTGCCTATTCAAACCCCACACCCCTCCACAACCCCCCACAACCCCACAACCCTGCACACCCCTCCATACCCCTCCACAACCCCCCATAAACTCCACAAATCCCACAAACCCCACAAACCCCACACCCCTCCACAACCCCCCACAAACCCCACAAACCTCACAAACCCCACAAACCCCACAAACCCCACACCCCTCCACAACCCCCCGCAAACCCCACACCCCTCCACCCCCTCCACAACCTCCCATGACCCCAAAACCCTCCACAATCCCCCACGACTCATTGGCGTCAATTATTTTATGGAAAAAAAGAAGGTTCACGATCAACTTTTCAAAAGGATATTTGCCGCTGCGCTTCAGAGGAATCGAACCCAAATCTATACATTGAGAAGCGGATGGGTTATCCAAGGCGCCCGTCGACCTTTCTTACATGGAGGTATAAGACAAAATATAGTAGACAAAGTTTTGACCAGTTTTGGATGGATAGTTTGAGGATCATTTTTCAACCAAACCCTACAGTGTTATATATCATTGGGAAGCTCTCAACGAGTACTTTCCAATGGTTCAATAATAAATTTTGAAATCTTGGATCACTTTTTGACCACCCCCCACAATCTCCCGCAACTCCCCACAACTCACCCCCTATTCCCATCCACAACCTCCCATACCCCCCACAATCTCCCACAACTCCCCACAACTCACCTCCCACACCGCCCACTCAATATGTAAGGATCAAAAGCTACTACAAAAATTAGGTGAAGGATGTGCTTCTCAGGGTCATTCTAATATCACGAGTGGCACAAAATGAGGATCTTAGCTTGCATGCAAAATAAGAGTACATGGTAAAAGTGAAAATGGAGAAATGATTGTTACCGCCAACCATTCATGACGACTACCTATTTTTGAGGATCGAATTCAAGACTTGTGGCAAATTTGATTTACCCCTACAATCTTGGGCAATCAACCGGCGCATGCTCAGTGGACGTGAGGAATCGGCAAGGCCCCCTTGGCCTATTGGAGCATATAAAAGCAATGGACTTGTGTTCATTTGAGATACACATATACTTACATGTGTACAGGGCTCCTCTCTTTGCACCCTGTGGTTACAAGCCTACTGTAGGAAGTCACTCTATGGTGAGGATACAGAGCGTGGGATTCCCAGTGAGGGCTAATAGCACTATAGCTTGAAGAGAGTGGCTTGGTTTTGTCATTCAGTGTGAGTCATTGGTATTCGTGATCTTTCCCTTAGAGCAAGTCTTAATACTTTGTATTGATTAGTGCTAGTCTGCATCTAGTTGTGTTCATTGTATGGATTGGATGAATCCCTTGTATTGATGTTGTTTAGTTTTGGAGTGGCATGTCAGCCCAGAGCATAAACTTTTGAGCATCTCTTTTGCCTATGTTGTAATCATCTGATTCGAACTAAGGAGTGGTTGGTCTTCCATTATTGTCATTTTGTCATTAATATTATCCCTAAGTATTCACAACTCTGTGCAATTATTGATATTTGCCTGCTCACAGAAGTGTTAAAGGGTATATTTCCCTAAGGAGAACCTCCCTTGAGTAGGCGAAGTACTGGAGTGCTTGGTGCATGCTCCTGTTAAAAGTAGATACCCTAGTACCTCCTCTACACACACACATAGACACATACACACACATAAACACATACACTCTCATAGACCCATAGCGACACATACACATAGACACATACACACACATATACACACACACAAACATACACACATAGACACATACACACATAATGATACATACACAAGCATACATACATGCATACACGTACACACATAGACACATACACACTCATAGACACATACACACACATACACACTCATAGATGCAAACACACATACACATAGACACACACACATACACACACATATACACACACATACACACATACACACATACACACATAATGATGCATACACACACATACACATGCATACACACATACACACACACACACATACATGCACATACATGCACACACATGCATACATACACATACTTAATGCATACACACATACATATGTACATGTAAATATACTGACTTCTAACCATTTTGTTTTATATGTTAGGTATTATGGATCCTACTAGAGAGAGAAAGGCGAAACTCACTCTCATAAAAAGTCTTATGAGAGCAAGAGTTACGTCTGATACTCTAGGGGCCATCATGCGTGATTACTCAGAGATGTCTAATGAGGAGCTAGACTGTACGATTCAGATGCTGACCCAGCGATCAGAGGAGGGCTCTTCTATAGCTCCACATGCAAGAAGAGAGCTATCTGCTCATAGGTATGTTTTTTTTTTCATAAATTTTTTTAATGATATAATAACACATATTTTTATTTATTTTTATCTATCTATTTTCAGGACACCTATACCACCTCCAAATCGTGATAGCAGAGCAGAGTTGCAAGGACATGCATAGACACCTTAGGACTAGAGTGCGATATAGAGCCAGAGGGGATCATTGTGTACACAGAGAATGGATTGGATTTCAAGAGAAGAATGTGGGCACTATGCGACTCTTACCTGCGCTTTGTCCACTTACCGTGGAAGTAAGTAAAAATTTTACATATAAATTGAAATAAATATCTTATGGTTTATTTACATTATTTTTTTTATTTTTGTAGTGAGCATGATGAGAGGGATAAAAAATACGTACTTAGTTCAGTTGAGACAGAGTTTAGGACAGGATGGTCACTTAAGTGGGGTCTAAAAGAGATGCACACTGATGGCTCATCATCGCGATAATGCACGGTATGCACTACTTTTATGTATATATATGTGGATATGAGTATGTGTGTTTATGCATGTATGTATGTATATGAGAGAGAGAGAGAGAGAAAAGAGTGAGACTAGAGGTATAAATACACGCATACACACACATATACATCATACATGCACATTTACACACATATACACATACATGCACATTTATGCATACACACACATACATGCACATTTTTACACACACATACACACATATAACGAATACACATAGACACATACACATATTCACATACACGTACACATACTCACATACACATACACATGCATAATCATATGTACACACACATAGACTCATATAATCATATTTACATGCATATATACATATACACATGCATATATACACACACACAACACATGCATATGCACATATAGATACACATACATACACAACACATGCATATGCATAAATAAATAAATAAATCCTATTTCAAAAATCCGAAATTGAAAACACTAATTTCGATATTAGGGTTTTAAAACCCCTAATTTAGAAACTCTAATTCAACCTTTTAGCCATATGTTTGAAGTATATGTACACATTGCATCTATTCCTCCGACGTCCTACTAGAGAGATGTCTCTCCTCCCAACCTTATGCCTCTATATATAGCTACTCAAATCAACGAGGATCATAATATATATAATGATATATACACATCATGTAGATACACATACATAAATATAAAATGGAGTAGATATATTATGCATCACACATACATGCCTAAATACACACACACACACACACACACACACACACACACACACATATATATATATATATATATATATATATATATATATATATATATATATATATATATATATATATATATATATATATATATGCATACATATTCACATGTACACATTTACACATAGACATATATACATATATACATGTACACATCACATATACATGCATACATGAACATATATATACATGCATACATATTTACATGTATATATTTACACATAGACACATATACATATATACATGTACAAAATTATGAACACTTGCATATATTACATGAATACATGAATATTTTACATAAATGCATATGCATATATACACATATGCATATTTAACAAATGTATACATATATAACACACATGCAAACACATACATATACATGAAATACATATATATGCATACTAACATATGTATACATATAATACACATGAATACACACACATATGCATACATACATGATAAAAATTTGCTCCTCGAAGATAAAGCTATATATAAAATAATTAGGCATACCCCGGAGCTAGATAACTAGAATAGAATTTACTATCTAATATGCTCACATGTTTTCATTATTGCCATCATTTTGGTAAGAAATCAATATAGTCTCATCTTCATTATCCTTATTGATTTCATTTATTTCTTCTATTGTTAAATCTATGTTCTCATGAATCACATCATCTATTGATGGATTAATATCTATTTCTGGTAATTCCTCTTCCTCATCATAGAATGAGCATGTAGAGAACTATCCTATTCATCAGAAAGATTAGTATCAGTATCACGTATAATGATTCTAATTTCTATTTCAGATGTTGATGTATCAGTATCTGATGTTGAATCATCAAGAGGACGTTCTTCGATCTCTCTAACAATAAACTGTTCAAACAATGACCTACCTCTAGGTTGCACATGAATGACTTGCCACCAAGGATGATCATCTAGGTTTTTATAAAATAAGCTTGTTCAATATGCCTAGGAAGAATATATGGTTCTTTAGTAGATCGCATTACCTTGGAAGAATCAATTGCCCAAAACCCAGATAATTCCTTTCTTAATGTGGAATTATTACCTTTATACTCGGCTCGAAACCAGTCAACCTTCAAAATGACCTATCAAAATATATAACAACAAAAACCCATTATTAGGTGCTTAAAAAAATAACCAACTCTATCAAAAAAATATAAACTTTTTTCTACCTGTTTGAATGTACGAAATGAAATTTCATAGATACCAACAATAGTTCCTACGTAACCAAGTTCGCTATCTATAAGGTTCGTGTCTTTTGAGCTAGCACATGATAGTTGCTTGAAAGAAGCAACAATACTAGAATCCTCTGTTTTACGTAAAGAATCAATGGATTTGATTCTAATATGCTGTCCAAAAGCCCACATATTAGTGAACATTCGAGCGTGCAAAATAAATTCAATTAGTAAATAGAAACTAACATACATATATGAAAAAAATCAAATATTATTTTAATAAAATTATCTTTCGTTCACAACCTATCATTAACTCTCTTTGCTCATCTGAGATTTCTTCATTAGTTGCGTTGGCGCGTTGCAAACGACTATATAACCAATCCATGAAAGAAGATATATCTGTAATCTCATTATTATTGAGATTACGTCTAAATCTTTTGTTTTTTCACCTTTTTACTTTGGAGATTTTGAAGTTCTTCGTACTCATTAAGGAATGCTTGCATGCATTTGCTATTATATGCTACAAAAGTAGAAACATCATTTTTTTCTTGAAATGTAAATAAGAATGGAACCCCCTTACCTGATAATACCTCATCTGTTATTTTTGAAGAAGACTCATTGGTCCATGCACATGGAGCTTCTTCATGAACTCTTTCAAGGTACTCACTAACGTAATACATGCACTCTTCAAGCATCCAACCCTTTGCCATGGATCCTTTTGGTTTCGCTCTTTGTTGCACATAACCTTTTAATATTCCCATAAATCGCTCCACCCAAAACATCCATCAAGTGTTGAAAACACTTGCAATCTCTATTTCATCTCCAAGATGGACTAATAAATGAACCTAAATATGATAAAATGAAGTAGGAAGTTCTTTCTCCATCAAACATAGTAGCTCTTTGCATTCACTTTTTTTTGTGGGATCGAGTTTTTGCTTTGGATGTAATCCACCTATACATATCATAAAAACAATTATAAAGAAGTTAATTAAAAAATAAAAGATATCCAATATTCATACATATTAAATATAAAAGTATCATAATTACCTTATAAGTGATGCAAGACGATAGATCACATCTCGTACTCCTTTTGTTGTACATCCATCGATAACCAAAGGTAAAATATGTTTCAAAATGTTATGCCAGTCATGGGTCTTTAACCCAGATAAGATCTTATCATCCATAGTAAACATGTTTTGAAACGATGCTCCATATCCTGTAGGAGTCTTAATCAATTGAATTCTATTGTTGATAGTTTATATCTCTTTTGTTGTAAGTACCCAAGGAGCAAGTGCATAAGTCGTTTCTTGTCGATGTCTATCAAAAACTGGCCATAACTTTTGTTTGGATTTTTTATCTTTCAAATCATTCCTTGATGCTCTGGTATCTTTTAGTCCAAGAAGATGCTGCCATAGTGAATAACCAATATTTTTGAATATATGCATTAGATCAAGAAGATGACATACTTTTAACTCTTTCCAATACTCCAAAGAATACCATATTGATATGTTCTCTACGAGTGCCAATTTTCCTTTACCTTTGTTCACATACTCATTATCTGAATCATCACTGAAGATTTTTTATTCTGGATCTATTAGAGGTCCATCTGTCCATTTTTTATACCAATCCATAGGCATCATAGGTTTTCGACACTTACCTGTTCCAAGCTTTCCATTAAAATGTATCGCTTCTCTTTTAGATCTTAAGGGATGATGATCAGACAAGAATCATCGATGTCGAAGATAAATATTTTTGTTGAGATTCTTACTATACATTGATCTCAATCAATCACCACAACATGGACAAGCTTTATAACCCTTGGTAGATATTCTTGCATCATGAACATGATAAAAATATAATTAGATTAAATCATATTTATTTACATGCATATTGAATAAAAAAATTACATCAATACCTGAACAAACACCATATCCTGGAAAATCGTGAATAGCCCAAGCCACAATACCACGAACTGTAATATGTCTTTCATTGATGCTTTTCGATACATCAATGACATTAATACCTTTCCATAACTCTTGAAGATCCTCAATGAGAGGAGCAAGATATATATTCATATATTTAACTTGTCTTTTGCCTGGGATTAAAAGTGAAAGCATTAAATGTTCCTTTTTAATGCTAAGATATGGCGAAAGATTGTAGTTTATGACTACCACTGGCCATGTTGAGGATTTACTGGATTTCATGGAGAATGGATTAACCCCATCTAATGCAACTCCTAACTTTAGATTCTATGGATTTTGTGCAAATTCAGGCCATGTAGAATCAATATGTTGAAAAGCAACACTATCATGAGGAATTCTGATTATTCTATCAAAACTTTTGTGATCATGTCCCCAAGTCAAAAGCTTTGATAATTCGGGGCTTTGAAACATATGTCTAATCCGTGGAGCCAATGGAAAATATCTCAATACCTTTTTCGGGATTTTACCTTCTTCGCCCTTATATCGAGGAGATTGACATTTGGGACATGTCAAAGAGTCTGCATATTCACCTCTATATAAAATACAATCGTTAGGACTAAAAACTTTTCAGATAATAACCTGTAAGTTTATCGAAAAAAGATATATTAAAAAAAGTAAATAAATAAATAAATAAACAAATAAATAAATAAATAAATAAATAAATAAATAAATAAATATATATATATATATATATATATATATATATATATATATATATATGCATATATTTTATATATGTGTATGCTTATGTGCATCTTTTAAAATATTCACGAAAATTTTGATTGTTTTGGATGGCAGGATACGATTGTTTGTTTTGGAGGATATGAAGTATGTACCTTCATTGAATGATTTGTCTATTCTATCATATGTTCAGTTTGAAAGTGTGAAAAGCGGGCTTTTAATTGCTATTCAAAGAATTTGGCACTATTTATAGGCCATACGATGGTGACCTGGATGAATCGCATGCACAGAGGTTACTCAAGATAGAGAACCCTGATTATAAGGGACTAGTGCTAGCAGGATTCTTGGGGTATCCAGTAAACCTCTTGCATGTCAATGATGAGCATCTGAACTTTAGGATAGAAAGTGGAAATCATGGTGGCTTGAGAGGATCACTTTTATACAGCTTGTTCAAATAACTTCAGATTTATGACACTGAAGTTTTTTGAACAAGTTGTATAAAATTGATCCTCTCAAGCCACCATGATTTCCACTTTGTATCCTAAAGTTCAGATACTCATCATTGACATGCAAGAGGTTTACTGCTTACCCCAGGAATCCTGCTGGCACTAGTCCATTATAATCAGATTGCTCTATCTTGAGTAACCTTTGTGCATGCGATTCATCCAGGTCACCATTGTATGGCCTATAAACAGTGCCAAATTCTTTAAATAGCATTTAAAAATCCGCTTCTCACACTTTAAAACTGAACATATGATAGAATCGACAAATCATTCAATATATGAAGGTACATACTTCATATCCTCCAAAACAAACAATCGTATCCTGCCATCCAAACAATCAATATTTTTAAAGATGCAGTAATAGTTTTAAAAGATGCACGGACAAAAAGTGTCCATTCAATTCAAGTTCTTGTTCTTACCTTATCTAAAGTAAGAGTAAAAACCTGCATGTATTTATATATATATATATATATATATATATATAGAAAGTTGAAAATTATACCTTAATAGTGTCAAAACAGATACATTACTCCATCCAAAACGATTTTGAAGGTTGAGAATAAGTAAGCTCGCACTTAGTCGTGTCAAACGACTTCCTTCATATACATGCTTTAGACATTCCTCTCGAAGATATTTCTCATTTTTAAAAATATCAATGCTCTCACTGTCATTTTGATATCAGTCCTCAATAAAATCTGCCATGCGATCATTTTCACCATTGTCACACAAATCATGTACTTTATCGTTATTTGAATATAGATCTTTCAACTTTGCATATTGCACAGGATTAGTTTTGCATAGCCTCCTCATGGAAGCTTCTGATAAATGAGGTCTTACTAGTAATTGTGAATGTTGTGGAGGAATATCATCAACATCATACATTGGAATCTACACATATAAATAAAATTCATTAGTATTCCATAAATGAATAAAAAGTAAACTTTAAATTTAAAATTAAGTATATAACTTATTAAATATGGATATAAAAGTTTTATTCTCTGTAGCTAAAAGGTGCTCTTGGAGGTCTACGCCATCCATAATTCACTAATAGTTCATCACCGGCATGTAATGTAGTAATAGCATTGACAACTATGTATCTTGATACATCTCTACTCATGTATGGTGATTCATGACTATTTTCACACTCCTCAAATGTGCAATTAGTCCTTAAACTATTATGTAACCCTCGACTACTATTTATTAAACCTGCTATATTTCCATGTGTGTAAGGTCTTCCATTAATATATAATCTTTCATTTTTTGCATGTAAAATCCTTCTACTAGTAAGGGATGCTGCGTTCAAGCATATTCCATAAGTGAAAGTCGATGCCAATCTCCCCATCCATATATAGGACCACAAAATGACATAAGAGTGACTTTAGAGTTCGAAGGCACATACAAATCCTCTACAATAAAGAGACCACGACCATCATTAGTAATAGTGGATGGAGCAATCATATAGTGATTACCCCAAAAGTTGAAAACCTCTCCATCTAAAGGAAGTGGTCCTCTATTCCATCCCCCATATCTTCTTCTATCATATGTTTGTACTAACGAACGATCACGAGCTTGCAATGGATAATTTGCAGCCGTTTCATTCTCTAAACCAGGAGGTAGAGGATTTTTAGAAACCTTTGCTTGTAATTGATGAATAGCAAGTCCATGACGTGTACGAGGTATATTAACATTATGAGAAAAATTATCATCATCATCATCGTCGAGCAATATCAACAGTAATTTGATTTTGTATATGGTTTTTAAATAAAATAATTACGTTAATATAAATAGAAAATACATACCCAAGCATTATCACGTTGACTAGGTGATGGTGCATGCTCAAAAGTACCATACTCTGCCTCATGTTCAATACATTCCAATCGTGGTCTTCGATACATGCCATAACAAGAGTTACACCAACATATAATATGCTCTTCATAGTAAAATTCATCATAATTCCTATCGGAGGACACATGTGAAATCGTTGCATGGGTAGGAGGTGGTGGAGTACCCTCTGATTGATCAGAATATGCACATAATAAGAAACAAAAAAAAAAGTTATGTATCCATCAAATATATTTAAAATTAAATGTTTAATATACTTACAGTATAAATTCATTGCACGATGAGGAGACAGTAGTGGAGTTCCATCTGATTGATCAAAATCTACAAATAATGGTATTTGATATTAATAATCTGATTATCTACATACACAAAAAATTCACATATACATATTTACACATACACACATATTCACATATACACATTTACACATACACATATATTCACATATACACAACTACAAATTATTGTGGGATAAATGCATGTATTTTGTATGAATGAGTGTATATGCATGCATGTGTGTGTACGTATATATATGGATATGTATATGTGTGTTTATGTTATATGTATGTATATGTGTATATGTATACATATATGTATGCGTATATGTTTGCATGTATATGTGTATGTGGGTATGTGTATTTGTATGTGTGTGTATATATGTGTATGTATTCTGATTTTTTATCTGTTCGAGATTAAATTAGCAGGAGATATTGTATGGTGGAAAAAAATAAGAGGCGAGCTAACATAACATGTGAGACGTGGCAGTTTTTTCGTAGACAGCTATGTCTTCAGGAGTCATTTCCTCAGCAGAAGGTACACAAATTAATAGTTTATATATATATAATTTTTATATATTTTAGTAATTTTTTACATTTAATTTATGTATTTTTTCTTGAATAAACAGGTTGTTGCAAAGAAGAGAGTGGAGTCGGGCCACACATCGCACCTAGGCCAAATGGGCCATAATGGTTTTCTAGCTACATTTGTATTTATATGTGTTATTGTGAGTATATTTTTTATTTTAGTTAAAATGCAAGCAACTAATCTTTTTTATTTGTTTCAATGCAGTGGAAGGATTATGGCCGATATCCTATGAAACATGAGATCGAGTATGCTACACATTTTGGATATCGGCGTTTGAGCAAGTATATGCAAGATCATCCTGATGCCTTTGTGAGTATTATTAAATTTTATATAATTATTTAATTTTTATGAATGGTTTAATTGTTTTATTTATTTATGTTTGTTATATGTAATACAAGAGTATTATGGAGAGACAAATATGGATGAGGTGGAGAGACAGACACAGGAGGGACGATCTCGATCGTCACAAGGTGATCATGACGATGAGGATGAGGAAGATAAGGATGATCATGATATTGCTGATGATGATGATTAGGATTTTAGTTGATTATGACATTGGATTATATGTATTTACATTGATATATATATATATATATATATATATATATATATATATATATATATATATATATATATATATATATATATATATATATATATATATATATATATATAATCTATATATTTTTCATTTCACTTGTGTTTTGAATTGTGTGTATGGTATTAAGTAAAGAGGAGTTTTGTTCTATTGATTGTTATTATTGTTTATATTAAACATGTGTTTTAATACTTTAATTATATAATTCATTCATATGTGTGTACCTTAGTGTATATGTATGTGTGTGTATATGTATGTATGTGCATGTGTATGTGTGTGTATATGTATGTATGTGCATGTGCATGTGTAAGTGTATATGTGTGTATGAGTATGTGCATGTGCATGTGTATGTGTGTGTATATGTATGTGCATGTATATGTGTAACTCTATGTGTATATGTGTGTATGTGCATGTATATGTGTATATGTAGGTATGTGCATGTGTGTGTGCATGTGTATATGTGTTTTAATACTCTAATTATATAATTCATTCATATGTGTGTACCTAAGTGTATATGTGTGTGTGTATATGTATGTATGTGCATGTGTATGTGTGTGTATATGTATGTATGTGCATGTGCATGTGTAAGTGTATATGTGTGTATGAGTATGTGCATGTGCATGTGTATGTGTGTGTATATATATGTGCATGTATATGTATAACTCTATGTGTATATGTGTGTATGTTCATGTATATGTGTATATGTAGGTATGTGCATGTGTGTGTGCATGTGTGTGTGCATGTGTATATGTGTTTTAATACTTTAATTATATAATTCATTCATATGTGTGTACCTAAGTGTATATGTATGTGTGTGTATATGTATGTATGTGCATGTGTATGTGTGTGTATATGTATGTATGTGCATGTGCATGTGTAAGTGTATATGTGTGTATGAGTATGTGCATGTGCATGTGTATATGTGTGTATATGTATGTGCATGTATATGTGTAAGTCTATGTGTATATGTGTGTATGTGCATGTATATGTGTATATGTAGGTATGTGCATGTGTGTGTGCATGTGTATATGTGTGTGTATGTATGTGCATATATATTTGTATATATGTGTATAATGTATGTATATGCATGTGTATATGTATTCCACATGCATGTGTATGTGAATGCATTTCCATTTGCATCCATGTGCATGCATGTGGATGTGCATATACATGTATTTGCATATATGTTAATGTGTGTATGTGTATATATATATATATATATATATATATATATATATATATATATATATATATAAATATATATATATATATATATACATATATATATATATATATATATATATATATATATATATATATATATATATATATATATATATATATATATATATATATATATATGCAATAATGCATGCATGTAAGTCTTTTTATGTGGTTGAAGAAATGTTTGTGCATATGCATGTGTATATGTGTGTATGTCTAAGTGTATGTGCACATGTATCTGTGTGTATATATGTGTGTGTATGTGCATGTGTATATGTGTGAAAGTGCATCTTCATCATGTATAAGTGTATAAGTGCATATCAATAAGTGTGAGTATGCTATCTAATGAAAATAACATCAAATGATATACCAAGAATAGAAATTGTACTTACAATAGTTAGCCATACTTTTTGCTTGGTTAGCTTCTTGAATAACCTGCAATAAAGAGAGAAAGAAGAGAGAGAGAGAGAGAGAGAGAGAGAGAGAGAGAGAGAGAGAGAGAGCGAGAGAGAATTCAAAGAGAGAAAGATGTAGAAAGAGAAAAACAGAGACAAAGGGAGACAATAAGAGAGAGCTTAGGCAAAACAAAAATTTTGCATATACTTGCTTCAGCTTGTAAGTGCAGGGCAATTGCGAACATTGGAGAGCTCTTTGATCAGATGCGAGAAAATCCCGATCGAAGAGCCTCCAATGTTTTAATTTTTTTTCGTCGACAGACCATCGTGTAAGCGATGCTACGCGCAGAGTTGGCGTCACATAAGCGACATGTTTTTAGGGTCGCTTATGCGATGCCACAAAACATCGCTTATGCAACGTAACAAAGCATCACATATGCGGTGCTATTTAAAACTATCGTGTTAGGGACATTGTATGGGAGTGTCGCAGCCCCGTCGCGCCACAAGTCGCAAAAAATGTTGTTTGGTTTGTCGTTTGATCAACGGTCCACAGGCGACGCTCATTACGATGCATGTTGTAATTTTATAGCGATGAAATTTTGTCGCCTTAAGCGTCGCTATACGCCTGTATTCCTTGTAGTGGATACTGAGGGCTCCACGTCCATGTGCGTGATGAGCTGTATATATGTAAGAATTTGTAGAAGATTGGTAAGCATTGTAAGTGACATTAAGATTGATTCATAAAATGAAAGAAAATAGAAGAAAAATAGGTTAGTGCATATGAAATAGTATCGGTTTTTTTAGGAAGTTTCATTATTGAGATCTACTTCTTCAAGTAACCTTGAGTTAATTGAAAGGCAGAAGTGAACTTGGACATAGCATCAAGGGAAGCTAGTGAATTCCAAATAATATGGTTTGGATGCGTAATAGCTACTAGGATATAGACTTCCAAAGTTAATTAAGGTAAACCTTGAAAAAGACAACCCTAAGGTTAGAGGAGATAATTAGTTTCAATTTGAGATCTTGAAGGCCCTAGGGTCCCTTGAAGGGGTTAGTTTTAACATCTCACCACTTAAGGGATGACAGGCATCCAATCCCCACCCAAAGAGGTTGAGCCCCCACCTCTAACCTTCAGAGGCAAAAGGCTCGAACAGTTGAACTAATGCGCTTGGACATATGCAATGGTATCATTAAAAAAAAAAGACCAAGTTCATTCAAATTTTACTTGCTGTTGCTTGAATTAATGAAAAGACCGATTGTACAAATGAACTTGGGTGTAGTACCGGTGAGACCCTGAACCCCACAAAAAAGGGTTTAAAATTTAGTAGGTTGACAACGAAAATGGCTCAATACATGTTCATCACTACGGGTTGTTTAAAATAAGACGTGGTTGTTTAAGAAACACGCTCCGCATTAAGTAGACTACGGTCTCTTATCTTTTTAGTAGCGAAAAGGGAATTGACGAACTCAAAAGGAAGAAGGAAGCATCGGCAACCCATATACTTGACGGGCTGGACAATGCGGATTAAAATAGGATTATAAGAATTTCGCATCTCCTCGGTCGTTTGAAGAGTAGGGGCAGAATATCTATCGGGGAAGTGCATTATATCTCAAACGGAGTAAAGTGTCAGCATTCTTCATAGAAGCTTTCGACTGATGGCAAATTGCAATAGACGTTCCATCAGAAAACACGGTGTCAAATGGTCTGTGCACGTCTCTTTGACAGCGTTCAACAAGTCGATGAGGAGAGACTACGTTCCATCTCAAATTCCTTGTCGGTGAGAGTTGAAAACGTAGTGCGTCATCCTTGTGTTCAAAGTCAGCGTCTGGCGGTCAATCACGCGGCAGGGGATACCTTGAACTATTATTACGATTTTCGTTTAGGGAAGTTCGATCTTGCGTAATGGCATTGGCCAGTCAAATCAGTAGTAATTCAGTTGTCATCTTGTCTAACCCTTCGTTTGTGGGATACGAGGTTTTCGGAGGTAATATGTCCATTCACTTGTAGAGTTGCAGTTTCAAAGTTAAAGCTCAGAGAAATAAGCTTGGGCTGAGCCTCCATTATTTAGAAAACAAAAAAAATAAACCAATCTTCTTTCTACATTATTCCATGGTCTGAATTAATTTTACAGTACATGAAAGCATTGACACCCCAATCTCAGATAGATAAAGAGTGACTTAAAATTGACGGGCATTTCGTCTGTCAAGAGCCATTTTGCCTGTCAAAAATGGGTGTTTTTTGAAACTTCGTGTCAAAGGACAAGCTGAGATTGATAATTTACATATCGTTATCGTTTTTTATATAAGTCTGATCGTGAAATCTAAGCCCTATTATGGAGAGCGAAGCACATCTCACACAGATAAAGACAGCAAATGCATTTTGTTTTTTGGCTGATAGAATTACGCTTTTTAGGTCACTCAACGAAGCATTCAAAGCACATGTATGATCAATTCGGTGAATTCTGGTAATCTAAATTATACGCACATGTACAATGGTTACCTAAATTTCAATGATCATCATGCATGACGGTCACTTGATTAGTATATAGTCCACAACAATTAGAACAAAGTAATCTGTTTAATATTACATGTGCTTTAATGTGAGAGTTTTCCAATTGTTATACTGCTGTGGAAGCCATAACTTTACACTTTCAAACTTCACCAATGACCTAAGGTGGTGAATGATCTTTTCCCGATAGCGAATAGCGGCGCCCAAACCTTGCATTTTATCTAATGGCCATAAACGGCGGCAAGTGACCAAAGGTGTATTGTTCTTATAGAAAATGAATCGATAGTTTAAGTAGCAAGCATAGCCCTCCAACTATTGCACATCAATACTTGAACTAGGAAGCATTACAACCCTCGATGGAGGCTAACGATTTAACCAGTTGGGCTAGGGCTGTTTCCGTTGGCTTTGCCCTTTAGTGAAATAGATATAGAAATATTTTCTTTCGGTTTTTTTTATAACAGAAATATTATTACCTGAAAATGATGTTACGACACCTCAATGTACTAGTTAGAACGGCTTAGGCTCCTTTACTACTTTCCCATTTTCTCTTAATCTGGCTTGTTACCTGGTTCCTTGTAACGGCTCTCTTTTAATCCTTTTACATGTGTAAATCTTTAGGTTTTTACAATAGTAAAAGATCCATAAAGAAATTAAAAGAAAAATACAATAAGTGAGCATAAATAAAAGAACTCTCCAATGGATATTCTTTCGATATAATCCAAGTGATAACTTTTGATCTAGATCAAATCCACCTCAAGCATAGTGTAAGCTTGATGTTCCAACACGAAAGAGCTTGTAATCTTGTTTTTGACTAATTAAGAATTCCATTGCTCTATCTCTTTGTCTGCCATGTGTGTGTGTATGTGTGCATACTTGTGTGCTTTTCACTCACTTGTGCATCTCACTTGCATCCTACCATAAAGAAAAATGTATACTAACAATACCTCCTTTCGATCTATGACATAATGTATCTAGTAAGTAACCAATATCAACAATTTTATACTTAAGCTCCTATGAACTTATAAAATTCATGGCTGCCTCTGGTCAATATCAAATGCAAGTCTACTTTTGATATATGTTTTTGGAGTTGATACGCGTGCTCCTTAAACAATATAATTGACGTCAATATCAAATGCAAGTCTACTTTTGATATATGTTTTTGGAGTTGATACGCGTGCTCCTTAAACAATATAATTGACTGGCTTGTTTTTGTGTATTTTATGCGACCGATCCCTCATAAGTGGATGAGAGCTCTCTCTGTGAGAATCAAAAGAAAAATAATTAAATAAATAGCCACATGATGCTTTGCTACCAAACTCCAAAAAGAGTATTAACCTTATTGACGTATGCCTGGAGCAAGTTTAACGCTTGCTTTGTGGAATACGAGGGGTCCATGAATACTATGCCAATTCACTTGTATGATTGTTTTTTCAATTAATTCAAGCAAAATTGCATGACTATTTTTTTAATCAATTCACGCAAAAAGGTAGATTTATTAAAAAAAAGGGCGTTGCATATTCTTAAGAGACATATGTAACACCTACGTGAAAAATTTAGTAAATTAATGACACCATAAAAGTAACGCTAAACTGGCTATTTGCATGTTCTATGAATCCCGAAAGCTGACGTGTTCTTGGTCGGAAATATAAAACAGAAATCTTGTATAACTAAATAATTGGTTTTTGAGCATGTAGTTACTTTTTCCCAACTCCATATTTCCTGCATATAGTTATAAATATTAAAATATAGATTTATCTATAAAAAAAGGTCATATGATGCAAGACGATAGTAGCGAATGTGCTAATCACCGCCGAATACTTGTCTCTAGATCTAAGTTTGATGAAATGTTTACCCCACGTAATTACAACAAAAAATTTACCACTCATACATAAAACTTCGCTTGAAGTTATGAATGATACAATGGCTTACATAATTATTTTAATAAAGCTGCATCTATACATATAACCAAGGAAATCCTACTTTACTTTACCAGAAGTCTCTACCTTTAATAATGTACGGAAAAAATACCATGGACATACATTCGAGAATGATTTTTATATCTATGTGTGCGATGAGGCTTGTTATCGACAATAGAACTAAGTAGGTGTGAGTACACATGGACGGTGGCATTTATCAGCCTACTTATCTCCTTGGGTGCTCTTTCCGAGTTTTGTAGTCTTTATGAAACCGAGAAGTCATTTTATGAGCAATGGACATGCAGGCATGCATACATACGTACACACACACACATATATATATATATATATATATATATATATATAAAAGGAGAGAAAGAAAGAAATACACAAACATATACACTTACATGTAGAGTCGGCGTGTACTGAAAAGGGCTTGAGTATTCGGATGGATTTTCCAAGGTTCAAGGTCCACTCAAGGATCAAGGTATGTAATAAGATCCAGATAAATGGCGGATCCCCCAGAGGCGCTAATTCTAAGATCTCAGCACTTAAGTTACGAGAGATCTCCTATCCCCATCCAAAAAGGTTGAATCCCAACCCCTAAGTTTTAGAGGCAAAAGGCCCAATTAACCAAGCTAATCCGCTTGGATATATGCAATGATACCATTTAAAGAAAAAACAGAAAAGATGAAGTTCATTGAAATTATACTTTTTCAAAAATAACTCAAAATACAGATAATCTACAGAGTTATTCACAAACAACATATCTATATACATACAATGACAACGAAACTTGGTTGTCGTATGACCTAAGGCGCAATTCACGACAGCGGTCTCTTATCAGTAGACTAAAATAGGATTATAATAATTTTGCATCTCCTCGGTCGTTGGAACAATAGGTGCAGAATATCTATCGGGGAAGTGCACAATATGTCAAATGGAGTGAAGTGCTAGCATTCTTCATAGAAACTTTTGACTGATGGCAAATTGCAATAGACGTTCCATCACAAAAGAAATTGGGTCCCATCATTCCATGGACATCATAAACACGGTGTCAAATGCTCATCAACGCTGCTGGAGATGACAAACGAGGTTCCACCGTTCCATGCACGCTGTATCCTACGACACGTCTCTTTGACAGCGTTCAACATGTCGATGAGGAGAGACAGTCCAGACTCTGTGGGCCATTCCCTCTCATATTCCTTGTCGGTAAGAGTTGAAAACGTAGTGCGTCATCCTTGTGTTCAAAGTCAGCGTCTGGCGGATTGACACGCAGCCAGGGCCAAGACAAAATGTCGAGGCAAAAGTTTCGTCTACTTTTCATAACAGCAATTTTGACATGTTTATACAAGGCATATCTAATATAATATATATACAGGTCTATGAAAAATGACAAGAAAATTATCAATCCGAGCTTGTCATTTGCCAAGAATTTTCAAGAAACACCTGTTTTGAGAGGCAAAATGGCAAATGACAGACAAAATGCCTGTCAATTTTAGGCCCTGCACGGTGACGTAGCAACAGATACTTTGAATTATTATTACCATTTTTTTTAAGGGAAGTTCTATCTTGCGTAATGGCATTGGCCATTTAAATCAGTAGTAATCCAGTTTTCACCTTGTATAACCCCTTGTTTGTACAGGGGTCCCACGGATAATATGTCCATGCACTTGTAGAGTTGCACTTTCAAAGTTAAAACTCGGGGAAGTAAGCTTTGGCTGAATCTTCATTATTTAACAAAAAAAGTTTAATCTTGCATATACATCATTCCATGGCATGAATTAGTTTTAAAGTACAATGAAAACATTGAAACCCCCCAATCTCAGATAGATAGGGGCTGGCTTAAAATTGACGGGCATTTTGACTGTCAAAGACCATTTTGCCTATCAAAAATGGGGTTTTTTTTTTTTTTATTTCGTGTCAATGAAAGGATGAGATTGATAATTTACATATCATTTTTATAGAACTTAATGTATATTTTATGTATGAGCTTTCTATAATCAGAAAATTTCTCACATGAAAGGTAGAAGCAAAATTTTGCCCTGCACATGAAATTTTTTCCTGGTCGTGAAACCTAAGCCTATAAGGGAGAGAAGATGCATGTTTTCTCTTTGGGTGATCGAATTATGCTTCCTAGGTCACTCAACGAAGCATTCGAAGCACATGTATGATGAATTCAGTGAATTATGGTAATCTGAACTATACTCACATGTACAATGGTCACCTAAATTTCGATGATCTGAATTAAATGCACCTTCTGAATCATGCATGATGGTCACTTACTTAACATATAGTCCACAATAAGTAGATCAGAAATAACCTGTTTAATATTACAGGTACTTTATTCTGAGAGTTTTCCTATTGTTCTACTACTGTTGAAGCCATAATTTTACACTTTTAAACTTCACCAATGACCTAAGGTGGTGAATGATTTTCTTCCCAACCTTCCATTTTATCTTGTGGCCATAGACGGCGGCATCTGACCAAAGGTATATTATTCTTATTGAAAACGATTCTATAATTTAAGTAGCAAGCGTAACCCTCGGACTATTTCACGTCAATACATGCATGTATGAATGCATATGCATACATGAATGCATATGCAGACATGCATGCATACACATGCATACATGCATACATGCATATGCATACATGAATGCATATGCATACATGAATGCATATGCATACATGAATGCATATGCATACATGAATGCATATGCATACATGCATGCATACACATGCATACATGCATGCATACACATGCATACATGCATGAATGCACATGCATACATGCATGCATGTATGCATATGCATACATGCATACATGCATACATGCATGCATACATGCATACATGCATGCATATGCATACATGCATGAATGCATATGCATACATGCATGAATGCATATGCATACATGCATGAATGCATATGCATACATGCATGAATGCATATGCATACATGCATGCATCCATGTATACATGCATACATGCATACATGCATATATGCATACATGCATTCATGCATACATGCATTTATGCATACATGCATACATGCACATGCATACACATGCATATGCATACATGCATACACATGCATATGCATACATGCATACACATGCATATGCATACATGCAAATGCATACATGCATATGCATACATGCATATGCATACATAAATGCATATGCATACATGAATGCATATGCATACATGCATGCATACATGCATACACATGCATATGCATACATGCATATGCATACATGCATGAATGCACATGCATACATGCACGCATGCATGTATGCATATGCATACATGCATGCATATGCATACATGCATGAATGCATATGCATACATGCATGCATGCATGTATACATGCATACATGCATATATGCATACATGCATACGCATACACATGCATACATGCATACACATGCATATGCATACATGCATATGTATACATGAATGCATATGCATACATGCATGCATACATGCATACACATGCATACATGCATACACATGCATACACATGCATATGCATACATGCATATGCATACATGAATGCATATGCATACATGCATGCATACACATGCATACATGCATGAATGCACATGCATACATGCATGCACGCATGTATGCATATGCATACATGCATAAATGCATATGCATACATGCATAAATGCATATGCATACATGCATAAATGCATATGCATACATGCATAAATGCATATGCATACATGCATATGCATACATGCATGAATGCACATGCATACATGCATGAATGCACATGCATACATGCATGAATGCACATGCATACATGCATGTGCATGCATGCATATGCATACATGCATATGCATACATGAATGCATATGCATACATGAATACACATGCATACATGCATGCATACACATGCATATGTGCATGCATACACATGCATGCATACACATGCATATGCATACATGAATGCATATGCATACATGAATGCATATGCATACATGAATGCATATGCATACATGCATGCATACACATGCATACATGCATGCATACACATGCATACATGCATGCATACACATGCATACATGCATGCATACACATGCATACATGCATGAATGCACATGCATACATGCATGAATGCACATGCATACATGCATGCATGCATGCATGTATGCATTTGCATACATGCATACATGCATATGCATACATGCATGCATGCATGCATGTATACATGCATGCATGCATGTATACATGCATGCATGCATGTATACATGCATGCATGCATGTATACATGCATGCATGCATGTATACATGCATGCATGCATGCATGTATACATGCATGCATGCATGCATGTATACATGCATACATGCATATGCATACATGCATGCATATGCATACATTCATGAATGCACATGCATACATGCATAAATGCATAAATGCACATGCATACATGCATGCATGCATATGCATACATGCATGCGCATATGTATACAATCATGCATGCGTATGTATACAAGAATGCATATGCATACATGCATGCATGCATATGCATACATGCATGTGCATGCATGAATGCATATGCATGCATGAATGCATATGCATACATGCATGCATGCATGCATACATGCATATGCATTCATGTATGCATATGCATGTATGAATGCATGAGGGATACCCATACATGCATGCATGCGGGATATGCATATGTATACATGCAAGTAAGCATCCATATGTATACAAGCATGCATGCATATGTATACAAGCATGCATGCATATGTATACAAACATGCATGCACATGTAAGCAAGCATGCATGCATATGTAAGCAAGCATGCATGCATATGTAAGCAAGCATGCATGCATATGTATACAAGCATGCATGCATATGTAAGCAAGCATATGTATACAAGCATGCATATGTAAGCAAGCATGCATATGTAAGCAAGTAAGCATATGCATACATGCATCCATATGTATACAAGCATGCATATGTAAGCAAGCAAGCATATGTACATGTATGTATACAAGCAAGCATATGCATACAAGCATATACAAGGAAGCATGTGTATATGTATATGTATGGACGTATACATATACAAGCATATGTATATGTGAATGCATATGTACACAAGCATATGTATACGTGAATGCATATGTATACAAGCATATGTTTACATAAATGTATATGTATACAAGCTTAAGCATGCATATATATACATTGGATGAGATGAGATCTTGATATTGCATCAGATGGGATCTCCACGTACACCATGGGGTGCACACGATCACGATGAATCAAAGATATATCATATCTGTAATGGAGCTCCCGTTATGGATGCGGCGGGGAAGTCAATGCGACAACGTATACGATAACTCTGCTCGATCGAATTTGGTCATTCAGTAATATTAAAATGGACCGAAGAGGATAGAGACTCTAAAAATCATATCACACAATGCATATATGAAGAGTACCGCCCAACAGCTGGCAATCCTGTTGTGAGTTCCGATTGGATACAACATACAGCACGCGAGGTGATGTCACATTGACGATCGGAAGCTCTCGATGCTTTCAAAGCGGGCTTACCGAAGCCTATATGGCTAGACGCCGAAGAATGGGAATCGATTCAGGATGAGCATCAACATACTCCTGATCGGTATCGACAACAAAGAGATGCGGCGGCCACTCAGTTAGATACAGTTGGAACGTTGCATTTAGGTAGCGGCGGATACGACAGTATGCGCTACAAATTTGTAAGTATGATGTTAATTATTGAAGTTGTTTGTGTTAGGTATATTATGTATATTCATCTAACATTTTGCATATTTACTATAGGAGTTGGCAGTGGGTCATCCTCCAACGCGAGCAGAAGAATCGTATGGATATCGACATGGATTGACTGCACTGTTACAAGACTTAGAGGGGCGCGGTGCAATCGTCTCATGGGAGAATATTCTTGATTAGGTAAAGTTATATCTTGGTTTCGTGTTTCTAGTTGTTGTTTATAAATGTCATGTTAATTGGTTTTATTTTATACATATGTTTTGTTGCAGGATTGTAGGTGTAAATATTTTGATCAATGCCACAATTTTGTATCACACTCGCATACGACAATCATGAACCATAATTTTGTATTCGATTCATATATGGAAGTGTTTTGTCACATTGCCACAATTTTGTATTACACGCCTATGTGGCAATGATGTACCATAATTTTGTATTCGATTCCTATATGTAAGTGCCATTTATGGAATATATGACTTTCTGTACATGAATCATTGTTCATTTTTGTTCATATAAGTTTATGTTTTGGTTTCCATTAGAGTACATAACACATGTACTCAGTTGGGCAGAGTGTATTGTCTTTTGCTAAACAACATCATGCTGTAGCAAAAGACAACGCACTCTGCCCAAAAAAAATTGTGCAAGTATGGTCGTCGGTATATGCATCGGTACGTCCAGTATGGTCGTCGTATATGCGCCGGTACACCCAGCAGGGACGTCGGTATAAGCGTCGGTATATCCGTCGGTATTTCCGACGGTTATACCGACGCATATACCGACCACCATACTGGCGCTTTCTTTCCGACGCATATACCGACTGTAACACCGACGTCGCGAAGATTTCACGCCCGTTCATTTGCCTCGGTAGCAACCTCGATATACCCTCGATATGTTGTAGTGTCCCGAGGGTACTTGGAAGGTGCTAGTTTTAATATCTCAGCACTTAACTTGTGAAGGGCATCCAATGCGAGGTCGAGCCCCCACCTCTAAGCTTAGGTGCAAAAGGCCCAAACATCTGAGCTAATGCGGTTAGACATATGCAATGATATCGTGAAAAAATAAGAAAGAGCAAGTTCGTTCAAATTCCTCTCTCTCTTGCTGGAATTAATGAAAAAAAGAACCAATTGTACAAATGAACTTGTGCATAGTACCGATGGGCTGTGTTCAAAGTCAGCGTGTGGCGGTTATCACCTTTTCTTTTTAGGGAAGTTCGATCTTGCAACTACGTCATTCCATGGCTTGAATTAATTTCAAAGTACAATGAAAGCATTGACACTCCCGAATCTCCCCATTGACACTCCCCATACAGACTTAAAATTGACGGGCATTTTGCCTCGCAAGGGCCATTTTGCCTGTCAAAAATGGATGTGTCTTGAAACTTCCTGTCAAATGACAAGCTGGGATTCTCAAATGACAAGCTGGGATTCATAATTTACCTATCATTTTTTATAGAACTTTATGTATATTATTTGTATAAGCTTTCTATACATCTTCTTGGTATATGTATATTATTTTCTTGGTCGTGAAATCTAAGCCTATTAGGAGAGCAAAACACATCTCACAAAGATAAGGAGAGCACATGCATGTTTATTAAGTACTTTATTAAGAGAGCTTTCCAATTGTTCTACTACTGTTGTGAAATAGAACAGAGTTGTGAAATTTCAATAGAGATAGAAATTTTGCTCAGAGTCGTGAAATTCTGCTCAGAGATATAAACTTTCTTATGGTTTTCTTTTTAACAGAACTATTATTACCTGAAAATGATGTAATTACACCTGAACGTACTAATTAGAACGGCTTAGGGTTTTGAGAGAGCATGCCTTCCGATTTGCTGCTTTACTAGTTTCACAGCTTTCCTGTGTGCTCTTAGTCTGGCTTGTAACCTGCTTCGTTGTAGGGCCGGTCGTTCATTGTTTTGCAAGACCATTTGAACACCTCTAAATGAATAACTCTTAACGAATATTTAATTGTTTTTAACAGAAACAATTAAGTAAAGTTTGCCCACATCCAAATTCTAAATACATGTTCATCACTACAGGGAGGGATTGAACGCCTGCCCCTCCCTCAAGCGGCGGGTGCTCCACCCAAGTGAACTAAACTAAGGTGTGGACTCAATGCAATGGTATTGGTGTTAATGAAACATTCTCCGGATTCAGTAGACTACGGTCTCTTATCACTTTGAAAAGGTCTAACAGCTACAAACCTTGCTTTTTAGTAGCGAAAAGGGAAATGACGAACTCAAAAGGTAGCATTGGATGGTTGTATCTGAAATGATATAGTTGAGTAATAAGTATTGAGAAGAGAAATGTTTTATAAAGGTTAGGAGTTGGTAGAATAGAATGACGTACTTTGCTTTCGGGCTAGACAATGCAGGACTGAAATAGGATAATAAGAATTTTGCGACAGAAGTCAAGCATCTCCTCGGTCGTTTGAACAATGGGTTGCGGAATATCTATCCGGGTGGTGAGATCGTCCCAAATGGATTCAAATGCCAGCATTCTTCATAGAAACTTTGAACTGATGGCAAATTGCAATAGACGTCACATCAGAAGAAGAATATCATTCCATGGACATTATAATGACGGTGTCAAATGGTCATCAACGCTGCTGGAGATGACAAACAGGGTTCCACCATTCCATGCGTGCTATATCGTACGACATGTCTCCTTCATAGCGTTCAGCATGTCGATGCGAGACAATCCGGACTCTGTGGGTCGTTCCCTCTCAAATTCCTTGTCGGTGAGAGTTGAAGACGTAGTGCATCATCCACTACAACATATGAGAGGCATACTAATGCTGCCTGTTACGACGGTCACTCCCGGCATCAGTATAGACATTGGAAAAATGCACTTAAGTAGCATACCGACGGTCAATTGATCGTCGATATGACCGTTAAAAACGGCTCGTTCGTATGTTTTGCGATAGTCGGTATAGGCATCGGTAGGATCGTTGGTATGGGCATTGGTATGAGCGTCGGTATAAGTGTCGGTAATTTCTTGGAATTTACCGACGCTCATACCAACGCCCATACTACCACCTATACCGAGGCTGTGTTTTAGACATATTGGGAACCTGAGAGAAAAAACTCAACATTTTGCATGTGTTTTACATTGAGTACTGCTTGCTTCTATAGAACTTGCGTGTGCGAACCGAATTGTGACCTGCATTGTCTTATGCACACACAAACATAGATCTCTCTCTCTTTACACACACACACACACACACTCACTCTCTCTCTCTTTTTAGATCTCGCATCTTGGTAAGTGGTGTGCATACTCTTACCCTTTTTCTGTCTCTATGTTTTATGTTTTATAATTTTTCTTCTCATTGATTTTGTAGAATTTCTTTGGTGTCGATTCTTTGGAATTCAATGGTAGACGATATACATTATGCTTTGACAACAACGATCCAAAAGAGGGACATACCTGTAAGTGGTCTTTTTATTCTCTATTGATAGAGAGAGAGATAGAGAGAGAGAAATAGATCAAACAAAGAGAGAGAGAAAGAGAGAGAAAAAGAGATAGATAAAGAGAGATGATAGAAAGTGTAATAAAGTAAGTTTATGATCTAGGGATTAGGTCAGTTCAGACGGATGGGAAATTGGACACTGTTTGGTCATCTGTGTGTATCACCAAAGATCTCGAGTTTAGACTTACTAGGAGGTCTTGTGCTCTTGTGAACAAGTGATCCACTTAGCTTAGTGGTTAAGTCTCAAGGATGTGAAGGAGGCAGTCTTGGGTTCAATCCCCATGGGGAATATGGGGAGAGTATTTTGCCCAAAGAGATCTAGAGCCTTCTAGAAGCATCTACTTGAGTTAACTAGAGTTAACAGGGACACTTGGCGCACATGTAGTTACATGGTTGATACTTGGATGGTTAGTATCCACCTGCCCAAGAAGGAAGTCCCTTGGAGAGAGCTATATATAGAGGCATTTGCTTGGGAGGAGAGCCATCTCTCTAGCATGTGGTGATCATAATTCTTATTCTCTTGCATTGGTATAAGAGCAAGCTTTCATGGTGACCTTGGTGGCTAATCATCTTTCTTAAGCTCTCATGGAGTCCTTGTAGGATTCATCATCATTTTCCTCCCAAGCTTGAGCTTCTATGGAAATCTTGACACTTCATCATCTTCCTCAAGGTTCCATGGTGACCTTGTCGATCATTCATCTTCTTCGCTATATAAAACTCTTACGGATTCTGTCCATAGAAAGGAGGTTTTTTCGTGCATGAGATGAACATCCTCGACGTTTTTTCTCCCTGCGTGAGAACAACACTATCCTTCAGGTTGCTCTAAGGAGCAAAATTTATAGACTGCTCCCAATGATTGAATCCGTGATCGATCTCGCGACCTCGTCGAAAGGAGGTCATCCTTCTACCCACGAGCGCAGTCGCCTCGAGTGCAGTAATCTACAGAGAACTTATTCATAGCTTGTTCAGCCATAGTAGAAGTAAAATCATAAGCCAAAAGAGCAAGATATCTTCGACACTTCACCGGTCTCGAACCCGTGACGCTGTGGAAGCGTTTTGTGACGATTGGTGGATCAATTCAATCGCCTCGATAACGGCACACGCAAGGTGCTTGTAGCAAGCTCAGATAGAAAAAGATTCAAAGAATATCACGGTAATGGATCAATTACTTTTATCAAACCCAAGTTCAATCACAATATAGAAGTTCCATAAACTTTTGAAGCTAAAGCATTGAGGACGAAGAAATTTATACCGAAAAATTACATTGAAGTGCATTTTATCACTTCAACGGTTTTCTTCAAAAGATCAAATATCATAATTCGAGCTTATTATTTAAGAGGATCAGAAAGTTAAATAGTCGAATTCGAAGGAGGTATAATGATAAGAGAAATAAGACACTTCGTATTAATGACCATAGTTCAATGGAATTTACATTATAAGTTCACGTTGAAAGTTTATCTTATAACATAATGATTTTCGAACTCGTGAAAGCTTCTGAGTCTATAAAAGATGATGCGAACATTTATGCAGCAGAAGTCATTAACATTAAAATTTGGCCTGTTAACATCATTAACATTAAAATCTGGCCTGTTAACATTTGCCCATGGCTCAATCTTCACTTTGTTACACCTTTACACAGATGTGCCAACCGACATGCTTCTTCCTAAACGTGATGCCTGAAAACTACTGTCACGATGTAATAGATTTCGGATCAAATAAAACTTGTTTTATAGATCTGAGCAGGAACAACGTCCACCAGCTCTCCGATAAACTTAATTTATACTCTCTTGTCCACATTCGCAATCTACCTTAACCTTTCTAAATGTACACACGTAAACCTATTAAGCCGTTAGTCCAATGAAGCAGCATACACCAAGATTACCGCTTCTAAACACAGAGAGATACGCAGTTTATTAATCATTTGCAGATCATTCTTCGTGAAGAATCAACAATGGCGTAGATCACAAAAGTCTTAAATTTGCAATTAGAAGCAAATATACTTACGGACTTATTGTGGACATAGACGAGAGCGTTGTCAAAAGATTATTCAAGATGGCCAACACACTTTGGAGTCAGAAAGTGCAGATCATGTTTTGTACATATACAATTATGAATCTGTCCCATATATCTATTGCTTTTTCTCTGTTGAAAAGTTGTTCAATCAAGACCATCTACTGTGGGTAAATTGTCAGCACGATCCTTCTTCATCAATCGTCAGATCATTTCTTTCAAATTGATTCTTCAACTCTTGTGCATGAACTTCAAATATTAGATGATTAAAATTCATTCTCTGTCAGATTGATTTGTATAATCAGTGAAGACTGCTGCAACGATTGGCCATCTCTTTTCATCGGCCTTACCACTCTACTGTTTGCACTTGTTATGTCTTATTAAAATATCTTTTATTCTATTATTCTACAGCATGCTATTCTGCCTCTCGTCTTCTGCATACGCTTTTTCAAGACTTCTCTTGCAGTGCTTCAAATTGATTGAAGTTCCTCCATATGTACGCTCCTCTCTATTCATCAGCGCCCCAAATTGATTGAAGCTCCTCTATACGTGCGCTGCTCTCTCTCTTCCAAGGATCCCTTTGGCGTACGATCTCAGCAGGTTCTCCTTTCAAATCAGTGGCACAATAAGTTAATGGCAAGCAGCCCACCCTATGTACTTCCACCTCTGCCTCCGTGTGCAACCGCAACCATCTTCAAAAGACAGATTATTTCATGGAAGCCCCCCCCTCCGATGAACATGAGAGACCTCCTTTTTTGCCTACGCCCTCCCTCTCCTGGGGAGCAAGAGCTCCTTATATCTTTAATCAATATCCTGCCCTCCACGTATCTCCAGATGTCTCTCTCTGCGAAGCGAAGTCAGCCTCTCTCTTCTGCATGCACCAAGTCACTTCTCTCGATTGCATGCCTTGCTCTCCATCCATTTGTTCACTTCCATATCCATAACTGGAGTAAACTCCACCATGAAGACTCGTATAATTTCCAAAACGCAATGGGTGCAATACTCCTTTTTCATCATTGGACTGCGAACGTGACATCCACTCCCCTTAAACTTACACATCCACATCCTTTAGTATCTGCCAACCGAAAAAGTAGTGGGTAAATATCGGCCATCGTAGCACTACATCCATTGTCACGAACTTCTTGTTGTAGGTATGAATGAAGATCATCCATCTAATCAGTTGCTTCATCACTTCATGCATCACATCAGATCCATATGTAATTGCAATAAGGGAAATTCCTATATTAGCCTCAACATCTTTAAGAAAACATGTGTGGCATTAGCAGCAAACATATTGAAGACCTCATTCGCATCCTTTAATGTAGGTATGGATTCCATAGCTCCCTCATCATCAAGTCTTCATGATCTGACGTTTCCAGCATCAAAATAGGGAGAGAGAATCTCTCCGACATTCACCCCCACCAAACATGTGCTTCCTCTGGATGCACCAAACCTGCAGATCAGAGAAGGCAATATCAAATTCTTTTGAAAATTATTCATGACTCAAATGCAAATAGTCTATAAAAAATGCTTTTATCATTAGTACATCTTCTGATAGCAAAGAAAACTTATAAAATTATGTAAGCTTGAATTTCAACCTTTTCGTTCAATGCATGAGTTGGAAAACGGGTTTTAGAAAGAAACTATAGAAGTCATTCAAATAGTGTTCGTACTAACTCTTCTATTAACTCTGTTCATAAGTAAAGAATATGTTATATAAGCCTTCTATCCTCATCTCCTAGTCCCTTGCCATTAATATACAAAAAACTAATTCCCCTCTAGCATACATTCGCCTTATATAGCCCTCTTTTCAATTCAAAAGTGATTTCAAGACCACAACTGATTCATTGAAATCATTTGATTTTTCTTTCATCTCTTTTTTCATCATAATTTTTCTTTTTTTCATTTTTCCTCTTTTCATATGCAGCAACCATTAATGTACTGCTTTCAATTTTTCTTCGCAGCTTTTTTGATGAAGGGGAAAGTCTTAACCCCTAATCAAAGCAAATGATCTAGAGGTAAGCTAAAGTGGGAACTAGGATCTCTGTAGCTAAATGGGTCAGATTTAAGGAAGTTTACCTATATAAAACAAGCCTACTTCTACTAGGAGTTGCAAGTTAAGGGTTCCTTCAACTATTCATATGACAGCCATAGGTCTCTAATCCCTATCCAAGCACGTTTCTACTTCAGTGTAAATTCTACTTTTCATAATTTTAAGAAGTTTCTTAACCTATCTGAAGAATGTATATATCTTATCATGAAATGCAAGGAAAAACAAAACTTAAAACATGAATCAGGTTTAGAACTGTTTCACCTGATCAACATAGAATTCTTCTTCAACTTCTCTTCAAATTCTTCATAGTATTGACAAACCATCAATTTCATAACGCATCGTCAATTCCTGTAAGTAATCATAAAGCAGAAGATACAAAACAAGTAATCTTCATTATCATTTATCCTACAATTTCATAACCCATCGTCAATTCCTGTAAGTAATCATAAAGCAGAAGATACAAAACAAGTAATCTTCATTATCATTTATCTTGCCAATATAAATTCATATATTCTATCAGATTCATCTTCATCATGTCACAAATTTCATCATAAGAATTCATAGTCGTTATAATTGTCATAAATAATGCATTCTTAATTTTTAGAATAGATTTTTCAACCTATGTAACGAAGTTCATAAATTTTACATTAGGTTTTTCAACCTTTGTAACAAAGTGCATAAATTTTAGGAAAAATCATAATGTTCATAGTATTTTTAACTTGTATCTTTATAAATGAGCATCATATTTTGATATCAATGAAAAATTCATATCTGGATTATGAAAGTTCCTCTTCCTCATCGTATGGTATGTCAATATAATCATCATCATATTGTATCATATTTTCATGTTCTTCATATATATCATGATCATATTTATATCATGTATATTTCTTTCTTTTGAAAGTATACCATCATAATTGTTGTAAACAAAAATCATTTTGTTCAAAATATTCATCATTCCATTATAATAATGTTCTTCATAATTGTTCATCATAATAGATTTCTTCCTATTTGTGAAAGAAAGAAAATCATAAGTTCATCATAAGTTTAGGAAATGACAAGCATATTGATCAAACTTATTTGCAAGCATATTGTGCATATACTTTCAAACATGTTTTAGTTTAATTTGTAATCAACAAAATTTGTGTTTTCATATTTTAGTATTCTTTTGGTTAAGCAAATCATAATGAAAAACTTTATCATAAGCTTTTAACTAGCTTTTCCAAGCATAAAACTTCATAAAACAAAACAATTTAGGTATATGTTCATCTTCTTTAGGAAAAGAGGCATATATGCAGCAAGCAATATCAATTAAATTTGAAAAGTTTTATCTTCAATAAAAAATTCCATCACAATAAAACTATTCTCTTAAATTCTTCTCCTTTTTCTGAACTTTAGATAAGTTTTTGGTATTATTTTCAATCTTCCATACGGCTTCTTGTACCCATTTTACCATATTCTTATCATGTTCTAATTGAATTTGAAGATTTTCATCTTCAGATGTTTGTACTATTCTTTCATCATTTTTATTTTGGTCACATTTATTGTCATTTTCTATGACTTTAGGTTGTGTTTTAACCGCATGTAGGTCTTATTTCCATCAATTGATTGTTCATTTTCATCATCTTTTATCCTTACATCTTCTTCTTTCTTAATCTTTTTCAATGTATCTTGATCCGTATATGTAGTTTGAATATCAATGTTACTCATATATTTAGATTTAAGAAGGTTTTGATCATTGATATCATTGTCAAGGAGTTCATCTTGAGTTTCACTTTTGTTCATAAATTGTAACTCATAAGACTTAGTTTTCTCATCATAGTTCTTAGGTTTCCATTGTATTTGAAGTTGGGTTTTAGGACTAAATTTTATTTGGTCAAAGTACTCTCTCATCCCTCCTCGACCTAAGTTTAAACGCAAAGGTAGTTGTGTTTGATAATCACAAATCTTATGGTCATTTGTAATGACTAAGTGAATTTGACATGCATTATTATAAGCAACACAATCCTCATACATATGACCTAGTTGGTCACACCAAAAGCATCTTAAGGGATATACTTTCCTATTCATAGCCCTATAGGTTAATCTCCTATACTCATTCATATGGGTTTCATTAGGCAACTTTGGAGATAAACTTTTTTCATGTTCATGTTTGCACTTGCATTTAGGGAGTTCATTGACTTGTTTGGTCAAATAATCTATTTGGCTCTTTAAATTTTTAACAATTTCTTGTAAAATTCCTCACATCACATTATTTGAATTAGAAAATTCACTTAACTTGTCAATTAACAGAAATACTTCTTTAAATTTGTCTTGATTTGATGAGTTTAGCTTATCCTCTAAATCTTTGACTTGCGCTTCAAGTCCCAAATTTGCATTCTTAATTAAGCCCTCCATAGTAGATTTCTTTTCATGTGTGTTTAAATTAACTACTTTCTTTTTACCCATTGATATGTGAGAAACAAGAAGTCTTAGAGGATAGATCAATACCTGCAATCTGAATCGAAGAAGAGGCTCAAAGAGTGACTGTGTGTAAATTTATACAATTTTTAATAGGATCAAAATCTAATACATCAATTGCTAATGGATGAATGTGCAAACATTCCTACTTCGAATGTCAATGAGAGGGGTGGCGAGATGAGGATAGCTACTTGCCACTCTTCATGGAGGCGCTTAGCTCCCTAGGGAACAGCCCTCAACACCAAGAAGAGTGCAAGGTTCCAAAGACAGAGCCACTGCTCCCATGGATGAAGAAGCTTCTGCAATTCACCCTGTCGATATAATGTATGCACATGCAAGCAAAATTTAAAAATTTATACCTGAGTTGCAAGGCTGTTTCTTCACGTCGAGTTCAAAATGTGGAAGTGTTTTGTGATGCTTGATGTATCAATTCAATCGCCTCGCTAATGGCGCACGCAGGGTGCTTGGAGCAAGCTCAGATAGAAAAAGATTCAAAGAGCTTCATAGTAATGGATCAATTACTTTTATCAAACCCAAGTTCAATCACAATATAGAAGTTCTATAAAATTTTGAAGCTAAAGCATTGAGGACGAAGAAATTTATACCGAAAAATTACATTGAAGTGCTTTTTATCATTCCAACGGTTTTCTTCAAAAGATCAAATATCATAATTCGAGCTTATTACTTAAGTAGATCAGAAAGTTAAATAGTCGAATTCGAAGGAGGTATAATGATAAGAGAAATAATACACTTCATATTAACGACCATAGTTCAATGGAATTTACATTATAAGTTCATGTTGAAATTTTATCTTATAACGTAATGATTTCCTTTAAACTAATGAAAGCTTCTGAGTCTATAAAAGATGATGCGAACTTTTATGCAGCAGAAGTCATTAACATTAAAATCTGGCCTGTTAATATTTGCCCGTGGCTCGATCTTCACTTTGTTACACCTTTACACAGATGTGCGAACCGACAGGCTTCTTCCAAACGTGATGCCTGAAAACTGCTATCACGATGTAATAGATTTCGGATCAAATAAAACTTGTTTTATAGATCTGAGCGAGAACAACGTCCACCAGCTCTCCGATAAACTTAATTCATACTGTCTTGTCCACATTTGCAATCTGCCTTAACCTTTCTAAATGTACACACATAAACCTATTAAGCCGCTAGTCCAATGAAGCAACATACACCAAGATTACCACTTCTAAACACAGAGAGATACGCAATTTATTAATCATTTGCAGATCATTCTTCTTGAAGAATCAACGATGGATAAATTTTGCAATTAGAAGCAAATATACTTACGGACTTATTGCGGACATAGACGAGAGCGCTATCAAAAGATTAGTCAAGATGGCCAGCACACTTTGGAGTCAGAAAGTGCAGATCATGTTTTGTACATAAACAATTGTGAATCTGTTCCAAATATCTATTGCTTTTTGTCTGTTGAAAAGTTGTTTAATCAAGACCATCTACTGTGCGTAAATTGTCAGCACGATCCTTCTTCATCAGTCGTGAGATCATTTCTTTCAAATTGATTCTTCAATTCTTATGCATGAACTTCAAATATCAGATGATTAAATTCATTCTCTGTCAGATTGATTTGTATAATGAGCGAAGACTGCTGCAGTGATTGGCCATCTCTTTTCATCGGCCTCACCACTCTACTGTTTGCGCTTGTTAAATTTGTTTTATTCTATTATTCTGCAGCGTGCCATTGTGCCTCTCGTCTTCTGCATACGCTTTTTCAAGACTTCTCTTGAAGTGCTTCAAATTGATTGAAGTTCCTCCATACGTACGCTGCTCTCTATTCATCAGCATCCCAAATTGATTGAAGCTCCTCTATACGTGCGCTGCTCTCTCTCTCTTCCAAGGATCCCTCTGGCATACGATCTCAGAAGGTTCCCCTTTCAAATTAGCGGCACAATAAGTTAATGGCAAGCAGCCCCCCTATGAACTTCCACCTCTGCCTCCGTGGGCAACCGCAACCATCTTTAGAAGACAAATTATTTCATGGCAGCCCCCCCCCCCTCCGTTGAACACGAGAGACCTCCTTTTTTTCCTACGCATGCACAAAGCTTCCTAATGTGTGTCTCCTCTTCTGACCTCTTGATTTCCCTCCTTAGAGCTTCATCTCCCAAATTAAGACGAGCAGATCACCAGATAAAAATACAAGAAATTGGCCTCCATCAAAGATATCGAATTGTGCATGTCGTTGGCCTCCCTCTTCTGTATGCACCAAGTCACTTCTCTCGATTGCATGCCTTTCTCTCCATCCATTTGTTCACTTCCATATCCATAACTGAAGTAAAATCCACCATGAAGACTCCTATAATTTGCGAAACGCAATGGATGCAATAATCCTTTTTCATTGTTGGACTGCGAATGTGACATCCACTCCCCTTAAACTTACACATCCACATCCTTTAGTATCTGCCACCCCAAAAAGTAGTGGGTAAATATCGGCCATCGTAGCACTACATCCATTGTCACGAACTTCTTGCTGTAGGTATGAATGAAGATCATCCATCTTATCAGTTGCTTCATCACTTCATGTATCACATCAGATCCATATGTAATTGCAATAAGGGAAATTCCTGTATTAGGCTCAACATCTTTAAGAAAACATGTGTGGCATTAGCAGCAAACATATTGAAGACCTCATTCGCATCCTTTAATGTAGGTATGGATTCCAAAGCTCCCTCATCATCAAGTCTTCATGATCTGACATTTCCAGCATCAAAATAGGGAGAGAGAATCTCTCCGACAACGTGCGGGTTAGCAAAGAACTCCTCTACACACACATGGTTCGCTCATTCGTGTCCTGATGTTGGACTTCTTATCATAGTGTTCAGTTTTGGACCTGAAGAAGCTTTTGTCATATAAAAGAAGGAAGAGAGCCGCTTTAGAACATGGCAAAAGAGGTTCGAGCGCATGACGCTATGGAGCTGAGAGCTATGGTCTATCCACTAGATCAAGAAGCGCTCGCATACTAGATCAAGAAGCGCTCATGTGGCATATTCCATAGAATAAACCTATAGAGAATAAACATGAAAAGAAGATATTGTTCCACTTTCGGTGATGCACACACACGGTAATCAATTCCGAAACGTCTGCCAATTCCGAGCGGAGAGCTCTATGCTCTTAATTCTGAGCTCAAAATTGGATGTTCATGATGACTACCCGGAATCAAACCTGTTACCTCCGGACTTAGATCGGAAGCCCACATGTCCAAAGGGAGGCGAAGGGAAATACCACCTAAAGCCAAAGTGAAGCAATGTCAAATCGGAGCAAGGACGATGGTGCTTTCGATTTTCATTTCTTTTCAACCGACAAAAGAAATCTCTTTTCAAGGTCTTGGAGAGAGGTGAGCATGGCTATGAAGGTTGGATCCTCGCAAGGACCAGAGGATGGAGGAAGCTATGATCAAAGCTAAGTATTTTCCAGTTTCTACTTGGCCTTAATGCTTGATTTGTCTTGTTTTCATTATTCTATACTTAATCCTAGAGGCACATTGAAATAGCCAAGATTTCAATCGATTAAGTCTAGATTAGGATAATGAAATAATCCACTTCTCATTCCAAGCATTAGTTTGCATTAAGGAAAGACTTGATTTAAGAAAAAAGGATCATTGTGCATCAAAGAATGTATTTTGGTAGTTTAATTCCAGATTTTCTTTCCATTGAGTAAGCTTTTATTTGCACCAGGAGGATGTGTTTTTATATCATAGTGCATTAGGAGCAAGGAATGGATATACATGCATCAAGATTGCATGATATACATTCTTCATACAAGGAAAAGTAATGCATCAAGCTCATGCATGATTGTTGCATTATTTTTATGGGCATGCAAAGAACATGCATGCATACACATGTGAGCATATGGATTTGCATGTAGGCACATGTATTTGCATGATAGAAAGGGATGTTGTTTGCAAGTAGATATGATAATGTACTCCCTTAGTACTAAGCTTACTTTATAAAGCTCCCAACTTGACATTAAGGAAGACAAAGGACTAGTTAGTTGCAAAGACATGCTAGTTCTACTTTACAACTGAAGTAATTAGTCGATTCTTTCCCCAGTTGGTACTTTGCTATTAAAAACAAATACTTAATGACAATTAAGTATGTTTGATGTCTTACTAGGTATAAGTAGGCACTAGGAGAAAGTTAAGTATTAAATTTTCTTGACATCCAAGAAAACTTAATTACTTGCAAAGCTTTCGCGATGTGTGATGACTCTAAGTCTTGGATGAAAGTCATGCGGATAAGATTTAGTTGATTAGTTATGAAATTTTAAAGAACCTTAAATTCCTAGTTTTATATATTTAATTATATATATTTAATCAAAACACTAGCTATTTTCATATTTAATTATCTATATTGAAATCGTATATGTGTGTGTATATGTGTGTATGTATGTGTGTGTGTATTTATGCATGTGTGTATATGTGTATGTGTGTGTATGTATACATGTGTGTGTATGTATGTGTGTGTCTATATGTGTGTATGTATACATGTGTGTGTATGTATGCATGTGTGTATGTATGTGTGTGTCTATATGTGTGTATGTATGCATGTGTGTGTATGTATGCATGTACATGTATGCATGTGCATGTATGCATGCATGTGTGTTTATGTGTGTGTATGTATGCATACATGTGTGTATATGTGTGTATGTATGCATGTGTGTACATGTGTGTGTGTGTATGTATGTGTGTGTGTATGTATGCATGTGTGTATATGTGTATGTGTGTGTATGCATGCATGTGTATATGTGTGTGTATGTATGCATGTGTGTACATGTGTGTGTGTATGTATGCATGTGTGTGTATGTATGCATGTGTGTGTATGTATGCATGTGTATACATGTGTGTGTATGTATGCATGCATGTGTGTATGTATGTATGCATATGTACGTGTATGCATGTGCGTATATGTGTGTGTGTATATGCATGTATGTAGGTGTGTGTGTATATGTATTTCTATATCTCTCTCTTTATCTCTCTCTCTCTATCTTTCTCTTTTTCAACTCCCTTTATCTCTCTCTATTTAAATTTTCTCTTTCATCTCTCTTTATTTCTTTCTCTATCTTCCTTTCTGCAAGAGAACAAGAATTACGACCACCACGTGCTAGAGAGTTGACTCTCCTCCCAACCAAATGCCTCTATATATAGCTCTCTCCAGGGGATTGCCTTCTTCGGCAGGTGGATACTAACCATCCAAGTGTCAGCCATGTAACTACATGTGCGCCAAGTGTCCTAGTTAACTCGAGTTAACTCAAGTAGATGCTTTTAGAAGCGTCTAGGTCTATTTGGGCAAAATACTCTCCCCATGTCCTCGATGAGGATTGAACCCAAGACCTCCTCCATCACATCCTTGAGACAACCACTAAGTTAAGTGGATCACTTGTTCACAAGAGCACAAGACCTCCTAGTAAGTCTAAACTCAAGATATTTGGCCATACACACGGATGACCAAACGGTGTCGGATTTCAGATCCGTCTGAATCGGCCTGATCCCTAGATCATAAACTTACTTTATTACATTCTTCCCCCCTTGGAAAATATTTTTTTACTCGAAAATATGGCTATATATGTACTCTAGGCGACCCCCGAGCCTCATGGTCTTAAACTAGAAGAACATGATCATGTTCTAAAACTGGAAGAACATGTCTTATCTCTATGGTGGCATCCCTGCCCAAATGATTCAAAACACCATCTGGCTTTGCACCTTGATGAACTAGTCAAAGTACAAAGTAGTGAATGAATAATAAGGGTGGATAAAAAAAATTCATGGCCAATTCACACTTTCTCAATGTGCGATCTAGGCACAAACATGTGAACTGGGTGGATTCAACTTACTAGTCCATTTCTAGGCATGACTAGTGCATGGACTTAGTAATGAAGGTGGGATTCTTATCCCTCGCAAGACTTTGAGAACTCTTGATTCACTTGAATTTGTTTTGGAGAACTTGAAGTTTGGTTGTCTCAAACATCTAACTTAGATGTTTGTACAATGGTTCACTTTGATCCAACAGTTACTTGATTTTTTCACCCGACTAGAGGACTTACTTTGTCCAATTGGGTTAAAAAATCCTATGTAAACTGTAGGAGATGGTTTACAATTTTTCTTTGAGTCAACCATACTATAACTTGACCAATTCAAATTCCAAGTGAAAACTTATCCAATCGAGGACACTTTTCTCAAAGACTAGCTAAAAGTTTTTTTGGGAATTGTCAATATTATGAGGAATTCCTAACTTCATTGTTCTAGAGTGTATTGGACTCTAGGAAATCATTTATGCTATAGCTTGAAGCAAAATCAAATAAATAAGTCCACTTAGACTTATTATCTTTTGAAGATTGAAAAGGTTCTTGTACATAACATCTATCTGGGATGTTAAATTTAGTTATCTAATTCTAAGCGGCTAACCCTGCTCTTTTGCAAAAGGAATTAGATACCATGTCTGAGCCAATTCCAAAAGATTTGGACACTAGAAAGAAATAACTAAATCTTTGTTCAACCAATTCAAACTTCAAAGATACGTAAACTTGCTATGAGTCAAAGTCTAGACGACTCAGGACTTTAACTTCTCAAATATCTTTTTCAACACGGTATTGAAGCATTTTTTCTATCTTTAAGAGAAATAAAATGGATTCTCAAAAAGACTCAGAGAAACTCGAAAACATCATCCAACCACAAGATACTAGTGTGGTAACCAACATCAATGTGTCGACCCACTGTGGTTCTGTTCATGATTTTTGTATTCAAATAATGCTTCACTTGAGACTAAGTTCAGGTCATATTCAGTCTTCTGACTCCTTAATGTGAATGCAATTCTTATGCATTTCTTTTAGTCAAAATAGTGAATTTACCAAGTTACACTAGGAACTTGGTGCTTGAGTTAGTCAATAAAATCTTTGGTTGTAAAGATCAACTCAAATCAAAGTCCAACTATTTCAAAAATTTATGAAATATTTCCGAATTAACAACACTTTATCTTGAAGTGTTTCAAGAAGATTTTGGAAGTTACTTATTTCGTATCTTTTGTTTCCTTCATCTTGAAGTTATCTTGAAGTTATCTTGAAATACTACTTTTATCCTCCTAGAATTAAATTCCTTCTTTGAAGTCTTAATTCCCTCGAGGATGAAATCTAACTTCAAGATCTAATCTAGGACTAAAAGATAATTATCATCCCAGAGTCGGATGTCCCATACCATCTTTGCTACATCAATCTGAGTATAAAATCTGGTCTCCCATACCAACCTATTTTATATTCACATTGAGGTGTGAGTGAATATTATCCTAAAGTCTAAACATCTCTTGATAGAGAACCTTCTTGCTTCATTTCTTTTCGAGATGATCATTTCACAATCTTGTGCTTTCCTTCGGGAACCTTTTGATGGAACATCCATCCTTCTTTGCTAGGGTTTTCAAATGAAAACCAATCAAAATTCCAAGTACTTGAATTTTCATAAATTCGAGCTCTATTGATTTACCCTTGACCAATATTTCGTGACAAGAGTTTTTTAACTTCTTGTCTTTAGATTCCTTCTTTACTGATGCTTTATGTATCTATCTCGGTCGAGACTTCTACAGGAATCTCTCTACTGCTTAAGTCTAAGCATTTGCTCATGCTCTCTGGATTTTTTCTAAAATCCCTTTAAGGATAGGCAAACATTCATGTTTTACCTTCCACAGACTTAAGTACCATCTTCACAGTTGTAGACTACATTCTTGGAATTTCTTTACTCTGCTCAGACTTGGAAGAGCTTACTCTTTTCACATTTTTCCATTGGATAGATGGAACTTGAGTGAATAATTCCCAAAAGGAATTTTATTGCCAATGCTTGGGCAATCTACAAAGTAGTTCTAATCGCAAGTTCTTGGAAAATCATGGCCAAGCTTGATCAAGTCTATTTGACCTTGCGACAAGAATAAAGACTTCTTCTTTAACTTTAAGATCTCCTCAACTATCAAAAGCTTCTTTGCTTACTTGTGGGATTTTTAGAGATCTTTTCCTAAACTTCAGTCCAAGCATACACTGATGCTTCTTAGATTCCAAAGCTAAGAATCTTTGATATACCTTAAGGTTATATCACTATTTGGACTTAAGTACCAATACGGGTGGTTTAGTAATTACTGGGAACTACTTGCTGTTTAAATTTTCTTAAAAGATTTCGGTCTTACATCTAGGGAGATTTTTTTCCTTTCAAGAACTTCAGATTCCTACCAAGGAATCAAGTAATACTAAAGCAATGATTCATCTCAAAATCTTTTGCTTTACTGGAATCATCTCTCTCAAAGAAATCTTGGTTATTGAACAAGAACAAGACTTAAGGATTATTGCTTGTCCAAAAGATATTCCTTTTTAACTAAGGAAATAGTTAACTAGGCCATTTCCTTTATTGGTTTAATTTTTTGGAAGTAGCTTAATTCCTAAAGATTACTTTGACATATCTTTTAGAAAATATCTTGATTCCCAAAGATTAATTTGACTTGGGTTTCTTCTTTAAGCTCGAATTAGCTTAAACAAAACCAAACATACTTAATATCTTGGCAAAACATCTATATCCTAAAGAAGTTTTGCCTTCTTCATCTTTCGGTAAAACATCCATAACTAATAGATGTTTTGCTCTTATCTATCCAATCCATCAATTTCTATCCAGATTGATGGATATGTCCGTTTTTGGAAATATGTGCTTAACAAGAGGTCTAAGCTATCATGTTTCCAATGTTTTATCTCTTTATACACCTTTTATTAGAACATCATCATTCCTTGGTCCCATCATATATTATGAATTTATGTGTATTTTGGGAAGAGTTCATGAATCAACTAAGATCATCTACTTGGAATGTCTACCTTCCCAAAAATAAATTCATCTCGAACATGGTAGGAGAATGATCTCACGTGTGGAATAGAAGGCTTGACTATTTCATTTTAGTGTTTCTCTTTTAGGAAATATCTCCATTCCTAAAATTTACTTACCTAGGTTTCATCGTGAGATACGAACCTTGAAACCACAAAGAAAATTATTAGAGCTTTACAAATCTCCTAAATAGAAGAGTGCTTCCAAAGTTTCCATGTTTTCATGGCCCTATGCATCATTACCAGAGATGCAAATCATTAACGAAAGACAAATCTATTGAACTTCAAAGTTCAATTTGTATTTGAGTTCATTGATTTGGTTGTTGAGTTTCTTAGGTCTAGATCTTTAGGATTAGGGTTTTAGGGTTTTAAATAAATAAACTGAATATATATAATTAAATATATAAAAATAGGATTTTAAGGTTTTCTATCAAAGTAAATATATATACACGTACACATACACACACACACACATATATATATTTATATATATATACATACATACATACACACACACACACACACACACACACACACATATATATATATATATATATATATATATATATATATATATATATATATATATATATATATATATATATACACACACACATATATATACACATGCATACACAAATATACTTTAAGATTAGGGTTTTAGGGGTTTTTACATACATATAATTCAATTTGATAAGAAAAAATAAAGGAAAAATTAGGATATATATATATATATATATATATATATATATATATATATATATATATATATATATATATATATATATATATATATATATATACAATACACATATATATACACATGCATACACATATATACATGTTTTAGGTCTAGATCTTTACGATTAGGGTTTTAGGGCTTTTACACATGCATAACATATATACAAACATACACATACACATATCATACATATGTACATGTATATACAGATGCATACACACATATACATATTTTAGGTCTAGATCTATAAGATTAGGGTTCTGGGGTTTTTACATACATATAATTCAATTAAATGATATAAGGAAAAAAATAAAGAAAACGCTAAGAAAAAAATATGAATATGTAAATAAATATATAGATGAAATAGGATAATTTTATACATAAATAAATATGAAAAGAGCTAGTATTTTAAATAAATTAATTAAATATATAAAAATGGGATTCTAAGGTTTTTTTATCAAATTAAATATATAGACACACACACACACACACACACACACACACACATATATATATATATATATATATATATATATATATATATATATATATATATATATATATATATATATATATATATATATATATATATATATATATATATCACTACAAGGAATACGGGCTCATAGCAAAGTTAAGGTGACACAATTTTGTCACTATGAAATTGTAAAAAACATCGCAAGAAGCGTTGAGCATTGGCCATCGGTTAAACAAAGAACAAAACGATGTTTTTATCGATGTGTGGCACGATGCGATGTGTGATGTTCATAGTGAGCATTGCTAAAGTGACGATTTAAAAAAGCATTGCATAAGCTATGCTTTTTTGCATCATATAAGTGATAGTAAATAATGTTGCTTATGCGATACCAATTGTAGTGTTTTTTATGATGCCTTACCATCGCTTACACGATGACTTTTTGACGAGAAAAATTAAATTTTTGGAGGCTCTTGGATCGACATCTTCACGCATCTGATCGAAGAGCTCTCTAACGTTTTCAATTGCGTTGCGCTTATGAGCTAAAACAATCACTTGCAGAATTATTGTTTTGTCTAATCTCTATCTTGTTGTCTCTCTTTGTCTCTGTTTTTTTCTTTCTACCTCTTTCTCTCTTTGAGTTCTCTCTCTCTCTCTCTCTCTCTCTCTCTTTATTTCAGGTTATTCAAGAAGCTAACCAAGCAAAATATGGCTAATTATTGTAAGTACAATTTCCATTCTTTGTATATCATTTGAATTGTGTTTTTTTCATTAGTTAGCATACTCACACTTATTGATATATACACTTATACATGATGAAGATGCACGTTCACACTTATACACATATACACATATATACATGCACATAGACACACACATATACATGTGCACATACACACACATACACATGCATATGCACAAACATTTCTACAACCACATAAAAAGACTTGCATGCATGCATTATTGCATATATATATATATATACACATACACACATCAACATATACTTAAATACATGTATATTCACATCCACATGCATGTACACATACACATACATATGGACATATGTATAATATATACACACACATACATATATATACACATATATATGCACATACGTACACACACATGCACATACATACATATACACATATACATGCACATACACACATATACAAATACACTTACACATATACATGCACATACATATACACACACATACACATGCACATGCACATACACATATACACACATATACACTTACACATGCACATGCACATACATACATATACACACACATACACATGCACATGCACATACACATACATACACATATACACTTACACGTGCACATGTGCATACATGCATATACACATATACATATGTACATACATTTATAACACACACACACATATACATGCACATACATACACACACATATATTACACACAGATAGAGGCACATAGACACACACACATATGAATGAAAGTTATAATTAAAGTACTAAAACACATGCTTAATATAAATAAAAATAACAATCATTAGAACAAAACTTTTCATTATTTAATACCATACACACAATTCAAAACATAACTCAAATGAACTATATATATATATATATATATATATATATATATATATATATATATATATATATATATATATATATATATATATATATATATATATATATATATATATACATATCCAATGTCATAATCAAGAATCCTAATCATCAGCATTATGATCATCCTCATCCTCATCCTCGTCATCATGATCATCTGCATGATGTGATGTATCTGTGTGAGCACCCTCTAATGATCGAGATCGTCCCTCCTGTGTCTATCTCTTCACCTCATCCATATCTGCCTCTGCATAATACTCTTCTATTACATGTAGCAAAGATAAATATGTAAAACAACTAAAACAACCATAAAAATAAAATAATTATATAAAATTTAATAATACTCACAAAGGCATCCACATGATCTCGCATATACTCACTCAAATGCCGATATCCAAAACGTGTAGCATACTCGATCTCATGTTTTGTAGGATATTGGCCATAATCCTTTCGCTGCATTGAAACAAATAAACAAGATTAGTTTCTTGCATTTTAAATAAAATAAAAAATTTACTCATAATAACACATATACTTACAAATGTAGCTACAAAACCATGATGGCCCATTTGGCCTAGGTGCGATGTGTGGCCCAACTTAACTCTCTTCTTGTAGCAGCCTGTCTATTTAAAGAAAAAAGAAATACATAAATTAAATGTAAAAATCACTAAAATATATGAAAATTCTAAATATAAACTATCAATTTGTATACCTTCTGATGGGACATGACTCTTGAAGACGTAGTTGTCTACGAAAAAACTACCACATCTCAAGTGGTATGTTAGGTCGCCTCTTATTTTTTTTCACCATACAATATCTCCTCTTAATTTAATCTCAAACAAAAAAAAAGAATCAGAATATAATCACATATATACACACACATACACATACCCACATACACATATAGATACATATAACATAAACACACATATACATATCCACATATACACGTACACACATACACATTCATGCATATACACTCATAAATACAAAATACATGCATTTATCCCACAATAATGTGTATTTTTGTATATGTGAATATGTGTGTATGTGTAAATGTGTATATGTGAATATGTGTGTATGTGTAAATATGTATATGTGTAAATATGTATATGTGAATTTTTATGTATGTAAATAATCAGATGATTAATATCAAATACCATTATTTGTAGATTTTGCTCAATTAGATGGAACTCCACCACCGTCTCCTAATCGTGCAATGACTATATACTGTAAGTATATCAAACTTTTAATTTTAAATATATTTGATAGATACATAATTGATATATTTTTTTGTTTCTTGTTATACTCAGATTTTGATCAATCAGAGAGCACTCCACCACCTCCTACCCATGCAACCACTTCACATGTGTCCTCTGATAGGAATTATGATGAATTTTACTATCAAGAAGAGCATATTATATGTTGGTGTAGCTCTTGCTATGGCACGTATCAAATACCACGATTGGAATGTATTGAACATAACGCAAAGTATGGTATTTTTGAGCATGCACCATCACCTAGTCAATGTGATAATCCTTGGGTATGCATTTTTGCTATAAATTAATGTCATTATTTTATTTAAAAACCATATGCAAAATCATATTACTGTTGACATACAAGAATACTTGCTCGACGATGATGATGATGATGATAATTTTTCTCATAATGTTAATATACCTCATACACTTCATGGACTTGTTGTTCATCAATTACAAGTAGAGGTTTTTAGAAATCCTCTACCTCCTTGTTTGGAGACTGAAATGGCTAGAGATTATCCATTGTCAACTTGTGATCATTCTCTAGTACAAACATATGATAGAAGAAGATATTGAGGATGGAATAGAGGACCACTTCCTTTAGATGGAGAGGTTTTGAACTTTGAAGATAATTGCTATATGATTGCTCCATCCACTATTACTAATGCTGGTCGTGGTCTTTTATTGTAGAGGATTTGTATATGCCTCCGAATTGTGAAGTCACTCTTATGTCATTTTGTGGTCCCATATATGGATGGGGAGATTGGCATCGACTTGCACATTATGTTCAAAACATGAGTACTTATGGAATATGTTTGAATGCAACATCCCTTACTAGTAGAAGGATTTCACATGCATAAAATGAAAGATTATATATTGATGGAAGACCTTACACACATGGAAACATAGTCGGTTTAATAAATAGTAGTCGAGGGTTACATAATAGCTCAAGGACTAATTGCACATTTGAGGAGCGTGAAAATAGTCATGAATCATCTTACATGAGTAGAGATGTATCAAGATACATAGTTGTCAATGCTATTACTACATTACATGCTAGTGATGAATAATGAGTGAATTATGGATGGCGTAGAATCCAAGAGCACCTTTTAGCTAGAGAGAGAATGAAAATTTTCTATCCATATTTAATAACTTATATATTTAATTTTATGTTTAAAGTTTATTTTTTATTCATTTATGGAATATAAATGATTTTATTCATGTGTGTAGATTCCAACATATGATGTTGATTGATATTCCTCCACACCATTTACAATTGCCAGTAAGACCTCATTTATCAGAAGCTTCTATGAGGAGGTTACGAAAAAGTAATCCTGTGGAATATGCAAGGTTGAAAGACCTATATTCAAAAGAAGATAAAGTACAAGATTTGTGTGACAATGATGATGATGATGGCATGGCAGATTTGATTGAGGATTGGTATCAAAATGACAGTGAGAGCATTGATATTTCTAAAAATGAGAAATATCTTCGAGGGGAATTTGTAAAGCATGTATATGAAGGAAGTCATTGGACACGACTAAGTGCGAGCTTACTTATTCTCAATCTTGAAAATTGTTTTGGATGTAGTGATGTATCTATTTCAACACTATTAAGGTATAATTTTCAATTTTCTATCTATTTATATACATACATGCATAAATATATACATATAAATACATGCATATATAGACATACACATAATTATACATGAATGCATACACACATATACACACATACACATGTTATAAAATGGGAGACAGCCAGACGCTTAAGTGGTCTAGATATCTATATGAAAGTCTAGAAACCACAATATACAAAAAGAAAATTAGAAATGAAATCAAATATACATAGCTACACATACATACATACACATAAATACATACACATATATATACACATAAACATACAAATCCACATGTTATGAGAGTAAAGTCAAATTATACATACCTGTATCGAATGAAGATATTTTGTCCATCTAACCTTTGGAATTGTCCGCCCAACCTTTAGAATCATCTTGAAAAATCTGCTTCTCCTATTCTGGTCGACCTAATACCTACGCTGCTAACTCTTTTATGAACTTTGCATACAAATATTAAGTATGAGTTAGCTATGGAAGTATTAACTTGTTTGAAAATTAAGAGAATTAGATTTACCTCGAAGAATTTGAAGCATGGAAGAATAATTTAAAAGGATGGCAGACACAAAGTGTTCATTCAATGCAGGTTTTTGTTTCTACTTTAGCTACGGTAAGAACAAGAACTTGCATTGAATGAACACTTCATGTTCACCCATACTTTAGAATTATTCATCCATTTTCCAAAATCGTCGAGAGAAATTTGCTTGTCTTATTTTCAAACAACCTAATACCTCCATACTTAGCTGATACTTAATCTTTGTAAACGAATATGTAAGTCTTAGTTAGCACGACACGTAATAGATTGACTATAAAATGGGAGAGAACCAAATGATTCAGTGGTCTAGATATGAAAGTCTACAAACCACAATATACAAAAAAAAAAAATGAAATCAAATGTACATAGCTACACATGCATACATACATATACATACATACATACATACATACATATACATACATACATGCATATTCATACAAACATACACATACATATATACATACATGCACATATATACACACATACACATACATATATGCATATGTATATATACATACATATAAACCTATAAAACACATATACACAGATACATACATATACACATACACATACGTATACATGCATATACACATCCACATACACCTACACATAAGCATACACATATATAAAATTATATGCATATATATATATATATATATATATATATATATATATATATATTTATATATATATATATTTATATATATATATATACATATATGTGTGTGTATTTATTTATTTATTTTTATTAATATGTCTTTTTCTTATGAACTTACAAGTTATTATCTAAAAAGTTCTTACCAAGTCAGAATATTCTTCCTACCTCACATGATGAAATGAAGAAGATAATCAACAATCTTGGTATAGATTATCAATGTATACATGCATGTCCTAATGATTGTATTTTATATAGAGGTGAATATGCAGACTCTTTGACATGTCCCAAATGTCAATCTCCTTGATGTAAGGACGAAGAAGGTAAAATCCCAAAAAAGGTATTGAGACCTTTTCCATTGGCTCCACGGATTAGACATATGTTTTAAAGCCTGAAATTATCAAATCTTTTGACATGGGGACATGATCATAAAAGTACTAATGGAATAATCAGACTTCCTCATGATAGTGTTTCTTTTCAGCATATTGATTCTACATGGCTTGAATTTGCACAAAATCCATAAAATCTAAAGTTGGGAGTTGCATTAGATGGGGTTAATCCATTCTTCGTGAAATCCAGTAAATGGTCAACATGGCCATTGGTAGTCATAAACTATAATCTTCCACCATATCTTAGCATTAAAAAGGAACATTTAATGCTTTCACTTTTAATCCTAGGAAAAAGACAAGTTAAAGATATGAATATGCATATCTTGCTCCTCTCATTGAGGATCTCCAAGAGATATGGAGAGGTATTAATGTCATTGATGTATCGAAAAGCATCAATGAAAGACATATTACAGTTCGTGGTATTGTGGCTTGGACTATTCAGGATTTTCCAAGATATGGTGTTTTTTCAAGTATTGATGTAATTTTTTTACTCAATATGCATACAAATAAATGTGATTTAGTCTAATTATATTTTTATCATTTTCATGATGCAAGAATATCTACTAAGGGTTATAAAGCTTGTCCATATTGTGATGATTGGTTGAGATCAATCTATAGTAAAAATCTCAACAAAAATATTTATCTTCGACATCAACTATTCTTGCTTGATGATCATCCATTAAGATTTAAAAGAGAAGCAATACATTTTAATGGAAGGCTTGAAAGAGGTCAGTGTCCAAAACCTATGATGCCTATATATTGGTATAAAAAATGGACAGATGGACCTCTGATAGATCCAGAATCAAAAATCTTAAGTGATGATGAAGATAGTGAGTATGTGAAGAGAGGTAACGGAAAATTGGCACTCGCAGAGAAGATATCAATATGGTATTCTTTGGAGTATTGGAAAGAGTTAAAGTATGTCATCTTCTTAATCGTATGCATATATTCAAGAATATTGGTTATTCACTATGGCAGCATCTTCTTGGACTAAAAGATACCATAGCATCAAGGAAAGATTTGAAAGATCAAAACTCAAAACCAAAGTTATGGCCAATTTTTGATAGAAATGGACAGGAAACGACTTATGCACCTTCGCCTTGGGTACTTACAACAAAAGAGATACAGACTATCAACAATAGGATTCAATTGATTCGGACTCCTATAGGATATGGAGCATCTTTCCAAAACATGCTTACTATGGATGATAAGAGCTTATCTAGGCTAAAGACCAATGACTGACATAACATTTGGAAACATATTTTACCTTTGGTTATCAATGGATGTACAACGAAAGAAGTATGAGATGTGATCTATCATCTTGGATTGCTTATAAGGTAAATGTGATACTTTTATATTTAATATATATGAATATTTGATATGTATTTTTAATATATATATGAATATTTAATATATTAATATATTAAATATTCATATAGATATTAAAAAGTTTTAATATATATGAATATTTTTTAATTAACTTCTTTATAATTATTTTTATGATATGTATAGGTGGATTGTTGAGTGTGTGTAGAAGTGCAAGATACACACAAGAAGCACACACAAGGAGCACAAACACAGCAAGACACACAGAGAAGACGATGGCTGGAATAGCTCTCTCTATTGATGATGAACTAAACTGAAGTAGGAGCTGAATAATATCCCTTAGTACAAAGTACCACCACATATGAGTGAATCATGTATGTGGTAACATGAGGAAAAAACCTCTAGCCAGCACTAGAGTAAAAAGTGCCCATGTATAGGGAAAAGGTTCACATCAAAGCTACTCGAGGAGCACATAAGTGTAACAAACCCCCCTGGAGCGAATGATGTGAACACATATAAGGAGTGACAAATCAGCCCCCACAAGGTAATAAGCCTAAAGCTTTGCGGAAAGCTTCAAACTTTTCTCATGGAAGAGCTTTGGTGAATATGTCTACCATATTAGCTTGTGTAGGCACATATACCAAATCAATATCTCAGGCATGAAGGCGCTCTCTCACATAGTGATAATGCACCTCAATATGTTTGGTTTGTGCATGAAACACTGTGTTTCGTGCAACAACCAAAGCACTCTGACTATCAATGAGAAAATGTGAAGCTACATCAATCTCCATGCAAAGATCCATCAATAGGCGTCTCAGCCATAAACACTCCACTATAGATGTGAAAAGTGCCCTCTACTCAGCTTCACAACTTGATGTCGCCACTGTAGGTTGCTTCTTACTCAACCAAGATATGCATGAGTCTCCAAGGAAAAAGCAATTACCACTAGTGGACACGCGAGTATCATAACAACCAACCCAATCACTATCTATAAAAGCATGCAAGCATGGATGAACATCTCTTCCATAAAAGAGACCTAAGCTCAAAGTGCCTCTGAGATATCTAAACACACGTTTTACCGCTTGCCAATGCTTAGTGCCAGGGCTATGCATGAATCGACTCAACTCAGAAACTACATACTATATATCCGACCTTAAGTTGTATGCATATATAAGACATCCCAGAGCTTGCTGATAAAGAGAAGTGTCAAATGGATCACTGGTATCCTCAATTGAGAATCTAAATCCTTTCTCAATTGGTGTGGAAATTGGCTTGCAATCCTCAAAGTCAAAACACTGAAGTAGTTTTTCAACATACTTTGCTTGATGCATAACAACTCCCCCCCTCAACGGATACAAATTGGATGCCAAGATAGTAGCTCAAAAGACCAAGATAAGTGACATCAAAAGTATGCTGCAAATCAACCATAAGAATGTCAAGTGTTGCATCACATCACCCATTCAAGAGTATGTCATCGACATAAAGAACAAGCACTAGAAGATCAATCTCATGTTTGCATACATAGTGTTTTCAATCGGACTACATGTGAAGCCAAGTGCAATAAAGTGCTTATGTGTTTTGGTATACCATGCACGTGGAGGTTGCTTGAGACCATACAAGCCTTTATGCAAGCGACAAACCATATGCTCTTTCCCTTTCATGGAAAACCCAAGAGGATACTTCACATAGACCTCTTCTTGCAAATCACCATTCAAGAAGGCTATTTTTATGTCCAACTGATGCACTTTCCAACCTCGATGGGCAGCCAATGCAACCACGATACGAATGGTAGTCATGCATGAAGTATGTGCAAAAGTTTCCTCATAGTCAATGTCATAGTGTTGCACCTATCCTTTTGCAACCAATCTACCTTTGTGACGATCAATGCTACCATCAGATTTTCTCTTAATCTTGTAAACCCACTTTGTACCAATGGAATTCTTTCCTTTTGGCAATTCACATAACTCCCAAGTACCATTCCTATGTATGGAATCCATTTTTTATTGCATAGCACTCATCCATTGTGGATCATCACATGCATCTTCAAAAGAAAGTGGCGCTTCATTACATGCTATAGCAATAAGAGAATAATCCACAAAATTACTTGATGCATGGTGAGCGCTTGATCTTGTTTTACCAAGTAAAGGTGCACTCAATTTGCTATCCTGCAAAGTTTCTTTCAACCACTTTGGCATAGATTATGCACTCTTGATAGACATGCGTTCATTATGTAATACATCTTCAATATGTACATCATGCGTGGGCTGAATTTCATGCTCATTTTCAGCCATATTTTGACGCAAATGTTCAGCCATATGTGGCTTGAAATTTCCAACAGTTTGGACATTTTTTGGCTGAAAGTTTTCAGCCATGTTTGGCTGGAAATTCTCTACATTTTCAGCCCTATTTGGCTGGACTTTTTTAGCCCTTTGAACTTGAATTGGCTGATCTACATGGCCATAGTCAAGCGCACCATTTTGGAACAAAGGCATGAGTGTATTGAACACATCTTGTGAGCTAACTGTTGGCTATTTTTTGCATTCAAGTAGAGGGAAAACTGAATTTTGAGCAAATACCACATCTCAACTCACAATAATTCTGTTCATCAATGGATAGTACAAATGATATCCCTTACTTTCAGCACTAGAACAAGAAAATATACATTTCTTTTCATTGTCGTCAAGTTTGTGACATTTTTGCGATGGCACAAGAGCATATGCCAAACAACCAAACACACACATATGACTAACCATAGGCATATGACCATTCCAAGCCTCATAAGGAGTGATGACTCTCAATGCTTTTGGAGGGCAGCGATTCAACACATAGTTTGCACAGATGACCGCTTCCATCCAAAACGTATTAGGAAGATGCTTTCCTTTAACCATACATCATGCCATTTCAAGTAGAGTTCTTTTTTTACGCTCGACAACACCATTTTGCTGAGGTGTATAATGCACCATACATTGGTGTGAAATACCTCTTTCGTGAAGAAAAGCATTAAACTCATGTGACATGTATTCAGCACCATGATCCGTGCATAGAGTCACAAGCTTTTGCGAAGAAAAATTTTCAGCCATAGCTAAAAATGCTTTGAAGCAAGAAAATACCTCATTCTTTGCTTTCATAGGATACACCCATGTATAGCGAGTAGCATCATCAATGAAGGTAACAAAATATACATGCTTCCCAAAAGATGGAGTCTTGATGGGACCACATACATCATTATGAACAAGCTGCAATTTTCTTGTAGTGTGTGTGTGTGACTATCTTTTGGAAAAGAAGCACAATGCATGTTTTCAAGAATGCAACCTTCACATGCATGCTTTTCAATGGACTGAAGTGTAGGCAAGCCAATGACCATGTCCTTCTTTTGCAAGTAAAGCAAACTATTGACGTTTAAGTGACCAAAACGAGCATGCCAAAACTCCATTTCAGCCATGGAAGAAGTATGAGCAACTAAGGCATTCGAGGCAGCCCTCTTGTATGTATCCATCTATTACAAAAAATTACATAATGTACCGGACATCACGATAACATCACCATTACTAAAATCATGAACCATACACTTATCATCAACAAAGTGTACATGAAGTCCAGCTTTGGCAATCAACGGAACTAAAATTAAGTTCTTCTTGATACCGGGTACATACAATGCATTTTTTAAGAGAATCACACCTCCATTTGTAGACGTAAGCTCAATTTCTCCTACTCCAATGATAGGATAAGAGGCATCGTTTGCACACACCACATGTCCTCCTTTGGGTGCATCTTTCAAAGAGGCAAAAAGTCTTTTGCATGATGTTATTTGCTTTGAAGCACCACTATCACAAAACCAATCGAAATCAGCATCACTCACAACCATACATTTAGAATGCAAAGAAGCATCATAATGACATGTAACAACACATGTCCAAAAATCTTGAGCCATGTAAGCTTCATCATTCTTTACATTTGGTGAATTTTCAGCAATAATCATGCCGGATTCCTTCTTCTTTTCATTGTGTTTAGCAAGCTTTCCACACTCATCAATAGTATGACCAGCCTTCCGATAATATTTGCATCTCTTCTTCTTTTGCAAATCGCATCATTAGAGGAATGAGTGGAAGAGAAAGCTTGAGGCTTTGGTTTTGATGAACCCAAAGTTGAACCATACTTGCTTTTCCCCTTTTGTGAGATAGCAAGTGCTTGTGTTCCCTCAATCAAACCACTCCTATTCACTTTAGATTGTTCTTCTTGCAAAAGAGGAGACATAACCTCATCAAATGATTACATATTACGATTTCCTTTTGCAACCAAACGGAGTGTAGTAGCAAAGCTTTCAAAAGATTCCGGTAATCCTTTCAACAATGTAGAAATGAGTGATGCATCTGGAATAATCTCATCTATGTTTGCCAATTGCTCCTTCAAGTCCTTGATGCGTGTCACATACACATCCTCCGAATCATTTTCAGCCATACATACATCCTCAAGTTGCTTCCTCAAGTATGCAACATGTGCTTCATTACGCACGGCATACAAAGAAGCAAGAGTGTCCCATGCCTATTGCGATGTAGAACATGACCGAATGTGTGGAACTATATGATGCTTCACAGAAAGTGCAATCAAAGCATGAGCTTGAGCATCTTTTCCATCCCATCTAAGCTGCTCCTGTGTAGGTGGAGAAGGAGAAACCCCTGTACCCAAAGAAGAAGCTCCATCTGTGATAGTAGACTGTGAAGTAGAAGAACTTGCGGGTCTTCGATCTACATCTGCCACTATGTTCCAAAGTTGTTTAGCAACAAGAACATGGTTCATCATGTAAGACCACATCGGATAGTTGGTCCCATCAAGCTGATCTTCAGCTTGAAGCGTGCCAAATAAGTCATTGCTACCCGCCATTTCACAAAAGAACAAGAATGTGACAAAATCTTCACTTCGACGAAAGCTAAAATAAGTGCTGAAATTTTAGCTCACAAATCCTCACTTTGATGGTGATTTTGACTGCACAATTGGCTTCAAAATGGGGGTAAAACCCTATCGCACCTAGTGGAAATGTTTCTTGCCTGCTAAAACTCATAGTTCTATGCTCTAAAGTCAATTTGCACTGTTAAAAGTGTGCGTGCATCGCGACGTGAAAAACGAAAACTTGAGAAGGAGCTAAACCTTCTCTGATACCATTGTTGGGTGTGTGTAGAAGTGCGAGATACACACAAGAAGCACAAATGCAACACGACACACAGAGAAGACGATGGCTAGAATAGCTCTCTCTATTGACGATGAACTGAACCGAAGTAAGAGCTGAATAATATCCCTTAGTACAAAGTACCACCACATATGAGTGAATCATGTATGTGGTATTATGGGGAAAAAACCTCTAGCTAGCACTAGAGTAAAAAGTGCCCATGTATAGGGAAAAGATTCACATCAAAGCTACTCGAGGAACACATAAGTGTAACATGGATTACATCAAAAGAGATTTACAAAAACTTGATCCCACAAAAAAAATGTGAATGCAAAGAGCTACTATGTTTGATGGAGAAAGAGCTTCCTACATCATTTTTTGATATTCAATTTCATTTATTAGTCCATCTTGTAGATGAACTAGAGATTGCAGGTGTTTTCAACACTCGATGGATGTTTTGGGTTGAACGATTTATGGGAATATTAAAAGGTAATGTGCAAAAAAGAGCGAACCCAAAAGGATCCATAGCAAAAGGTTGGATGCTTGAAGAATGCATGTATTATGTTAGTGAGTACCTTGAAAGAGTTCATGAAGAAGCTCCACGTGCATAGACCAATGAGTCTTCTTCAAAAATAACAGATGAGGTATTATTAGGTAAGGCAGTTCCATTTTTATTTACATTTCAAGAAAAAAAATGATGTTTCTACTTTTTTAGCATATAATAGTGAATGCATGCAAGCATTCCTTAGCGAGTACGAACAAGATCTTCAAAATCTCCTAAGTAAAAGGCAAAGAAACAAAAGATATTGACGTAATCTCGATAATAATGAGATTTCAGATATATCTTCTCTCCCGGATTGGCTATATAGTCGTTTGCAACGCGCTGTAGCACCACGCAACTCTCTCTCTCTCTCTCTCTCTCTCTCTCTCTCTCTCTCTCTCTCTCTCTCTCTCTCTCTCTCTCTCTCTCTCTCTCTCTCTCCAGCTCCCGCCATCCCCTCCTATTTCCCCCCACCACCCGCGCAACCACCCCCCCTCCACCCCCTCCTATTTCCCCCCACCACCCCCGCAGTCCCCTCCTTGCCACCCCCTCCTATTTCCCCCCACCACCCCTGCAGCCACCCCCCCTCTAACCCCTCCTATTTCCCCTCTCCTCCTCCTCTATCCCCTCCTCCTCCACCTCCACCCCCTCCACCTCCGCCTCCTCCATTCCCTCCTCCTCCATCCCCTCCTCCTCCATCACTTACGTTAACTAGGACCTCAAGCCATTGCAGAGAGACTTATTGGTTTTTGGTTCTATACGGATTGGTTGGTACACCCTGACACGAGTTCTGAGTGGATCTCGTGTCGATTGTCGGAGTGCCATTTGCTCATGATGCGTATGTTTCTAGTTTCTTTATTCGGGTGGCAGTCAAAAACAGAGTAATTACAATGGTCGTCGTGAGCAGCAACGCGCATGTCGAAGCGATGCAAAGAACTTCCTCATCTTTCAGAATTGCTATCGATCTCAACATTTATGATCTGACTACCCTAAATAATTACCTGTACTGGTTCGAGCTTGGCATGTTCCATTCCACTATCGAGATCAAGGGGGTTGAATATGCTTATGGAGCTCATGATATGCCTACATCGGGTATCTTTCAAGTTGAACCACGTAGTTGTCCAGGTTTCATGTTTAGGAGAAGCATTCTTCTTGGAACAACAGATCTGAGCCCTATCGAAATATATGATCTGATGGAAGACCTTGCTTCACAGTACACAGGTGATGCCTACAACATGATCTCACCAAAAACTGTAATCATTCTAGTAATGATTTGTGCATGAGGCTGACTAAGAAGCCTTCTCAAGGTTGGTTAAATCGACTTGCTAATCTAGGTGTCATTTGTAGCTGTGTCTACCAGAGAGTTTGCAAGTGGCAATGGTACAACAGCCTCTTGAGTACCATTCATCAGAAGATTTATAGAGTCTTGATAATTCAGATGAGGATGTGCTTCTGAGGGTCATTTCAATATCCGGCGGCACATAATGAGGATCTTATCTTGCATGCAAAAGTGACAGTAAAAGTCTAAGTGGTAAAAGTGTAAGTGGATAAATGACTATTGCCGCCAATCATTTGTGACAACTGCCTATTTTTGAGGATCCAACTCAAAACTAGTGGCATATTTGATCTACCCCTCCAATTTTCAGGCAATCAATCGGTGCATCTTCAATGAACGTGGGAAATCGGCAAGGCTCTCTTGGCCTATTGGAGGCTATAAAAGCAATCGACTAGTACTCATTGGGGATACACACAGATAAACGTATCGGGCTTATTTTCGACATCTCTTTTGGTCCTCTCTTTGCACTCTGTGGCTATAACCCTACTGTAGGAAGTAACTTTGTGGTGAGGGTATAGAGCGTGGGCTTCCCAGTGGAGGGCTAATAGCACTTTAATGTGAAGAAGTGGCTTTGTTTTCTCATTCAGTGTGAGCTTGTGGTATTTCCATGCCCTTTCCCATAGAGCAATTCTTCATATCTGTGTACTGATCAGTGCAAGTCTTCATCTACTTGTGTTCACTTGATCGAACGAATATCTTCTATTGATTCTTTTAGTTCTGGGTTGGCATATTAGCACAAGCATCAAATTTTGAAGCATTTCTTTTGCCTATATTGTAATCATCTGTTCGGAATAAGGAACGGTTCCATCCTTCACAATTGTCATTTGTCATTAATCTTCTTTTTGAGTATCTACATTAATACGCAATTGTTGAGAATTCCTGCTCATAGAAATGTTAACGGGCATATTTCCCTAAGGAGAACCTCCCTTGAGTAGGCGAAGTACTAGAAGTGCATATTGTCATCTCCTGCTAAAAGTAGATACCCCAGTACCTCCTCTACAGTTTGTCACACCCAGTGGGACACTTGCATTTCTGTGAGAGGCCCTCATGAGCATAGTAAATAGTCATTTTCCATTATTTTTTGCCCTATTGCATCTTGCAAGTAGGTAGATGACCCATACATGAGCAAATAAGGAGCCTCTTTGTGTACGAAGGAGCCTGAAAAAGTCAGCTATATCTTCCACTAGTGAACCAACATCCCCTCTACCTCCTTTGAATTTATGCATTGATTTGGGTGCAACTCCACTGTCAAAAGAAAAGCATAGGAGAAAATTAGACTTCTCCTCAGATACGTCAGAGGAAACACTAGTGCAAATGGAGGACCTCTCTCATTTACTCTCCAGAATTGATATCAAGTTTCCTACCTTCAAGGGACAAGCTTATGAGCATGCTGATGATCATGTGAGGAGATTCATCTCCTTATGTCGTGGACGAGGTCTGCAGAATAGAGAGGATGAAATGCTGGTACTCTTCCCAATCACATTGGAAAGCTTTGCTGAAAAATGGTATAGTCAATATGTAGACGGCCATTTTACTACATGAGAGGCTCGGAAGACGGCATTCTCACAGACATTTCAACCAAGTGACTCCTCGGAAAGAGCTCTAATCAGCTAGAGAACCTAAGGCTAAGATCACGTGAATCCTTTCATGAACTTCACACTAGGACAAAAGCACTAGTTGCACGTCTACCACATGCTCCAAGTGATTTCTTGGTTAAAAAATAAATAGAAAAAGCTATGCCCACGTCATCTCAGCAAAAGCTACGTGATTCTCTTAGATTGGATGCAACCCTTAATGATTTTCTTGTAGCAGCATCATGCATTGAAGAAGCTAGGCAACATTTTGAAGGGGAAACACAACCAAATTATGCAGCAGAACTAGACCCTATTGGGCAACTAAGGAAAGAACTGGAGGCATTGAGAATGCAACAAAATCACCAAGAAGAGAAGGTCTTGCCACCGCTCCGTCGCACTGATGGTGAAGTAGCCCATCTTCGCCGCGAGTTAGAAGATTTACAGACCACTCAGGATATAAGAAGACATATTTGGTGTTTAATATGTAACAACAATGGACATTCCAATGCTAATTGTCCTAGTAGGGTAAGCTGTCAATTTTGTGGAAAGGATGACCATGAAGCTAGAGATTGTTACTACCTCAAGCGTATACAGCAACGAGGTAACCCTCAAGCTCTCGATTCATATTATGCTAGTACTTCAAATGCACCTAATAGAGAGGAGAATGGTCCAACGAAGCGTAGATATAATAGTCCATTGATGTGTTATCGTTGTGGTGAGTATGGCCATATGCAAAATAGGTGTTCCCTTCTAGAAGATGCACCTCCTTGTCAGCATTGTCCAGAGGCTAAAGATCACTATACCAAACACTGCCCAAGGAGCAGCCCTGCTCCAATTCACATGATTGCAGTCTCCCCTCAAGTAGAAGGTATGACCACTCAGTCTTATGTTGTTTCATCTTCATTAGTACCCATGACGACTAGAGCCACACAAGCGGCAGCAACCTGTAGAGAGGAACAACAAGGACTCTAGGATAAAGAGGAGGAAAAGAAGTTTGGGTGGAAGGGCCAAACATATATTGAAGGAGCTTATGAAAGGATGGCTACTTCACTAATGGATCAACCAAAAAGTCTGCAAGAAGACACATATGAGGTAAAAATTTAGCAGATCTTGAAAGGTATTCATCACAAGGTTAGTCTATACGAACTCATAATGATGGATTCAAAAGTAAGGAGTGACTTATTAAAGATTATACACTCTGCTCACTTGATCCAACCACCTATTATAGATGGTTTCATGGTTGATTTTCCCCCTGCACCCCTGGCAAACTACCAAAGCTCAAGGTTATATGTTTGTATAAAGGATAAAACTCTCACAGGTGTAATCATAGATGGAGGCTCTGGCATCAATTTGATGGCGGATTTCACAATGAAGAAACTGTTAAAAATCAAGCTTCAAGCTACAAATTCGTGGGGAATCTTTTATGGACATGTGGAGCAATCAAAGGAAGCCAAAATCCACTAGATTCCATCACGAAAAGTCACTCAACCACTCCCCAATTCATCTCAACTAAATCCTCCAAGTTAGGAGGCTGATTTGGAAAGGTAGTTCCTAGATTTTAGGGGCACACTTCTCACTATAAAAGGAGCATGTATCCCGAATTCTTTTGAGCCATCTTCCTGGAGTTTTAGCTCATGTAAAGTGAGCACTAAGTGCTGGAGTTATGATAAGCAAGCCCCTTGCTTAAGCTAGCCCCTTGCTTGCTTGTTTGTTTTCTTTTAGTAGGCATATCTATGTGTGTGCACAGGCAGTGTTGCAACTCTCTACCTCTGAGTTGTTAGCATTGGTTCTCCCTCATATTGTATCCATTTGATGTAATTCTTGTCTCATTGGATATCTATTAGAGTCTATTTTATGCTCACAAATTTTCTAGAGCATTATCTGAGTAATCTGGGAGCAACATTCATTTTAGTGAAGTTGTGTGATTGATATCTCTCTCTGTGTGTAGGCTCTATTGGAAATATTTTGCTCTCTGTTGTAATGGCTGGTTCTCCTTCTCTATTTATCCATTTGCTATGCTTTTGGTGTCAGTGGGTAGCTATTAGAGTGCTTTAAGTTGACCCAAGTTTGAGATTCATTCTCTTTATAATCTCTTAGAAAAGCTTGCTGGAGTGAAGTGAGGTCTCTGCTTGACTAGCAGTTGTGAGCATTCAACTAGCTCATGTTGTAGACATTGTTTCTCTTTGTGTAAGCATCCATTTGAAGTAAAATTTGTTTTGTTGGAAATCTCTTGGTGTCTACTACAGGTCTACAAAATCTCACTATAGTTTTCTGCATAAGCATTGAGTAAGAGCACTTTTGGTGTGCAGAGGTCAAAGAAGGATACCTGTGGAGGTCATTCGCGCTTTGTCGTTGCTTAGGGGTTGAGATACTTCCCCCATCAGTGGTATCAGAGCATTTGGGCATCTTGGAGGCATCAAATACAAGCAAGAAGACCTCTTGGAGTTGGTGGTTGAAGATCTGCATCAACAAAAGCTTCTTGGAGGTAGCTCACATCAAGGGGGAGCTATTCTACTCAAATTTTCAAGAGCACAAGGTGTCCATCTAAGGAAAGCTTTGGATTGAGGTAACCTCAGAGACTCATTTTCATTTTACACACATTGGAGCATTAGCCAAGGGCTAGTGCAAGTATCAAAGACTAGATATGGGATACTTCAACACTCAAATTGAAAAGCTAGACAAGGGAAACTATCAACCATGGAGATTTAGGGTCTCCAACTACCTTATGGGTAAGGGCCTTTGGGGATTGATTAGTGGAAGTGAGCCAAGACCTAGGTTGGATGAAAATCCAACCAATGACAAGAGAAGGGCCTTTAGGGAATGGAATGAAAGAGACAAGAGGGTTATCTTTATCCTTTCCCAACACATTAGCAATAGCATGATCGGCCATATCCAAGACTTGGATTCAAGCATGAAGGTATGGGAGACACTTGAAAGGCTTTATTCAACAAGCACCAAAGCAAGTAAGATCCAACTCAAGAATGAGCTCAACAACCTTAGGAAGAGCTCAGGGAGTAGCATAAATGACTACATACTTAAGGTCAAGGAGTTATCAGATGCATTGTGATCCATTGGAAGCCACATAGATGACGATGATCTTGTGGGTTATACTCTCAATGGTTTGAGAGATGATGAGAAGTGGAAACCTTTTACCACTTCAGTTTATGTAAGGGATAATCTTCCCGATTCTGAGCAATTGGTTGCTCTCATGGTCACCGAAGAAATGAACATATGTGGAAGTTCAACTAAAAGCAAGGATGCACAAGTTTTCTATGCAGGTAATCAAAGGGGCAAAGGAAGACAAGGACAAGGAAGCGGCAAAGGAAAATTTGGAGGAAGGCAAGGCCACTCAAGCAATCAAGGACATGACCAAGGCACCTCATCATAAAGAGGGAGAGGAAGAACAAGAGAAAGAGGAGGACGACATCAACAAAACAAGAATCAAGATGGCGAAGGATGTTACATATGTGGCAAGTTTGGCCACTATGCTAGAGATTGCTACCAAGGAGGAAACCAAAGGAGCTATAATCAAGGTTCTTCATACAAAGGCCAAGGTAATTATGCTTCCACAAGTTCACAAAATGACAATCTCTTGATGATGCACATGAATGGGAATTCAAGCAAAGTAGATAACACTTGGTATATTGATAGTGGATGTAGCAAGCATATGAGTTGCAATGCTTCTTGGTTTACTAATCTACATGTTCCCAAAGGTAAAAGACATGTAGAAACAGGTGATGATACAGCCCATGAGATCTCCCATGTTGGAGATGTAGCTTTGGATGACAAGGAGGAAGGAAGATGTCTCAAGGATGTCTTGCATGTACCTACTATCACAAAGAACTTGGTGTCCATTGGGAAAATGGTTGAAAGAGGCTATCAAGTAAGGTTGAACAAAGGTGGATGCTTTGTGGAGAACCCTAAGCAAGGTTACAAGGTCATAGCAAGAGGAAAGAAGCAACGGAGGCTCTTCACTTTGGAGGTAAATTCTCATTCCACTCAACATGTCTACTTCACATATGGAAACAAGAGGATTTCGGAGTTGGACTTGTGGCACAAGAGGATAGGTCACATCAACATACAAAGAATGAAGGAAATGCAATTCAAGAGGCTAGTTGAAGGTCTTCCCAACTTCCAAGGACAAGGTATGAAGCATTTATGTGAATCTTGTCAACTAGGGAAGCATGCGAGACTTCCATTCAAGAAGAGTGGCTACATAAGCCAACATCCATTGGAGTTGATACATACAGATGTGTGGGGGCCAACCAAAGAGCAATTCATTGGAGGTAACAAGTACTTTGTCACTTTTATAGATGATTACACAAGGATGGTTTGGGTTTATTTCATAAAAAACAAATCAGATGTGTTTACATGTTTCAAAGCATTCAAGGCAATGGTAGAAAAGGAAACAGGTACATATATCAATGGATGAAGAAGGTAATGAAGTTGAAGATGATGAAGGACACATGATGGAGAAAGAAGCCACGTCAAAGAAAGAGATCAAGTTCCCAAGGCAAAGGAGGTTTATTCCTCCAAAAGGTGAAGAAAGGAAGTCTTCTAGAGTTAAGTATCCAACTCAAAGGTTTACTTATGATTCATACATGGCAACGCATTATGCATATCTGAACAAAGTAGTAGAAGATCATGAGCCCGATTGCTATGAAGATGCAAGCAGGTACACCGAATGGAAAGAGGCAATGCAAGAAGAGATCGATGCACTTGAGGAAAATCAAACATGGACTCTAGTGCCCAAGAAGGAGAACATGAAGGTAATAGGTAATAAGTGCGTGTATAAAGTAAAGAGGAATTCAGATGGATCTATTTCTAGGTTCAAAGCAAGATTGGTGGCCAAGGGTTTTGTACAAACCTATGGAGTGGACTTTGAAGAGAAATTCAGCCCCATGGCAAAGATGAGCACCATTAGGACACTCATTGCAATGGCTGCTAGCAAAGGATCGAAGCTTTTCCAATTGGATATCAAGAATGCCTTCCTCAATGGAGACTTGGAAGAAGAGGTATACATGGAGCAACCACTAGGTTTTGTTCATAAAGAGTTTCCACATCATGTTTGTAGGTTGAAGAATGCACGTTATGGCCTAAAGAAAGCTCCAAGGGCTTGGAACCAAAGATTGGTGGACTATTTGATCAAATGTGGTTACAATCAATACAAAGCGGATCCATCTCTCTTCATCAAACAAAGAGGAGAACTTGTAGTCTACATGTGTGTGTATGTAGATGATCTTATCATTACAGGTAATGATACAAAGGGCATTGAGGAGATCAAGGCAAAGCTTGGAAAGGAGTTTAGGATATCTGATCTTGGAGATCTTAGGTATTTTCTTGGCATTGAAGTTGTATACAAAGAAGAAGGTATTATGCTCATACAAAGGAACTATATTCTAGACCTACTTGAGAGGTTTGGGATGCTACATTGCAAGCCTATTTCAAATCCCATGGAAGTTAATGTAAAGCTAAGCTCCATTGATGGAGAGCCATTAGAGGATGCAACTTTGTATCGATCTATTGTAGGCTCTTTCAATTATGCCACAATAACTAGGCCTGACATAGCATATGGAGTTGGAGTGTTATCACAATTTATGCATAGTCCAAGGACTACACACTTGCAAGCTGCAAGAAGAATGTTACGATATCTCAAGGCCACTATAAATGAAGGATTGTTCTATTCATTTGATGATGACATGCAGGTCAAAGCTTATTCTGATGCGGATTGGGCCAGTTCTAAGGAGGATAGAAGAAGTACAAGTGGTTACCTAGTCATGCTAGGTAGCAAGATCATCTCATGGATTTCAAAGAAGCAACCCACGATGGCATTATCTTCGACCGAGGCTGAGTATAGAGCTTTGGCTCAAGTCACATGTGAGCTAATGTGGATTAAGAAGTTATTTATGGAGCTTAATTTGTAGGTTGACACATATCCATTTTTTTTTGTGACAACATGAGTAGCATTCATCTAGCATCGAATCCTGTCTATCATGCTAGAACCAAGCATATTGAAGTGCACTATCACTTCATAAGGGAAAAGGTGATATCCAAGGAAGTTTCAGTACATCATATTGGTACTAAGGACTAAGTTGCCGACATGTTTACAAAGGCTTTGGATGGGATGAAGATTTCAAAATTCAAGCAATGCATCAACATGAAGGAGCTTGGATGAGGACGAAGAATTGAAGCTTGAGGGGGAGTATTAAAAGTCAAGCTTCAAGCCACAAATTCGTGGGGAATCTTTTATGTACATGTGCAGAAATCAAAGGAAGCCAAAAGCCACGAGATTCCATCAAGAAAAGTCACTCAACCACTCCCCAATTCATCTCAACTAAATCCTCCAAGTTAGGAGGCTGATTTGGAAAGGTAGTTCCTAGATTTTAGGGGCACACTTCTCACTATAAAAGGAGCATGTATCCCGACTTATTTTGAGCCATCTTCTTGGAGTTTTAGCTCATGTAAAGTGAGCACTAAGTGCTGGAGTTATGATAAGTAAGCCCCTTGCTTAAGCTAGCCCCTTGCTTGCTTGTTTTTTTTCTTTTAGTAGGCATATCTATGTGTGTGCGCAGGCAATGTTGCAACTCTCTACCTCTGAGTTGTTAGCATTGGTTCTCCCTCCTATTGTATCCATTTGATGTAATTTGTGTCTCATTGGATAGCTATTAGAGTCTATTTTATGCTCACAAATTCGTTGGAGCATTCTCTGAGTAATCTAGGAGCAACATTGATTTTAGTGAAGTTGTGTGATTGATATCTCTCTTTGTGTGTAGGCTCTATTGGAAATATTTTGCTCTCTATTGTAATGTCTGGTTCTCCTTCTCTATTTATCCATTTGCTATGATTTTGGTGTCATTGGGTAGCTATTACAGTGCTCGAAAGTTGGTCCAAGTTTGAGATTCATTCTCTATATAATCTTTGAGAAAAGCTTGCTGGAGTGAAGTGAGGTCTCCGTTTGACTAGCAGTTGTGAGCATTCAACTAGCTCATGTTGTAGACATTGTTTCTCTTTGTGTATGCATCCATTTGAAGTAAAATTTGTTTTGTTGGAAATATCTTGGTGTCTACTATAGGTCTACAAAAGCTCACTAGAGTTGTCTGCATAAGCTCTGAGTAAGAGCACTTTTGGTGTGTAGAGGTCAAAGAAGGATACCTGTGGAGGTCATTCGCGCTTTGTCGTTGCTTAGGGGTTGAGATACTTCCCCCATTAGAAACTGCATTTGAACCCCACCAAGATATCACCATTCACAGTTACCTTAGCAGATCAACATCAGGTTGAACCACTTGGCATTATTGAAAAGGTACTAATGATAGTACACGGTTGTCACTTTGTTCTAGATTTTTTTGTTATCACTTCCACAGGAGACTTCTTACCCTTTACTCCTGGGAAGGCTTTGGCTAAGACAAGCAAAAGATTTACAAGATTGGGGGAAAAACCGTTCTGGGTTGGCATGTTAGCACAAGCATAACCTTTTGAAGCATTTCTTTCGCCTATATTGTAATCATCTCTTCAGAATAAGGAACGGTTCCATCCTTCACAATTGTCATTTGTCATTAATCTTCTTTTTGAGTGTCTACATTACTGCGCAACTCTTGAGACTTGCCTTCTCATAGAAATGTTAATGGGTATATTTCCCTAAGGAGAACCTCCCTTGAGTAGGCGAAGTACTCGAAGTGCATATTGTCGTCTCCTGCTAAAAGTAGATACCCCAATACCTCCTCTACACGCGCCAATGCAAATAATGAAGAAATCTCAGATGAGTAGAGAGAGTTAATGATAGGTTGTGAACAAACGGTAATTTTATTTTAATAATATTTTGTTTTTTACATATATGAATATTAGTTTTTATTTACTAATTTAATTTCTTTTGTAGGCTTGAATGTTCACTAATACGTGGGCTTTTGGAAAGCATATTAGAATCAAAGCCATTGATTCTTTAGGTAAAACAGAGGATTCTAGTATTGTGGTTCTTTCAAGAAACTATCATGTGCTAGCTCAAAAGACATGAACCTTATAGATGGAAAACTTGGTTACATGGGAACCGTTGTTGGTATCTAGGAAATATCATTTCATACATTCAAACGGGTAGAAAAAAGGTTATATTTTTTATGATAGAATTAGTTATTTTTTAAGCACTTAATAATGGTTTTTTGTTTTTATATAATTTGATAGGTCATTTTGAAGGTTGACTGGTTTTGAGCCGAGTATAAAGGTAGTAATTCCACATTAAGAAAGGAATTATCTCGATTTCAGGCAATTGCTTCTTCCAACATAATGCCATCTACTAAAGAACCATATATTCTTCCTAGGCATAATTAACAAGCATTTTTTTATAAAATCCTAGATGCTCACCCTTGGTGGCAAGTCATTTATGTTCAACCTAGAGGTAGGTCATTGTTTAAAAAATTTATTGTTAGAGAGATTGAAGAAAGTTCTCTTGATGATTCACCATTAGATACTGATACATCAACATCTAAAAGAGAAATTAGATTCATTATACATGATAATGATACTAATCGTTTTGATGAAGAGGATAATACTCTACATGCTGATTCTACTGATGATGAAGAGGAATTACCAAAAATCGATATTAACCCATCAATAGATGATGTGACTCATGAGAACATAGATTTAACAATAGAAGAAATAAATGAAATCAATAAGGATAATGAAGATGAGACTATAGTGATGTCTTACCAAAATCATGGCAATAATGAAAATATATGACCAGATTAGATAGTAAATTCTACTCTAGTTATCAATCAATAACTTGAAGCTTCTGAATGGATATCAGATAATAGATTCTTCTTTATTCAACTAGAATATCGATGAATCCTACTAGAGAGATGAAATCATGTTCTTTTAAGTTAGAACATGAAGCTCATGGGGTATGCCTAATTATTTTATATATAGCTTTATCTTCGAGGAGCAAATTTTTCTCATGTATGTATGCATATGTGTGTGTATTCATGTGTATTATATGTATACATGTGATAGTATGTAGATATATGTGTTTCATGTATATGTATGTGTGTGCATGTGTGTGATATATGTATACATGTGTTAGTATGCATATGTGTATATATACATATGCATTTGTGTAAAATATTCATGTATTCATATAATATATACAAGTGTTTATAATTGTGTATGCATGTATAAGTATACATGTGTGCATGTAGGCATGTATATGTGATGTGTACATTTATATATGTATATGTGTCTTTGTGTAAATGTGCACATGTAAATATGTATGCATGTATATATATTCTCTCTCTCATCCTAATCTCGGCACAAATGTGCCAAGAAAAATCGAATTTTTCTTTAACATTCAAGAGAGTCGCTTATGTGACGCTCTGGAAGACCACAATGTCATGTATGTCAGCATTGCAAGTAGTTTGTCAACGTCATTAAAAGCGTCGCAGTTTAGCGACACTCTTTGTGACACATATTTTTAGCGTCGAGCATCGCTTATGCAATGACATGCCTTTTTTTTTAAATAAAAAACAGGCTCGTCCCTTATGCAATGCTAGTGTCCCATAAGCGACGAGCCCCCCTTTCTTTTCAATTCCTGGGCATCACTACACCCCCTATTTCTAGTAGTGTGTGTGTATATATATATATATATATATATATATATATATATATATATATATATATATATATATATATATATATATATATATATATATATATATATATATATATATATATATATATAGACACATACACATACACATATATATATACATGCATACACAAATATATATATTTTAGGAAATGCTATTTTTTTTGGGAAATGGAACCCTCTCATTTATGCTCATTAGCATGGAAGAAACTAGATCTCTGGAGCTGCCAATTTACAATTATAATGGCGTAGCTATGTTATAAAGACCCTACTGGTGTATGGATGCACTATGTTCCTCCACACTTAGTGGTTGTAGTTATTCAAGAGTCACATACTCGTGAAGCTAGAGGACACTTTAATCATTCAATTACGGTGAAGAAGATCCAGTAGGCTGGATTGTGGTGGCCTACAATGTATGTAGACGTGCTTAGAGGTAGGGAATTGTGATCCTTGTCACCATACTCGAGAACGACAAGAGAGTCATCATTTTTTGTTGTAGCCAATCCTTTCGTTGCAGCCATTTCAAAAGTGGGGCCTAGATTTTGTTGGTCCTATTTAACCCCCTACAACTCAGGCTAGAGCGCTATATATTTTATTTTGTACTGCATACTATACACGATGGGTAGAAGCATGGGCTACACAGAATGCTAGAACAAGGATAGTAGCTAAGAAGCTCCAATATGAAATTTACATGCGATTTGGGTTGCGAGTAGAACTAGTGTCCAACTATAGCACTCTTTTTTTGAGCCAACTTATTTCAAAATTGACTGTGGAATATCAAATCAAACAAATCAGTTCATCGTATTATCCACCAGCCAATAGTTTAGCAGAGAGTATGAATAAGGTTCTTCTGCATATGTTGCAGAAAATTCTTTTGGAATCTACAGATCAATGGGAACATATACTTCGTATGGTACTATTGGCATACCAAACCTCCTGTAAAGTCTTAGTAGGAAGTATGCCTTTTAAACTCTTGTATCGATAGGAAGCAATTATCCCATTTTAGTTTGTGGTACTTAGTCTATGGATTGCAGTGTAGAAATAATTACTTCTCGAAGACTCTTTTACCTACAAAATGGACAAGTTATGATAGCTCAAAGAGAATAAATATGCTAGTTTCTTGTTACTTCAAGAAGTGTAGAATTGATAGAAGAAATGGCATGACCAAAATTTACAAAAGCAAATCTTTTCACCCGGTGATCTAGTACTCAAAGATGAAAAGAGAAATGGACAAGCTAAAGTTACAATGGACATGTCGTTCCAAATTCATGAAATATGCGGACTAGCTTCTTTCTGGCTCCCTACATTGTCATGAGAAATTTTACCTATGATCATTAACGGATCAAAGTTGCAACTCTACTAGTCCTTCGATGAGTATTCCATTACAAAAATAATAATAATTAAACAAAATAAAAATAAAAAATAAAAGGTTGAATATGGATATCATTGAACATGCAAAAATTGGAAGAGTAACTACACGACATGCAATATTGTATAAGTGATCAACAATGGTGGGTGGTTGGCTGATTCATATTTGATTCCCTTATTATGATGGTCTTCATCCCGATGTGCATGGTAAGTATATGTGGCAATCATGATGCATATCTGATGCTCAAAACTCAGAAAGGCGAGAAATAAAAGGTTCAAGACTTTCCTTAATCCATGTTATTTGGTGAACAAGAGAATAGAGCCTACAAATTTGCTTTCTCGTGCACACTACAATAGACATACTAGATCAGTGACGGCAGTCAACTTATCTGATGCACATCTGCTGAAAATTCCACATTTTCTTTCACAACATCAAGTAGACTCCTTTAAGCATCAAGACTTTCTTAAAATTGAACTTAGTGATTGGTAGAGCATTCAACCACACCCACTTTTGAAGGAGATAGAAAAAGAGATAGCTAGGCAAACAGACGGCAATGACCTCAACACACCACACGTCTCCCTATGGATTGGATAGGGAGAACCTTTTGAGATTTGAGTAGAAGTAATTTTAGACAAGCTACATGTAGCAAAGGAGGGTATAATCATAGTAACAAATACCGTCAATCCAATGAAAATAATCAACATTCTTGGATGACCATGTTTTGGAGAGTACAAGTTCTTCCAATTCGTGGATGACAACCTAGTGAAACTAGGGCTTCTATTCATGTCGATGATTATCAACATGTAGGCAAAGCACTGCGGAGTTTCCTAGTAGCTTTACTCACTAGTGAAAGAGTCTCTAGATACCCAAGTTAAGTGGGTAGAGTGGATCTTCCAGAAATTGAAGAAGGAGATTCAAAGAATCTACTGAGGGAGGGGTCGGGAGTCAATGCTACATAGCATACAAAAGTAGGATTCCTTTCCTCCTTATGCATCCTTGACAGCCATCCTTTACTACCGAGAGAATGTACTATTCTTACGATAGAAGTTGTAGGAACTTCCAATGTTTAAGAGACGAGTAACTGAGATGTGGAGGAAGAATCTCGGTGGAAACAAGTGCTAGAGGACCCCTCAAGAATTGAAGACGAAATTGCAAGGAAGCAAGAAGAGGACTAGAGACAACAAGTAGAGGAAAGAAAAAGGAAAGGAGAAGAAGAAGAAGCTTGGAGGAAAGGAGAAGAAGAGGAAAGGCTTTGGAGAGCAAAATTAGAGGTGAAAGTTGAATGACTCTAGAAGCAAAGAGCAAAAATGAACTTCAATGCAGAAAGCTCCCAAAAACTTCCAAAACTCTTAACTTTAGCTCTTGTAACCTTATAGACAAATGGAGGTAGTCAAACGGAAAGGTCAAGTTGGCACCAATATGGTGCAGTGATACTCTATATCCATGGATGTTCCCACATGAGCCTTGCAAACCTCAATATCTTGGTGACATGGCGAGGGCCATCCATTGGACAACTTTCCATATGGAAGGTTTACAAAAGAAATATCAATCTTTAGTTCAGCATAAATAAGAGTGGCTAGAGGAAAGGAGGGGTATGGATGCAAAAATCAGCCACCCAAGGGTAGAAATTGATGAAATCCAGAGCAACCTAGTTAGTAAAGATAGTGTTGTTAATGAAGAAATCATCAAGGAGCTAAATGAAGCTTTCGAGGAAAATACTACACTTAAAGCAGAATCAGAAGAGAAGACCAAAGCAATAGCACAATTGCAATCCCAGGTCGAACAAAGATCTAGGGCACTGCATAAGTTGAAGAAAACTAATAAAGAATTATTGGCCAAAATCCAAAAGGAAGCGAAAGAGGTTCAGAGATTGAAGGAGAAAGTAAATATTCGATTGCATGAACTCTCCAAGAAGGAAGCAAATTTAGCAAGTTTAGAAGAAAAATTGGTAGTGCCAAACTCGGAATATAGCGTACTAGAAGAAAAATTCAACACTATGTAGTAAGGTTATGATACCCTCCAAGCTCAAATTGCTAGGAATTGCAAATTTAGAGAAGGAGGTAATGGAGTGGAAAGGAAGATGTGTAGATACCAATATTGTTTTGGAAGGAAAAGACAGGGAGATAGAAGAATTGAAAAGAAATGCGGCTATTATGGATTTAAAGCATAAGATGAAACTACAAGAGGTGAAGAAATTGAACGAAGAAAGTCTTGTAAAATTATCTGATATAACCTTAGCTTTGATAATATGTTAGAAAAACGTCACATCTGAATCTTGAAACTAGGACAGCAGTCATAAGTTATCCAAGTGCGAGTTAGCGATTGTTAGAGCTGAAGGATTTCTTTTGCAAAGGAATTGTGGGTAGCAAAAGAAAATTCTAGGGAGCTTCAGTGGGACAGAGAAAGAATAATGAATCTTGATCTCCAAAATAATGATGAAGATGATGTATAAAATTTTGTACTTAGTGGGTTCAGATCCATCGTGCATGCTAGTGTTAGCAGCTAGAATGGGCTGACTCATATTTCTTTGTAATAGGAGAAGAGGTTTTCTTTGAGATCCGAAGAGTTATTTTAAAAAGTGTAGTATCTTTTAGATATTGAATTTCAAAAGGATGTGATATTGCGAAGAACATAACTATGCAGAACACAGAGAAGAACAAGAGATGGTGAGTCCAAAATTATGGAGAAATAAAGATGACCTTACTCAACTATCCCTCATTGCAGTATTTTATTTTTGTTTTAGAAATAATTCTAAAGGCAAAACATAGATGTCTGTATGTGTTGTTCATGGTGCAATGTATGGTGTTGTATATTGAGTTATAATATCATTTCCAAATTATTTTGTATCATCAAAGCCTTGCTTCTTCTTTCAAAATCTTCTTACATTGGTTTCCTTCATCTTCATGTGCACAGATGGTCGTTTCTTCTTCATAACTTCTTCAATTTGTCAATGTTCTTTGGGCTGGTTGCAATTCTTCTTTGTCATCTTTGACTCTTTGAACCTTTTCTTCTACTCCATCTATTGGTTGATCTTCATAAGGTGCGCTCTCTTGACTCATTGACATGTCTCCCCCTTCATTTCTAGTGTTTGCAAGTTCTTCATATGGTTGATCCTCCAACCATGATAGAAAATCAGAAATGATTTTCTCTTCTTCTTCAAAGGTAGGGCTTTGTCTTGCCATCTCTTCTCTCTTCATAACCTGAAATAGAACAACAAATATTCCAAGATTTTATACCTTTGAGAATATCTTGGAATGATAGTTTTGACTCCTCTCTTCAATCTTTTTTTAGTGAGCTTCCACACTACCTCAAACTCCTTTGTCCTCTTGACTCCTTGATGTAGCTTGAGTGAGCTTAAGTAGCTCTAACGCCTTCGATGAGTCCTCTTTGACTCATTCATTTGCCTTGATGTGGCTTTGTGTGAGCTTTACTTGCTCAACTCCTTTGACAAGTCTGCTTTGACTCACCTCTTGTCTTCAATTGTTTCTCAACTCTTCTCGTTGAGATGACTTCAAGGTTAGACACAAGCTAAATGCTCAAGCCTTTAGAAAACCATTGCTCAAGCTTCCCAATAGCGACCAATGCTCAAGCTCTAGGCAAGCTACTTGTGAGATTTCTAAATCACTAGCTTAAATGACTTAGGACTAGAATTCCTTTCTAGAACCTTTATCAGTTTAACTTCAATGTTCAAGAACAATGAACTAAAGAAATGTATACCTTGATTTTTCTTTCTCTTGAATCCAAGAAACTTTGTAACAAGGACTCACACTCCTTGCCTCGAGTTTTGCCACAACGTGTTTGCCTTCCAAGGCTTGAATCCGAACCTTTGCTAGCTTTCTTCTTTTGGCTTGTCTTCAACTCAATTGATGAGGAGACTTATGATAGGACTTCCTTCTCGAATCCTATCCACCTTTATGATGGCAACCCTTTACTTCTCCTTGATAGCTTTGCGTTGCCTTCCTTCGGAGTCTTCTTCTTGTCTCGAACTTATTTTGTCTCTTCTAAAGCTTCTTTGTCTTGAGCCCTTTGTCTCTTCTTTTGAACTTGCTTTCTCCAAGAACTTGTATTCTTCAAACACTCTTTAAAGAGTTAGTATCTCTTCCAACAACACAATAAATATAGTATCCTTGGAGTACTTTGAGCTTCAATGGCTTCTATAACTTACTCGCAATCAAAATGGCTTCAACAGCCTCTAGTAATCAAGATGCTCCCAAACAAGCAATAAGAGAACTTTGAAACAAATTGCAAAACTTACTTGAGCACTATGGCTCTGATACCACTGTTGGTATATGATATACCAAAGCACATGTAGAATTTAGAGTGGTCCAATTTACCCAATAAATTGGAATTAGGAATTTCAATCAAAATTTTTTCCTATGGTCCCCGTTGCTTTGCAAATACTTAACCACAATTCAAATACATACTCAAAGCATATCCTAAATTTGTTCCACAATCTTCATACATAGAACAAGTCTTAACAAAACATCATACATATAATGATGCACCCCTCAAATCATAAAATGAAACACATTAGTTTTTTCTAACAAGTACATGTAGAAATTCATAACTCCTTGCATAGAGACAATGTACCTGCATATATGAAATTATTGTTGATCATAGATGAGTGCCATGTAATACTTAAAAGCTTCTTAGCTTGAATATATATATATATATATATATATATATATATATATATATATATATATATATATATATATATATATATATATATTCATATGTATCTGAGAGACATACCACATACATATGTCTCCTACACACATGTAGGCTTCATCATTCATGCCCCGTTTGCATATTCTATCCATGTGAACCTGTATCTTCATATATATGAATCACTCTCAATATATTCTGATGTGAACTCGCACGTATCAATCACATAGCATAATGTGTGTGCATCCCTGCATAATCAAGTTAATACAAACTGTAGCAAGAAACTGAGTGGCATGTATCATACAGAATGTGCCTCCCTGCATAAATCAACTTAATGCAAATTGTAGCAAGAACCTGCATAGTGTATTTTATGCATATAATATTTTTCCACATTCCTACAATAACATACTCAATCAAGTCTTCATATCCTTGCCCTTCTCATATATATATATATATATATATATATATATATATATATATATATATATATATATATATATATATATATATATATATATATATATATATATATATATATGCTCAACCTTCAATACCTACAACGTTAGGAACAGTACATTGCCGAAATATGTATAGTCATGAATACATATAGGCATCTTCCTAAAAATGCTCCTTATGTTTCCCACACTCTCCAAGGTATATTCATAAAGAATATATACAGTATATCAATTTGTGAAGTGACTTACATCCTCTCATTTTGCAAATTATATTCATAAAGAATATACACATAGTCAAATGGTTCTCGTTCAACAGACTACAAGATATATAAATCATGTCATGCTCAACATGTCAAACATAAGTAAACTTCTACTTGATTGAACAACAGATCTTTAGAGTGTCTATATTTAGTCGATTCATCATGTATGAAACATTCATCATGAATGACATATCTCTGTATGTGGGATCCTGTAACTATTTGCAATGCTTACTTCATATGATCAGTTCCTCCTTCGCATGATTATACAACATGAACTATGAAATGAATGAGATACTCAAAGAAAGAATAAATTTAGATGCATATTGCTATGAGATTTACTTCGCGGTTTTCTTCAGCATTTGAGTGTTTCTTCATAACTCAACTTATGTTTCATATACATCATTGACTGCATAATAATGGATTCTAGATCCAAGTTGCTTGCTTGTTCAAGTTCATCCATGCTAGGCTCACATTATTTGATAACTGAATGACACATGATTGGTTCTATATTGAAGACCAAAATATCATAGCCATCTTCATCACAATGTGGTGTCCATTGTTCTTCATTGATAACTACATCCATAGTGGCTATGATTTATGGCCAACCATGAGGTTCAAACTCTTCGTCTAGAAACACTAAAGGTGCATAGGTTGGATCTCAAATTGATCTATGAGTCTCCTTTGCACCTACCTTTCTAGCATTCTCTCTTTTCTCTTCTTCTACCGCAACTTTGCACATCCATAAGTGACTGTCTTCATGCATTCATGAGGATCTTGATCCTATGCAGTGCACTGACTCCATGTCATTTGTGGCTGTATGGATGGGATTCCATTGAATGGGGCCCATGCCTCTGTGGGAGTAATCTTTGAGATTGACTTTAGTTCTCACAGCTGCGTGGTGCTTTGCACAAGGAATTGGTTCCCCAATCTTGCACGACTTGCAACTATCTCATGAATGCTCTTTCCAAAATCATCTCATACACAATTTTTTTGCTAAAGTCACATATGGAAAAAGTATGCTCAAAGCCTACACCACAAGTAGAGAGGGTTATCCCTACTACTAGTCCCAAAGGTCTCTCTATGTGACCATCGGCCATTTGCAATTTCATTCTCATTGTCCTCAGTATTGGCTTGCCCCAATGCTTCCATAAGGAGGTGGTAGCAATTGTAACTACTACACTTGGGTCCAAAATAGCCGTGGTTGTGTAACCCTAATGAGTGATAGGGAGATAGATGTTTCCTTCTTCTCCTTCACTCATGTCTCCTATCTTATCCAAAGGTGTCTCTTTCAATGTTCTATGTGATCCTAATGGGTTTTCATTAATTCACGCACTTGATTGGATACATGTTTCCAAAATTCCGACTTCACTTTGAGAAGCTCTTCTAAAGTGAGATTGCAATGCACTTTATTGATCTTTATTGCCTTCGTATTCCTAGACATGAATGAGTCTTCATTTATTACCATGACCATGGGTGCTCTCATATAGGTAGACTTTGCTTCTAAGGGGCCTTTGGAATGGGGTAATTCTTGCAAGGAATTAGACTCGAACTCTAGCCATTCAGTCAATGGGGTATCCTCCTGTTCTCCATAAATAGAAGGAATATCTTGTGGGAATTTATCATGTAGGTCATCTAGAATCTCAATAGGAGGAGGATTTTCACTTTCCTTTGCCCATTTCTCTTCTTGAATTTCTCTTAGAAATTCTTGAGTAGTGATTTACAGAACTAGAGGTTCCAGACTTGGTGGAGTTGGGAACGTAAGCATCCTTGGGAGGAAGGCTTAATCTTTTGCTTCTAATGTTACTCACTTATGATGTAGCTTTCTTTCATGACTCACCTATCATCTTTTCCAATCCTTCTAATAACCTATCAAAGTGTAACTTATTTTTGGTTGAGTTGGTACAATTGAATAGATGGCTGACCTCAAACATAGTTTGGGCCAATTCTACCATCTTTGCAAAGAGCTTTGCTCATTCAATTTCTAGGTCAGCCTTGGGGTAACACTTATCATGTTCTCTCACATTCATCCCTTCTTGGATTCTCACTTGATATGCTTTGAACATCATGTCTAAGTCCTCAGGAGTGGGATCTGCTAAGACTGATCTTACTCTAGGTGGTGATGGGGCTACATGAGGTAGATTAGAAGGTGGTGGGTTAGAAGGTGATGTGGATGGTGGTGATGGTCATGTGTCAGAGTTGTTTGAGATGTGAGTTCAACTATCTTGGACTTTGCTTCTCTTAGGCTTTCCTCAAGTTCGCTCATCTTCTTTGACCATTGTATTTCCATTCATTTGTGACTATCTTTCCAAGCTCTTGTTCTTTTCTTAGTTAGACTCTCAGTATCACTAACCTCAGAACTCTTTTCCTCTCCTAAGCCTTCTTTTTGTTGTAATGTCTAAGCTCTAGTGACTACTTGCACTAGGGCACTAGAAGTCACACTTCTAGTAGAATCTACTACTAACCCAATAACACTAATTGGAGTTATCTTTGGTCGATTGTTTGGGTTCTTAGGACAATCTTGTAAGAGCTACTTCCCACAATCCTAATAAAAGCCTTGAATTTTCACTAATTGGGGTTGGCTAGGTGCAGGTATAGTCCTTGGCAGAGGGAATTCTTCTGCATTCCTTTGATTTCTTGGGCCTCTATGCCTCTCATTTTCCATTCTATGCATGTCTGTTCCCGTTCTTTCTCTTCCCATTGGGTTGGCAAAGCTTACCTCGAGTCTATCTCTAGTCGTGTCCCTCTGAGTTCCATGAGCTTGGGATGTTTCAGCTCCTTGGTGACCATAAGAGACATTGGATCTTGGTTGGGGAAAAAAAAAAATTCACCCTTCCAAGTGTAGGCATGCCTACCATGTTCCGTTACCATGAACAATCTCTCTAATGTGTTGTCTAAGTACACCACTTTGCCTGGGGTATCGGGATCTTTCAATTCATATTTCATCATGTTTCCTACTTTTCTAGGTTGATCGGTCTTAAACCTATAAAAGGCTTCATTAGTCTCTCTATTCTAGGGAAACTCTATACTTTTGTTATCCTAGGAAATCCATTCTAGTGTGAGTATTTTGGTTAAGATCGATTTACCCTCAGGGGCTCTTGGCTCTCTTCCCAAATTCCCTTGCTCTATGTCCCTCATTTTAGTCTCTAGGATTACATTGCCAAATTCAGCTATTCTATCTGACTCGTTGGTAGCTACATACTTGGTCCATTCTTTATCAAAATATGAACCATCTTCAAATTTGACTACTAGGTGTTCTAGTCCAAGAGGTTGATCTGGGTTTTTAATTGGGACAATAGATCTTCTCAGACCATCCTCATAGATGCAAGCACCTAATTGGGTGTTCTTGATATATTGCAATTGAGTCTTGTAAGGCCCTTTTGGTTTTTCTAGGTGCACCACTCCTATGGTACCTACTTGTCTCTCCATGCTATACAACATCTCAGAGTCACTCTTTTCTGAACTTAGAGAGTATTGGTAATCATTCAATTGTTGGCCCCACGAACTAACTCTATGATTGACACTAGCTTCAGTAGATGTGAGGCTTTGTCTATCCCATCCTACATATCTTCTTGACCTAAGTTTCATAAGCCTTGGCTAATATCCCAATTTTCCCAACTACAACCTCATTGCAAAGTTCCTTCGTATTAGTCACTTATTCATTTAGTTTTTACTTAGGTTGTCACTTCTTGTCCAATAGTTTTCGTCATGAGGAATACTTGATTTTTTATGCACTTGAAGTTTGATCACTTGATTTATGTCCTTTCACTTTAGAGTTTATTCCAAAACTAACTTATTTATGCTTGCACTTGATTAATTAGGGTTCTTGTACTTTTTTTGTGCCTAACATCCCCCTAATTAATCATTACCTCTAACCATACTTAGCCTATTCTAGGAATTCATTGAGGGGGTTGAGAATGCTCGAACCTCAAGTCGCTTATATACGTCGATCACACTTGAGTGCTCAAGACACTCGTTCTCAAGCTTGCAACATGCTCTTGCTCTCGATGCCCTTGAATGCTCTCAATGGAGCTATAAAAGTCCCAAAGTTAAATCAAGATCTAAATTTAAGTGAATTAATAGACCCTGTTCATTCATGTAATTCAAAGTTGAAGTTTTCACTTGTTTTTATGAAATACTTCCCTAGAGATCCTTTAGTTTCCCTTACCCTTGTGGAAGGTCAACTTCAAAACACTATATCTAAAACTCAACATCTGATTTTTACAAAAGCGAGTCTACAATTTCATAGGATTCGAAACGAGCTTTCCAATGAATGCAAGATCATTAAAATGGGATTTTTGATAAGAAAGTTATGTCTATTCAGGGTTCTAAGGGTCAAAATAGGCAAACAAGCAAATAAGGAAATAGGACTTTTTGAAATATTTGCTCAAGGGCCTCATAATGCTCCAATCAGTTGAAATTTATGAACAAAATAAACTAAAAATTGAAAATTAGAAATCCTAATATTTGGCCCAAAATTGCCGGTCAATCACGATAGATCTGTCGATTGCGATGGATAGGTCCGTCAATCACGATGGATAGGGCTCTCAATCGCGATGGACAAAGCTATCCGTCATGGCCTATCAATCACAATGGATGGTGTCAACTGGGATTGATGTGTCAATCATGATGGACAGAGTCGATCACGATGGACAATGTCGATTGTGATGGATGGTGTCGATCGTGATGGACGATATCGGTCACGATGGACGGTGTCAATGATGATGGATGTGTCAATTGCAATGGAAATACTTTTTTGGATTTTTGCATCGCTTTGTGTCAATAATGGGCCTATGCATGGGGATGGATAGAGTTTTCACCGATTTTATGTGTCAATCATGATGGACAAGGGTGTCCATCATGTCGATGCTATCTATCGCGATGGACAGATGTGTCCATTGTGCTCTATCAATTATAATGGACAGGTTGTCCATCACATGAATAGTGTCAAGATGGATGGTGTCAATCACGATGATAAAACGAAAATGCAATTTTTATTGAAATTTCGGTGGATTTTTGATGTGCAAGGCTCTACTCTATGATAACACACTTAGTTTTACCAAAAGATCAATTGTTCTATCTATCGCAATGGATAAAGATCAACACCCCAAGACCTGTGTAGAGATTTTCTATACCTACTAGAGTTGTTGCAATTGTTGTGGATGCTCGTACTTGCAAGAACTCTCAAGAAACATGTAGAAACAAAGCACACAATTTTTTTTTCTCTCTCTCTCATTTTCACTAGTGAAATGAGGAAATGGAGATAGAATGTGGGAATATGAATGAAATGTGAAGATGATGATGGAAGGAGATGGAGAGTAGAGATGGTGGTGGTGATGATGAAGGAGGTAGAAGACTAAAAAGTAAGAAATTACATGTCTCTACATCTTACCATCACATGCTCGTCCTCAAAGCTTGATCCCTACCAATGGTGATAAATTTGGTGTCACTCTAGCATAATGGCAAGTACCAACATGAGGAAATCCACCTCATAATTGTCAATCCAAGAAGACATGAGGAGGGTATCATGATCGAGTGAGATGCACAAGTGAGTGAGTGAGAAGCACACAAGCATGGAGACACATACACACACATGCACACACGAAAAGACAAAGAGACGGAGCAATGGAATCCTTAGTTAGTCAAAAACAAGATTACAATCTCTTCTGTTCACTTGAATTCCCAATTTACTTACCCCAAAAATGCACTCTCTAGCTTGTTTTATAGTTTTTGACTAGCTTTTGATCCTTTTCTAACCTAGTGTCCGGCCTAGTTAAAAATTAGGTTCCTAAGCTAATCAGTGATGTAAAAGTGTTAACATATGAAAATTTAAGTAGGCCTAGTTACTAGATCTTTGTTGACTTCTATGCCTTCTTGGTCTTTCTTGACCCTCCCTCTATTCTGATTCTCTCCAATGGCTTCCCTGTCTTGTAACACCTTGACTGCCCTGGCTACTACAAACACTAGTCTATTCGAGCTCACAACTTTGAGGCCACACTATGAGTTTGGAGCTTTTTTTTTTTTTGTAATCATCACCAAGAATAATTATTTAATCCCTATACAGTGGTAAATTTTCCGTGTCTATAAACATTAGTATGCAAAGCAAAATTTCCACCATAACCATACACGTGATCATATGTTCATGTCTAACAAATATACATGTGTTGTCCACCTTGGATATACAAAAAAGGTTATTGTAACTAAATGACAAGATTGTTCAGCCAACAGGCACATAAAAGTGAGAGAACCAGGTCGAAAAGTGTTGATAGGATGATAGCCCCACTATGGAACTTTCATGATGTGTCAGAAAATGAAGATTGGTGCAAATCCATGGACGATGACATGAAAACATTGAATAAAAATAAAACATGGGCAAGAGTGAAATTTCCACCAAACAGGAAAGGTATTGGACGCAAATGAGTGTACAAAGTGAAGTGCAAAATGATTTTCTCTTTGAAGACATATAAAGCACGTTGTCGGGATGAAATCCCGCAGGGAGTGTGCACTAATTTTTTTCAAAAGTTCATTGTTTTTTAAGTTTTTTGTGTGGTGTTTTGACTAAAGAGGGGTATATTTTGTGCATGATTTGACTGATTTGATTGCCTGTGTGATAAGAAACCATGTTAAAGATGCGTGTTAGAATCGTGCGTGTAAATAATTGATTTTAGACCCATAAAACTCTTAAGTTTGATCTTGGAAACTGACTGAAAATGAGGGTTTACCCTATGAAAAATGAACTTGAACCCTTGGAAACCCTTGGAGTTTAGGCCAAAATTGTAAATAAACCGTAAAATTGACGAGCTTGAGATAATTGTGAGCAAACCCCTAAATTTCCCAACCAAAAACCCGAGATCGGACCCTTGGAAATGGCGGTTTCTATAGGTCAAACCCTAAAACCCAATTTAAATTGTGAATATTTAGTGTGAAATCGAAACCATAGTCTATGGAAAAATTAAAAGACTGCCAAAACTAGAAAGTTCATTGAGGAGGTTAGAACGTTCTAGAAGGAAGTCCTAGGGAGGGGCCTATAAATAAGTCCAAACTCATTTGTTTCTTCCCCATCCTGTGGATTGCCCTTGTGGATCGTCTCCTCCAGGTATGCTCCTTGTCTATTCATCCTTGTTCATGTTCTTCATGTTCTTGCTTATGAGTTCTGTGTGCGCATGTACATTTGGATACACTTTCAAGCAACTGAATGGAAACACTCTCTTTTTCGAATGGTAGAAAGCACCATATGTTTAGGCAGAGAGAAGGATAATCATAGGTACGTGATAATGATTAGTTGCACATAATAATTCGGGAATCAGAGGCGGGCGTCCCCATGGCCCTGTGTTAGAGAGGAGATAGAGGAGAGAGATTGTGGTGGCGCCACATATGAGAGAAAGGGGAATGGTTGAAATCGGTGGCGACGTAGCTACAGACAGTGATGACATCGCAGGTAGAGAGAGAAGGAATAATAGGTAGTGCACAGAGAGGCCACTGGCACCTCAGAGGATTTCGGGTAGGAGAGAGAGGGAGGAGAGATAGAAACTCAATTGGCATAGACACCGACGTCTATGCGCATCAAGCTTAAGATTCAGAGAGAGAGAATCCATGAGATAGAGAGAGTCGGAGCATTTGGGGGCGGCGCCGTCAGAAGAGAGTTTGTTGTTGAGTTACAGGCATGAGGTCACTGTCGGCGTATGGATGGAAGAGAGAATTGATTAAGAGGGAGAGATGGATAGGCTCAGTGTTGCGCACGTAGAGAGACACTCAATAGTTGTGGGATTTCGTAGATGTTGTGCTGGAGATGTTGCCGCTGACACACGTGGGTGAGAGATGTCGGTGGTCTGACTTTTGTCCACAATAGAGAGAGGTTGTCTTGGACGGCGATAGCAGGTATCGCAGAACTCGCATTCGAAGACAGAAGTATGGTGTTGAGTGGCGACGCATGGATCGCGAGCCACTGTTCTCACGAAACACATGAGAGATATGCGGCCATGGGAGTAGGCCTTTGGCGGCGCAGTAGGCGCATGGACACCTGCAGTGAGAGGAGAGAGATCGCAATTTGCTACGATAAGTAATTGCGCTCGCCTGCAGAAATCCAGAAAAAAATTGGGTAGAGACGTGAACAGGCGCATGCATAGAAAGTCGGTGACTGACTGGCGCTGTTCTCCGTTAGTCAGGGAGGTTGATTGGCACGAAGTGATAGGTGCAGCAGATGTTGGAAACAACCGCAAGAGAGAGAGAGAGAGAGCAAATAGACCATGGCGCTCTAACTAGAGAGAATTTGATCGACACAAAATTGGATGGCATGGGAAAAGAATCATAGAGGACAGAGGATAGAGAGAGGAGAACGTCGACTGTTTGATGCGCACAAGTTGAAGAACTAGAGAGAGAGAGAGAGAGAGAGAGAGAGAGAGAGATGTAATTGGGGACAAGATATCGTATGATTCACACGTTTTTTTTACAACACATGTTTAACATACCCAATGTTTGGACATGATAATATTGCTGGGATCTATTAGTTCGGAAGGGAAGATGAAGACAACCTTGCATACTTCCATGTATTAAATCTCAGAAAAAATTCGATCATTGTTGCTCAATCATTGGCATTGTAAGAGATAAAAGGACAAACAAAGAGAAAGAAGTATTGTGAACACATCAGATGTTGTGAAGCGAAAATAAATCGGATTTTTGAGTTCCATGGGTTGGCCATAGTTGGCCAAAGAAGACTCTTCAAACATACATATGCCTTGTTATAATTGTGTCAGTTCGAATCTTAATCCATAGTTCATCTTTATGGTCAATAAAGAAGAAGGAATTATTCTACGGTACTTACCTATGTGGATATTGAGTAATATAACATGGCTTCCATATATTTCAAGAATAGATATCTTAAACTACGGCATTATACTTCGGAGACTAATTGAATAGAGAGTTATGATCAAATATGTAACTTGCATAGCAAGATTAAAAGCAGATGGATTTATTGTGCACTTTTGAGAGAGAGAAAACGAGAGAAATAAAGAAAAATCAAGGAAATTCTCCTTTTCATGAGTAATATATTGATGATGATTGTTTTTCTTGCCCCATCCTGTGGATTTCCCTTGTGGATCGTCTCCTCCAGGTTTATGCGGTTTCTGATTATCTGAAGTAAAGAGAAGGGAGGCTACTGTTGAGGATACCTAAAGTAAAGAGCCGACCGAAGTGAAGACATGGAAGAAAAGCTTGGACCGCGAAGACCGAAGCGGAATCCCGTGGGCGATTTCTCGCACTGTAGCGAGGGATCTAGAATATACTAGCCGGCCCGCACTGTAGCGGCGATGTTTATATTGTATCATCGCACCGCACTGTAGCGGTTTTATTGTACCATCGGCCCGCACTATAGCGGCCTATTTTTGTATCTTTCATTTTATTGGAGGCTTCAGTTTCATTTCCGTTGTATCGTTGAGCTTGATCTACATCACGTGTTTCACTGCGGTATCTGATCGTCTCTTTCCGACGCCCACGGTCCCACGTCTCGACACTTCCGAGGGGCAAGGGGCCCCACGAGGATCGTGCACACTCCAGAGAGCACAGGCGAGGCGCCCAGCACGCAGACGCCGCTCGCAGGACAGCGGGAACGGCGCACCAGAGCGGGGCCTGATCCAACCCCAGGCGCCGGCTTCCTGCCACGACCTCCTTCCCGACACCTGAACCCGACGTGAAGCGAGGCGGTTGCCCGGTGATCCTCGACGTGTCACCCACTCCTTGAGAAGACACGACACCTGAACCCGACGTGAAGCGAGGCGGTTGCCCGGTGATCCTCGACGCGTCACCCACTCCTTGAGAAGACAGACAGGAACCTCGGCATCGAGTCAGATATTTCCAGGTACTAGCATTTCAAGTTATTTGAAATTTTGCATTGCTTCACATACACTGCTGAAACAGAAAGATTGTCTTGTTGCTTGAGTTTGAGCATCCACACTTTGCATTAGTTTAGTCCATACGTGTGTGAATTTTTTTCCCGCTTAGATTAGGGATTTGTTAATTTTCTAGCTTAGACAAAACGTTAGAAAACATTAGAAAATTCTCATTGAAAGAGGGGAAAATACATTGAAATCTTGGGAATCGAAGAGAGGACATTTTGACTAGACTTTGGCCTAGGGAAATCAGAGAGCTTAGACTGACCTTTACCTCCTGGCTCGTGACTCATCGAGCCTCTTCTCTGATCTCTACTCTGAGCTTAGAGAGATAGTTGAACCACTTACACTAGACCTTGTGCTACATTCTAGGACAGAGCAGAGAAGAGAGATGGAGGATATATTCAAGGAGTTGGTAATAGAGAAACAAGGGGCTCGCGTAGTTCAAGCAGTATTGAGAGAAAAAGGAAAGTTTACAGGCTTGAATGTAACCAAGTACCTAGATGTTTTTGAGGAACAGGCACGGATTTATGGTCTACCCGAGGATGTGTTTGCACATTACTTCACACGGGTAGTATCAGGATCCATTTTAGCCCCTATTACAGCACATATAGCAAATCCTTGGGCCGAATTCAGAAAAGAATTGCATAAGTTGTTTTATCTGGAAGACTTTTCCCAACACAGTAGAGAAGGGTTCTTGCGGTGGATAAGCTCTCCGAAGCCCACTGCATCCCTCACTCAACTTTTGAATGAGTTCTTGAGAAGATATGAACAACTTCCACAGGCCGATTTAGATGCATTAAAGCCTGATCTAGTTATTTCTTTCCTCAGGATCTTAAGTCCTGAAGACAGGACTGAGGTCGAAAGGAGGATAGAAGAGCCTGGAAAGAGATTTGGATTGACTGAAGACTAGGCTGTAGTGAGGAGAGAGGTAGAAGCAGTTGCCCAGATGAGGCAACGCCAAGTGGTACTATATGATAGACCTGCAGTGGTAGCTCCACAACTGCCTAGGGAGGCTCCAATTCCAACAATTTCGAACGTGCCTGCAGCGTCAGCTTTTGCTAACGTTGCGTCCACTTCGCGATCACCAATGGAGCTACAGCTTGAGATTCTCAGTCGACAGATAGATAATCTTATTACGATGCAAGCGTCTATGTCAAAAGAAATGGCGAGTATCCATAATAAAGTTTATTCTATGGGGTATCAGGACCCCACTCCTCCTCAGGCGAGTACGAGTTATGCAGATACATTACAGAGAGGTACTATGCCCATTCCAAATATGCAAGACTATGTGATGCCACAGCCTGCACCTCTAGTGCAGCCTGTTGCCCAACAGACACCTGCACCACCAGTGCAACCTACATTTCAAAGAAACATAGGACCTTTTGAGAGACGAGCGACTGGTGGGTTTGGAGGGGCTAAGAGATGTGTATGGTGTGATGCACAAGAGCATTTTTCACATGCCTGTGAAGAGCTTAAGCTAGCAAAAGAGCATCAACTGGTGATAGATATCGATAAGAAGTTATGTGACTTCAGGACCCGCCTTCCTCTACCTGTGAATTGGGGAAAGGGGGGAATGAAGAAGTTTTATGAAGAATTATCTGGCAATAATGCGAGTACATCAGCCGCACGGTTAGAGCTTGTAGAGGAGGAAGATGAAAAAGTGCCTAGACCTCGACCCCAAAGAAATTATTCCATAGAGGCTTTAGTGAGGGCTAGGGATGCCATTATGCAGAAGACTGCCTGGAAGTCTCCTGTTGATGAATCCTCGGTCTATTTGCACATAGCAAATGTAGAAGAAAAGAGGAAGAGAGATGAGAGTCAGGAAGAGACTGAGCCAGAAAGAAGAGTGACCAGAAACCAAAGCCAAGAGGCTGAAGAAAAGGCTAAAGAGCCAGAAAAGAAAGTACAATTCAAAGAGCCTGTTGTTTCAAAGGAAGAGGCAAAGAAGAAAGAGATACGAGAGGGAAAGAGGCCGGCTGGGCCAACTAAGATTCAAGAACTGATTAAAGAGAAAGAGAAAGAACCTGAACCGGTTCAAAAGAAAGATGAAATTCAAGAAAGTATTCAAGAGGCTGACAAAGAAAAGAAGAAGAAAAAGAAGAGAACTCCAAAGGCTGTATTAATTTCTGAGTTGGAAAGGAAAAATGATGCAAGAGAGATATTAAATGACATTTTACTGAAGAGCCAAGTGACCATGTCCTTGGAGCAGGTCTTCTCCATAGCGAAGCCTAAGTTCAAGGATAGTTTCATAAAGCTGGTTAAGAGAAAGAGGTTTCCACTACCTGAAGATGTAGAGATGGAAGAAGCACCTGAAGATATTCAAGTGACAAATGAAGCAGTTACATTGAGTGATACATCTGATGATGATGATGATGAGGTTGCCAGGTGTCATAAAAATTCTCTAGGTCCTATCATACCTGATGATGAAATGAGGAAGACAGAAAGTGAGTTTAGCAAGACCTTTTGGGCGAGAGGAACACCTGAGATGAAGGTGAAGCTAGGGAGCAATGAGGAGTCATGTTTTGCTCTGGCCTTGATTGACTCAGGATCAGAGATAAATGTGATTTCTAAGAAGCTCTATGATAAGTTTAGGTGGCCGATTGATAAAGATCATGGATGGAGGATGAGGAGAGCGGATAATGGTTCAGGAGCACTGCTTGGGGCATGTGCCTTTGTGCTTGTGACCATAGGAGGGATTTCTGAGGAATTTCACTTCTTTGTCCAGGACCATTGTTCATATGAGGCTATCCTTGGGCAGCCCTTTATAGCTGAGGTGCGAATGGAGTCTAAGGCCATGGATGATGGATCTGCCTATGCACGAATACGTTCTAGATCTGGCCTTCATTCTTTACAAGTGATGACTGTATGTCCGACTCACTCTAGAAATAGAAAGAATATAAGAAAGAAACCTATTAATTCACATGATCATGATGAGTGTATGCCTGTTGGAGCGAGACAACAGTGGGAGTTGGTTTGATGTCTCGCATGACTTTGTACATAGTTTTGAAAGTTTTTCTATTTATTCATCTGCATTCAAGTTGCTATGCTTACAGAAAGAGAATGTTTCAAATAAATTCAGAAAATTTCATGAGAGACACTATAAGGATTTAGGAATGATGTTACCTGATGAGAAGATTGAAGATGTGATCCAGTTGGAGAGAAGTTCGACTACTCTGGAAGAGCTTGAGCAGGCATTTGAGAGAAATCAGAAATCAGAAATGATTATGCTCAGTTCTATCAAAGAGTATGAGATGATTGAGGAGTTTATGAGAGAGCATGAAGTAAGTGTAAATACAAAATATAAGACTGTGGATAAGAAAGTGAAGCCTATAGCTCAGCCATTGCCAAAAGATAGTCATGAGAAATATCTGCGAGTGTCAAATGACCCTATGCTGAGACGAAGAGAGCTCATAGGGCATCATTTTACTGATGAGACTATTAAAGAGATCAAGTTTGGAGAGAAATTGTTTCTGAGAAAAGAAGAGAAACATAAATTTATTGAAGTCATCAAGAAACACGAAAAAGCATTTGCACTTTTCCCACATGAGATAGGTTGTGCAGACCCGAAAGAAGTACCTCCCATGATTATCTTTACAGTGCCACATATACCATGGAATATCCGGCCTATACCAGTCCCAAAGGCTCACTTACCTCAGTTGATGAGGCTGCTAAAGGAAAAGATCTCCATGCGGATATTGGAACCCTCGTCGGCTCCATATTCAAATAGGTGGTTTACAGTGCCGAAGAAAAATGGGAAGCTTCCTTTCATTCAGGATCTGCAACCTGTGAATAAAGTCACAATTAGAAACGTAGGGACATGACCCATAGTGGATGAGTTTGCTGAAGCATTTGTTGGGCATTCCATATACTCTATGGGGGACCTATATTCAGGTTATGACCAGTTTCAGTTGGCTATGGAGAGTAGAGACATTACGACCATGAGGACTCCACTGGGCCTTGTACGCATGTGTACTTTGCTGCAGGGAGCGACGAATTCTGTGGCTCACATGATGAATGCCATGAATCTGGTTTTACGAGACTTTATACCATCTGTGACTATGCCATTCATTGATGATGTTCCAATAAAGGGATGTGAGGAAAGAGTGAAAGATGTGAGTTTAGATGCTTCAGGATGTAGAAAGTTTGTGAGAGATCATATTGCTGATTATGAGAAGATCTTTGAGAGGTTTGAAGATGTGGGGCTAAAGTTGAGGCCATTAGCAGGATCTCTGAGGTATGTCGTAATGTCAGTGAAGTGAGAAGGTTTCTAGGAGCCTGTGTATTCTATGTGATATGAATTCCTCACTTTGCTCATGTTGTGAACCCCTTATATGACCTTCTGAGAAAGAGAAAGAAGTTTGTATGGACAGAGAAACAGTCGAGAGCTATGCGTAAACTGAAGCAGCTGCTAATTGAAGCTCCGATTCTGAAGCGTGTTGACTATTCAGATCAGAGACCTATCATTTTGACCGTTGATACCAGTCCTATTGGCATAGGCTGGGTCATAGGGCAAGATGATGATGAGGGGCAGAGATATGCAGTGCGCTTTGGTGCTAAGATCCTACATGATACCCAAAGAAAATATCCACAGATTAAGAGAGAGTTATGGGGATTAGTGACTGCTTTAAAGAGCGATAAAGAGTATTTCATTGGGGCGAATGTGATAGTTGAGACTGATTGTCTTCCACTGATTGGCATGATTGCAAATTGTTCATCTCCGGACATTGCTATGCTTAGATGGATCTCTTATATAAAGTTTATAAATCCTGCATTTGTACACATAGCTGGGAAGTTGAATACAGTGGCTGATATGCTTTCAAGAGCGAAGTTTGATGATGAGTCTGATGATGATGATGATGAGGTAGAGAGAGATACACATATGATGAGATATGATCCATTGGTATATGTATATGATCAGTTCCGTGAGAATGAGTATGATGGTGAGTGGAGAGATATAGGGAGATATCTGAGTACTCTGAAACCTTCCCTAGGCTGGTCCACAAATAAGTATAGATCCATCAGGAAAAAGTCCTGCTGAATTGATGTATTGTCAAAAGCCAATCTTCCCCATCCAGACTCAGATAGTGACATGGTTGACGCTCCCATGGAATCATGGTATGACAAGAGAAGAGTTATTATCTTTGAGAATAAAGCAGTTAGAACAAGGAAATGAAAAGTTGAAAGAAGCAGTCCAAAAGTTAAAGGAGTCACGATTAAAGAACAAGATCTATTTTGACAAAACCCATCGACTCAGACCACGTAGGATTGAGGTAGATGATTGGGTGTTGGTGTACGACAGTACATTCGATACTCAGTACGATGCTAAGAAGAAATTAACCAAACGATGGTTTGGGCCGTATGTGGTTACGTCTGTGTTTGAAAATGGTACGTATGCACTTCGTGAGTTAGACAGTACTCCTTTGAGATCTTTGATTGCAGGAAAAAGGATAAAATTATTCAAGAAAAGAAATGAAGCGGACTATGAGATTGAGCAAAAACTTCTGGAGGACGCTGATGGCACTAAGGCTGATGCTGATGAAGATTGATGGATCATGAAAATAAAGAGAAGCTGGATCAATCAATGAAGAAGATGTAATAAAATGACCAGGTGAAATGTTTCTGATTTGAGTTTTGTTTTCTTCTTGATAGAGCATATGCATGACATTGATGTGTGTGATAAAGATATGTAGGAATTTCTGAAAATCATGTAGAATAAAGATAGCAAATATCTATTATGGGTTTGCATGAAGCATGAGCGACTAGGGATTATATGAATGGAGTCAGTTAGTAGACTAGAGACTTTTGGGAGTGAAAGCTTGGGAATGTGATGGCATGCTTAGACCGAGTGCATGTATATGCTGATTGATTTGAACACTTAGTGAGTGGGAAACTTTGGATCCTAGTATTTTTTTTCTTGCGAGATCTTACCTCCATATGGAGCATGATTTATATAGAAACATTCATACTCATGCCAGCTTATATGTGCGTGTATGTTATTGGTGCGCTACGATGGGCTAGTAGGCGGGTGGAACCACCTTGGTCGGGTGATCAAGGCCATGAGCCGTAGCTAGTTTCGTCATAGGCCTGACCTATCTGTTGTCATGCGCCTGTATGGGTCGGTAGGCGGGTGGAATCACTCTGGCCGGGTGGTCAGAGCCACGAGCTGACGTCGATTTCATGTAGGGCTGATGTTGTGTATGTCGTGCGCTATGTTGGGTTGGCAGACAGGTGGAATAAACTTGGCCGGGCAGACAAGTCCATGAGTCGCACCCGACTTCGACATAGGCGAGTAGGAGATAAATAGTGGGAATCGAAGTATATTCTGCAAACCGAGTTAGTAGAAACATATGTATATGCTAATACTTAGAATGAGCAATTGGATCTGAACCAGCTGAACAAACAGAAGATCTAGAAAGCCAACGATTTATTCATGTGATTACTTGTCAGATTGCACACGCAGAAACATAGTATGATGCTTGTGAAGCTTGAATCTACCTAATTTTCTAAAATTCATACCAATTTTTATAAAAATTGCATGTACCGCATGAGATCACGCTTTAATTTTTGAAAAGAAAAAGATAAAAAGTAAAAAGAGTTTTCAAAAGAACCCTGATACGCTTCTGTTGAATCTTGCAGGTTGGCCCATCGGGACGATGTGCAGGTTTAGCGGGGGCGAATGTCGCGATGAAATCCCGCAGGGAGTGTGCACTAATTTTTTTCAAAAGTTCATTGTTTTTTAAGTTTTTTGTGTGGTGTTTTGACTAAAGAGGGGTATATTTTGTGCATGATTTGACTGATTTGATTGCATGTGTGATAAGAAACCATGTTAGAGATGCGTGTTAGAACCGTGCGTGTAAATAATTGATTTTAGACCCATAAAACTCTTAAGTTTGATCTTGGAAACTGACTGAAAATGAGGGTTTACCCCATGAAAAATGAACTTGAACCCTTGGAAACCCTTGGAGTTTAGGCCAAAATTGTAAATAAACCATAAAATTGATGAGCTTGAGATAATTGTGAGCAAACCCCTAAATTTCCCAACCAAAAATCCGAGATCGGACCCTTGGAAATGGCGGTTTCTGTAGGTCAAACCCTAAAACCCAATTTAAATTGTGAATATTTAGTGTGAAATCGAAACCATAGTCTATGGAAAAATTAAAAGACTGCCAAAACTAGAAAGTTCATTGAGGAGGTTAGAACGTTCTAGAAGGAAGTCCTAGGGAGGGGCCTATAAATAAGTCCAAACTCATTTGTTTCTTCCCCATCCTATGGATTGCCCTTGTGGATCGTCTCCTCCAGGTATGCTCCTTGTCTATTCATCCTTGTTCATGTTTTTCATGTTCTTGCTTATGAGTTTTGTGTGCGCATGTACATTTTGATACGCTTTCAAGCAATTGAATGGAAACACTGTCTTTTTCGAATGGTAGAAAGCACCATATGTTTAGGCAGAGAGAAGGATAATCATAGGTACGTGATAATGATTAGTTGCACATAATAATTCGGGAATCAGAGGCGGGCGTCCCCATGGCCCTGTGTTAGAGAGGAGATAGAGGAGAGAGATTGTGGTGGCGCCACATATGAGAGAAAGGGGAATGGTTGAAATCGGTGGCGACGTAGCTGCAGACAGTGATGACATCACACGTAGAGAGAGAAGGAATAATAGGCGGTGCACAGAGAGGCCACTGGCACCTCAGAGGATTTCGGGTAGGAGAGAGAGGGAGGAGAGATAGAAACTCAATTGGCACAGACACCGACGTCTATGCGCATCAAGCTTAAGATTCAGAGAGAGAGAATCCATGAGATAGAGAGAGTCGCAGCATTTGGGGGCGGCGCCGTCAGAAGAGAGTTTGTTGTTGAGTTACAGGCATAGAGGTCACTGTCGGCGTATGGATGGAAGAGAGAATCGATTAAGAGGGAGAGATGGATAGGCTCAGTGTTGCGCACGTAGAGAGACACTCAATAGTTGTGGGATTTCGTAGATGTTGTGCTGGAGATGTTGCCGCTGACACACGTGGGTGAGAGATGTCGGTGGTCTGACTTTTGTCCACGACAGAGAGAGGTTGTCTTGGACGGCGACAGCAGGTATGGAAGAACTCGCATTCGAAGACAGAAGTATGGTGTTGAGTGGCGACACATGGATCGCGAGCCACTGTTCTCACGAAACACATGAGAGATATGCGGGCATGGGAGTAGGCCTTTGGCGGCGCAGTAGGCGCATGGACACCTGCAGTGAGAGGAGAGAGATCGCAATTTGCTACGATAAGTAATTGCGCTCGCCTGCAGAAATCCAAAAAAAAATTGGGTAGAGACGTGAACAGGCGCACGCATAGAAAGTTGGTGACTCACTGGCGCTATTCTCGGTTAGTCAGGGAGGTTGATTGGCACGAAGTGATAGGTGCAGCAGATGTCAGAAACAACCGCAAGAGAGAGAGAGAGAGAGCAAATAGACCATGGCGTTGTAACTAGAGAGAATTTGATCGACACAAAATTGGATGGCATGGGAAAAGAATCATAGAGGACAGAGGATAGAGAGAGGAGAACGTTGACTGTTTGATGCGCACAAGTTGAAGAACTAGAGAGAGAGAGAGAGAGATGTAATTGGGGACAAGATATCGTATGATTCACACGTTTTTTTTACAACACATGTTTAACATACCCAATGTTTGGACATGATAATATTGCTGGGATGTATTAGTTCGGAAGGGAAGATGAAGAAAACCTTGCATACTTCCATGTATTAAATCTCAGAAAAAATTCGATCATTGTTGCTCAATCATTGGCATTGTAAGAGATAAAAGGACAAACAAAGAGAAAGAAGTATTGTGAACACATCAGATGTTGTGAAGCGAAAATAAATCGGATTTTTGAGTTCCATGGGTTGGCCATAGTTGGCCAAAGAATACTCTTCAGACATACATATGCCTTGTTATAATTGCGTCAGTTCGAATCTTAATCCATAGTTCATCTTTATGGTCAATAAAGAAGAAGGAATTATTCTACGGTACTTACCTATGTGGATATTGAGTAATATAACATGGCTTCCATATATTTCAAGAATAGATATCTTAAACTACGGCATTATACTTCTAAGACTAATTGAATAGAGAGTTATGATCAAATATGTAACTTGCATAGCAAGACTAAAAGCAGATGGATTTATTGTGCACTTTTGAGAGAGAGAAAATGAGAGAAATAAAGAAAAATCAAGGAAATTCTCCTTTTAATGAGTAATATATTGATGATGATTGTTTTTCTTGCCCCATCCTGTGGATTGCCCTTGTGGATCGTCTCCTCCAGGTTTATGCAGTTTCTGATTATCTGAAGTAAAGAGAAGGGAGGCTACTGTTGAGGATACCTGAAGTAAAGAGCGGACCGAAGTGAAGACCTGGAAGAAAAGCTTGGACCGCGAAGACCGAAGCGGAATCCCGTGGGCGATTTCTCGCACTGTAGCGAGGGATCTAGAATATACTAGCCGGCCCGCACTGTAGCGGTGGCGTTTATATTGTATCATCGCACCGCACTGTAGCCGTTTTATTGTACCGTCGGCCCGCACTGTAGCGGTCTATTTTTGTATCATTCATTTTATTGGAGGCTTCAATTTCATTTCCGTTGTATCGTTGAGCTTGATCTACATCACGTGTTTCACTGCGGTATCCGATCGTCTCTTTCCGACGCCCACAGTCCCACGTCTCGACACTTTCGAGGGGCAAGGGGCCCCACGAGGATCGCGCACGCTCCGGAGAGCACAGGCGAGGCGCCCAGCGCGCAGACGTCGCTCGCAGGACAGCGGGAACGGCGCACCAGAGCGGGGCCTGATCCAACCCCAGGCGCCGGCTTCCTGCCATGACCTCCTTCTTCCCGACAACGTCTCGTTGCAAAAGGATATACAGATTTATTTTGACCAGATTATGATGAAACATTCAATCCAATGGTGAAAATGACAACAGGGAGAAGCGTGATTGCTTGGGCTGCTATGAACAATTTGAAATTGTTTCAAATGGATATTAAGAATGCGTTCTTGAATGGAAAACTACATGAGGAAGTGTATATGCAACAACTTAGAAGATTATGTGCATGCAAAGTATCCTAACTATGTATGCAAGTTAAAATAAACTCTATATGGATTGAAACGAGCACCAAGATCATGGTGTAAATGATTCACTAAAAAGCTATTGGATCTTGAATTTATGAAATCAAAGGATGATTATTTACCATTTGTATAGAATCAAGGAGGCGAAACGATTCTATTAATGATTTATTTTGATGATTTGATCATTATCATGAATGATAAAAAGAGGATTGCTGATTTGAAAAACTAATTAAAATCTTAATTTTTGATGCCGAACTTTGAAGAGCTAAAAAACTTTCTAGAAATTGAAGTAATATCAATGCAAGATGAAGTTTGAATGATACAACAAAAATATATGCTAGAAATGCTTGAGAGGTATGGTATGAGTGCTTGCAAACTTCTTGATACGCTAATTGATGTGAACATTAAGCTTGCGGATGATGGGAAATACTTGCATGATGAAAATGTGTATAGAAAGATGGTTTGAAGTTTGATTTATGTGACAAAAATGAAACAAGTTGGCTTGGTGAGTCATACTATGCATAAACCATGCAAAGTGTACTTGGATGTAGTGAACCTTCATTAGGAATATTTCATTTAGATGTGTTTAGATGGTCATCATCTTTATGAGCTTTACTATGTTCATCTCTATCTACCCCTAGATGCTTATTGTCAACATTGGCATGTACATTGTTGAACACAGTTCACTGAATTATAAGATTTTTATCTTGAAATACTAGAATGGAGCGAGAGTCATGTAATGTCATTTTGTGGCTTTTGTGGTACTCTCATTGATAAATAATAACTCTCTTTTTATATCATTCTTTTCACTCTTTTGTGTTGATCATGTTACTTCCCTTGTCCTTTTGTGTTGATCACTGAATTATAGGTTCAAGACGAATTTGTGATTTTTTGGAATCTAATAATTGCAATGTTTTCATTGCAATATCCATCCACTTGGGGAGCTAAAGAGGCCGCAAAAAATTCCAAAGATATGATTTAGGTAATGATAGTAAAGGATGCTCGAATTGTGGTAAACTTGGACACTTGGAACGTGATTGCAGGTTGAAGAATGAAAATAACAAAAGGCAACAAAACAACTATGAATCCACAAGTGTAGATGATTTTGAGAAGTTGTTCATGGTTCAACATCGCATGATGAATACGATGTTTGCTGGTGTTTCAAAATCGAATGATAATGTCTGGTATGTTGATTCAGGTGCTTCAAATCACATGAGAAGTCATGCGGAATGGTTTAGTACTTTGCAAAAATCACCAGTTCCTTGATATATTGAAACAAGTGATGACACATCACACCCTATCGAGCATACATGAAATATGGCACTGTCTATGGAGGACGTAAAGGTAAAACATCTTGTTGATTGCTGCATGTTCCAAATATAACAAAGAATCTAGTTTTTTTTGGACAAGTGGTTGACCATGGATTATAAGTTAGGTTCAAAGCTGACGGGTTATATGTAGAAGAGTACAAACAGGGTGGACGATTGATTGCCAAATGAATATAGAGATCTGGCACAAACGGATTGGACATGCAAACTTGCAAAGGCTAAAATTGATGTAGTCAAAGGAGATTGTCCATGGACTGACAAATTGCAAGGTTGCAAAGATGCAATAGGTATTTGTAGCATGTCAATTTGGTAAACAGTCAAGATCATCATTTTCACATGGCAAGCATGTTAGTGAGATTGTGCTAGAAATAGTACATACAAATGTTTGGGGTTCTACAATGACCCCATCTATGGAAGGTTGTAGGTTTTATGTTACTTTCATTGATGATCATACACGGAAAGTGTGGGTATATTTCATGAAAGAGAAGAGTGAGTTGTTCACTCACTTCCAAAAATTAAGGTTGTGGTGGAAAAGCAAACAGGAAAGTATATTTAGACATTAAGGTCTGATGGAGGAGGTGAATACATCTCAAATGAGTTCAGAAATTTTCTAAAAAATCATGGAATTTGGCATCAGTTTTCATGCTAGTGCACACCATAATAGAATGGTGTTGCTAAACACAAAAATAGACATATTGCAAAAATAACAAGAGCCTTGATGGCTAAGAAGAATATGCGTCATTGTTATTGGGCAAAAGTTGTTCATAGTGGTATATACATCATGAATAGAACTCCGACTACAGATGTACATCAAGTTACACCTGAAGAGAAGTTTATAGGTAAAAATCCCAACTTATCACATTTGAACATTTTTGGTTGTATTGCATATGTACATGTTCCAGATTAGTTGAGGATGAATCTTGATCCAAAAGCAAAAAAATGTGTCTTCATTGGATGCTCCCTTGAGCAAAAGGGATATAAATGTTATAAGTTAGTCACACGACAGGTGAAGGTGAGCAGAGATGTGGTATTTGATGAAACGTCAAGCTTCTATGAAGATGCCAAAGAAGGACTGAATCTTGAACCAAATGACAAAGAAAATGCTGAAAAAACAAGTGCAGAATCTCAAGTTTTGACTGGATTGGATGCATCATCAAGCAATAGTTCCAATTCAAATCCATGGAGTGGAAGATTGCATGAAAATTTCAGTCCAACAAATTCATCAAATACATCCAAGAAAGGTAAAGAAAAGCTTTATGCTTGTAGTAAAACATGTGCGGGTTTTGAAGACGTTGATGGAGATTCTAGCGGTTCATAAAAGAGTCTCGATGAGGAACTTGGACTGCCCTCTGTGAAGACTCTAGGAGTAAGAAAGGCACATGCAGATGATATAAGGAGAAGTGAACGAGGACCATGAAGATCTGAGAGGATGCGGAATTCAGTGCACCGATTGACATATGACAGTTATATGGCTCATCATTGTGTCTACATGACAAAGGTTATACAAGATGCTGAACCTTCTTGTTTTGAAGATGCAATTGGAAGTGCAAATTGGGAAAAAGCTATGGATTAGGAGATGGATACACTTAATGGGAACAATACATGGAAGTTGGTTCCATTGCCACAAGGAAAGAAACCCATAGGTTTTAAGTGGCTTTACAAGGTAAAGCACAATGCTGATGGTAGTATAATCAAGTACAAAGCACGATTGGTAGCAAAAGGATATGCACAAACATATGGCATTGATTATGAGGAAACATTCAGCCCTGTAGCTAAAATGTCTACTGTCAGGATGCTTGTTGCATTTTTTAAGGGACAAGCGTATGAGGATGCTGATGATCATGTGAGGAGATTCATCTCCCTATGCCATGGATGAGGTCTGCAGAATAGAGAGGATGCAATCCTGGTACTTTTCCCATCCACGTTGGAAGGCCTTGCTGACAAATGGTACACTGAATATGCAGATGGCCATTTTGCTACATGGGAGGCTTTGAAGATGGCGTTCTCATAGACATTTCAACCAAGTGACTCCCTAGAAAGAGCTCTAGATCAGCTAGAGAACATAAGGCTAAGATCAGGTGAATCCTTTCATAAACTTCACACTAGGACAAAAGCACTTGTTGCACATCTGCCACATGCACCAAGTGATTTCTTGGTTAAAAATGGATAGAAAAAGCTCTGCCTAGGTCATCTTAGCAAAAGCTACATGACTCTCTTAGATTGGATGCAACCCTTAATGATTTTGTTGCAGTGGCATCATGCATTGAAGAAGCTAGGCAACATTTTGAAGGGGAAACACAACTAAATTATGTAGCAGAACTAGACCCTATTGGGCAACTGAGGAAAGAACTGGAGGCATTGAAAATGCAACAAAATCACCAAGAAGAGGTGGTCTTGCCACTGCGTTCCTGTCCCACTGATGATGAAGTAGCCCAACTATGTCGTCAGTTAGAAGATTTGCGGACCACTCAGGATATAAGAAGGCAGATTTGGTGTATAATATGTAACAACAGTGGACATTCCAATGCTAATTGTCCTAACAACGTAAGTTGTCATTTTTGTGGAAAGGATGGCCATGAAGCTAGAGACTGTTACTACCTCAAGGGTACACAACAATGAGGTAACCCTCAAGCTCTAGATTCATATTATGCTAGTACTTCAAATGCGCCTAATAGAGAGGACAGTCGTCCAACAAAGCCTAGATATAATAGGCCATTGATGTGTTATCGCTGTGGTGAGTATGGCCATATGCAAAATAGGTGTTCCCTTCAAGAAGATGCACCTCCTTGTCAGCATTGTCCAGAGGCTAAGGATCACTATACCAAAGATTGCCCAAGAAGCTGCCCTGCTCCAATTCACATAATTGCAGTCTCCCCACAAGTAGAAGGTATGACCACTCAGTCTTATGTTGTTTCATCTTCTTCAATGCCCATGATGACTAGAGCGAGACGAGCGGCAGCAACCTGTAGAGAGGAACACCAAGGACTCCATGATAGGGAGGAGGAAAAGAAGACGGGATGGAAGGGCCAAGGAGACATTGAAGGAGCTTATGAAAGGATGGCTACTTCACTAAGGGAGCAACCAACACGTTTGCAAGAAGACACACATATGGTAAACATTGAGTAGATCTTGAAAGGTATTCATCACAAGGTTAGTCTGTATGAACTCATAAAGATGGATTCAAAAATAAGGAGTGACTTATTCAAGATTATATAGTCTGCTCACTTGAGCCAACCACCTAGCATAGATGGTTTCATGGTTGATTTTCCCCCTGCACCCCTGGCAGACTACCAAAGCTCAAGGTTATCTGTTTTTATAAAGGATGAAGCTCTCACAGGTGTGATCATAGATGAAGGCTCTGGCATCAATTTGATGCCAGATTTCACAATGAGGAAACTGAATATGAACCCCACCAAGAAGGCACCACTCACAATTACACTAGCAGATCAACATCGGGTTGGGCCACTTGGCATTATTGATGATAGTACAAGGTTGTCACTTTGTTCTAGATTTTGTTGTTATGGTACTTCCATAGGATACTTCTTAACCTTTACTCTTGGGAAGGCCTTGGCTAAGGCAAGCAAAAGCTTTGCAAGATTGGGGGAAAAACAAACTGTGGATCTCAACAAACACCAATAGCCAACTGCAACTACATTTGAAAGAAGAATTCGACTCAGGGAAAGCTACAGCGTATACTGTGGACACTCAGGTAATGCCCTCAATACCCCAAGAAGAAGATACATTGTTGAATTGGATGATGGAAAGTACAGAGTGTTGCACGGTGGAAATCAATGAAATAGAGAAAGGAGTTGTAGAAAAAAACCATGAAGTTCACAAGAAGTTAGAGAATAAGAGTTTGCACTGGAATACAAATTTTGAAGGGGCAACAAATATAGAATTATCAGGGAAGGAAAGTTATGATCCTAGATGCAGAGAAGATCTCCCCTTTTCGAATATACCTCAAGGATGAAGTAGAGAACATATTGCAAAGTATCAGCTAAATTCCACTCCTGCGTACAGTGGGGATGATTTCTCAAGTAAGACCAGTCTTGAAACACTTGTTCAAGAAGTAAATCTAGGAGATGAAGAGAACCCTCAAGTATTCCACCTGGCCTCTTGGTTATGGCATTATCCCCCTTTACTGCAAAAGGTAACTTCTTTACTTTTTGCTTATAAAAATTTCTTCGCATGGTCCTACAAAGATCTAAGAGGGATACCAGAGGAGCTTGGATTACACCAAATACCCTTAGTTGATGGAGCCGCGCCTGCAAGAAGTAGGCCATATCAACTCAATCCAAAGTATGCAGAGGTGGTAAAGATGGAAATTACAATATTAGAAGAAGCAGGTATAATTGTTCCAGTAGAACATTCTAGGTGGCTTTCTTCTATGGTTATTGTACCCAAGAAAAATAGTGGAAAAATAAGAGTCTACATTGATTTTTGTGCCTTAAATAAGTTAACTATTCAAGATGGATTTCCTCAGTCCTTCACATAGCAAGTACTTGAGGAAGTAGGTGGACACACTTTGTATAGTTTCCTAGATGGTTTTAGTGGCTAGAATCAGATAGTGATCTATCCTGATGATAGGGACAAAACAACCTTCATTACTCCATGGGGCACTTATGTCTATACCCACATGGCTTTCAGCTTCAAAAATGCACCAACTTCATTTAATAGAACAATGTATCTGATACTCGGCAAGTGGTTATCAACCTTTCGGCGCATTTTCATGGATGACATTTCAGTGTTTTCAGGCACAGATAGAAGAGCAACAGTTCAAGATTTCGATGATAATTTGGAAAATCTAAAGGAAATCTTTGAGCAATGTCTCAGAACAAGTTTGAAGTAAAATCCTGCTAAATGTCACTTTTTGGTCACTAAGGGCACTCTTCTTGGTCACATAGTATCTGCTGAAGGGATAACGGTTGACCCTGCAAAGGTTAGTGCTATCCTTTCCATGCCTATTCCACAAACCCCAATGGAAGTGCAAAGTTTTTTGGGCCATGCAGGATACCATAGAAGATTTATACGAATGTATTCAGAAATAGCTAAGCCCTTGTCAAAGCTTACTAGTAAAAAGGTCCCCTTCTCATGGAGTCTTGAAGCTGAGAAAGCATTAAGTGAACTAAAATTGAGGTTAGGTAGTGCTCCATTTTTAAGTGTTCCTAACTAGTCATTGGAGTTTCATGTGCATATAGATGCCACTCTTCATGTTGTTGGTGCGGTTTTGGCTCAACCATCATCACACAAGATTGATAGACCTATCTCCTATGCCAGCAGGCTATGTAACAAGGAAGAAAGGAACTAAAGTACAACCGAAAGGGAAGGTTTGGCTATTGTATTTGCTCTTCAACAGTTTTGGAATTACCTTCTCGGTGTACATTTTATAGTCATATCTAACCATCAGCCCTTGAAGTACTTGATAAACAAACCTAGAGTGGCTGGAAGGGTTTGGAGATGGTTACTCCTGTTTCAAGAATTCAACTTTGATATTCATATTAAGCGAGGAAGAGAGCACTACATGGCAGATCAAGTATCTAGGACCGCAATGAGTGAGAAGGCAATAGGTATTAAGGATGAATTGGTGGATAGTAATCTCTTCCTAGTAGCAACTCAAGCTGAATGGTATGATGGAATTCTCCATTAGCTCACTACTAGAAAACCCTAGAGCACTTAACACCTATAGAAAAGAGAAGATTACTCCTTAAAACCAAAGCGTACTCACTTATAAAGGGGAATTTATATAGATATTTTCAAGATGGTATCTTGAGAAAGTGTGTTTATCCAGAGGAGGTAAACCTTTTGCTAGAGGCAGCACATAGTGAAGGGCATCTAAAGAAGGAAGATTTGGCTCATAGAATCATCCACAAAGAACTATGGTGGCCTCATATCTATCGGGATGTGATCAAGTTTGCTAAAGCATGCCACATTTGTGAGAGTGTGCTCCTATGCCAACCAGATTGAATTTCCAACCATTAGTCATATCTATAGGATGGCTCCCATTCGAACGATGGGGTCTTGATTTCATAGGACCAATTAGTCCAACTGGTCAACTTGGGGGTAAGAAGTATATTTTGATTGGCACATGTTATGCAACTAAATGGATAGAGGCTAAAGCTATTGTGGACTGCACATCTTTAATAGTAGCTAAGTTTTTGTATAAACGTATTTTCTCAAGATTTGGTTGCCCACTGGAAATCACTAGTGATAGGGGCACACATTTTGTAAATCAATTGCTCCAATTTTTATTTGACAGGTACAAGGTCTTTCATAAAAAGTCTTGTGCCTACTATCCAAAGGTGAATGGCCAAGTAGAAAGCTCCAGTAAGATTTTGATCGGGTTGCTAAGCAAATTATCTTTTGATCATCAAAGCTTTTGGCCACAGGCATTGATTGATGCAATTTGGGCTTTTAGAACTACAAGAAGGGGAACCACTGGCGAGGGTCCATTTCGCTTAGTATATGGAAAAGAGGCATTGGCACCATTCAAATTTATTATCAAAAGAGAAATTGGAGCAGAACCATTGGAATTGAACCACCCATTAGGACAGTGGTGGCATTAGAAGAATACAGAGAAGGAGCAATGCGAAAACTTCAGGTAACACAAGAAGTTCACAAAAGATTACACGATAGGTATATTAGGTCCAATGAAGTACAAGAAGGATCCTTGGTGTTGGTGCATCAAATCCCAGCAATTTCAACCAAATTTTCACCCAAATGGATAGGGCCATATAGGGTGATAGAGGTATTACCATATGGAGCAGTGCATCTAGAGGATTTGCAGGGTAAGAGGATACCCCTGGTCAATTTGCACCCAAATTAAATCCCAGCAATTTCAACCAAATTTGCACCCAAATGGATAGGGCCAGATAGGGTGATATTCACTATACATACCTTATTTCATTCAGTGTTTGTACTTTATTTTGGTCTATTTAATAAGCGAATGAATGAAAAGTTGCATTGAGACGGTGCAAAGGCTTGATGTGGGGGTCTGTAGCACGGTGAGCTATCCCTTGCCTCCCTCTCTCTCTCTCCTCTCTCTCTCTCTCTCTCTCTCTCTCTCTCTCTCTCTCGCAGCCCCCACACTTAGTGCCCCACCCATAGCCCTTGCCCCCTGCCTAGTCCCACTGCCTCTCTCTCTCTCTCTCTCTCTCTCTCTCTCTCTCTCTCTTTCTTTCTCTCTCTCTCTCTATATATATATATCTCTCTCTCCGCAGCCTCCACCCTCAAACCTCAGTGCCTCACCCACAGCCCCCGCCCCCTGCCTAGTACCACTGCCCGTCTCTCTCTCTCTCTCTCTCTCTCTCTCTCTCTCTCTCTCTCTCTCTATCTCTCTCTCTCTCTCCCCTCTCCCCCACAACCCACACCCTTGCCTAGTCTCCCACCCACCTACCATCCCCTCCTACTCCCGCCCACAACCCCCCACCATTCCCTCTCTCCACTGTGAACAGAGATGGTGGATGCAATCCAAAGATGAGTAGGTGCTGCTAGAACCAGATTCACACCAGCCAACTGAGACTTCAGAGTTGATTAGTAGACCCTTTGAGCTTCCTAAATCCACCAAAATATCAGCCAAGTACTTCGGAACATGTATCCCAAAAGTTTAAGTCAAGACAGACTAGTTGCAGAATGACTAGCTCCCAAAAACTTGCTATTGTTGGACATACACCTGCTGGAAAAATTGAAGAGTGCTCTCAACCTGGTAGGAATTCGATACATTCCTTTTAGGCATAGCAAATAAGCTTCCCAATCCAATTTAAAACACTTCAAATGATGGAATGAGCACTGAGAAGAAGATTCATCAATTTCTGGAACATGCCCACCATTCTCGGTGCTCTGTAGAGATAGACCAGTGAGTAGTAAAATGCCAATATCTCCAAAATTGTAAATCCAATGAACTTGAAAATTTATATGCAAATCATAGACAGTACAATCTATCCAACGCACGTCAAAACACTAAAAACCGTTGCGTAGAACTGGAGATATGACCTTTTGAAGTCACTACTCTAAGTGAGTATAGCAGAGAACAAAATTGAGAAGTAGATGATGATAAATGTATAGATTCACACATGATTACAACCACATTGGCAATGAATGTTTTCACAATGGGAGTAGAATGATAGAGCTATGGAGTAAGCTCTTCAATCTCTACAAAATGACATGAAGTGGTCACGTACAAGGCTTGCTAATCACCTCTTCCATCTTGCTCTTTTTATAGCTATTCTTGGAGGGAGTTTTGAATTCGAATTCCAATGGCTTCACTTAAAAGTGATCCCCAAAGTTAGGAGATATTCTCTCAGCTCAAAAATTTGTGGTTTTAGGTAGTTAGACCCACGAGTTTTCTTTTACATCATGGATGAGGTAAGCCATCTTTTTCCTTTTTCCTTTTTCAATTACAAGAGATAAAAATGAACTCTTTTACAAGAGGTGTTCACATGACTACACATGTGACTTACAAATTATCATAATATCAAGCATATCAAGCATGTAGGCTTGGGTAAAATGCACCAACAGCTCCCCCTCAAGCCTAACATGCTTGGCCTCCATATAAGTCTTCAATTGTCCTTGATTTCCTACAAGCCAATCATCAACTTGAATATACTTGACTTTGTACCATCAAGAGCTTTAGTCAACATGTATGCACATTGCATATCTGTAGAGACATAGGATAGTTGAATATCCTTGCTCATTAGCTTCTCCCTTACATAATGGTAGTGGACTTCAATATGCTTGGTTCTAGCATGGTATACCGGATTAGCTGCAGGATGTAGTGAGCTTGTGTTGTCACAAAAAATGTGAGGTGTTGAAGCATGAAGTCCAAGATCTATGTACAAAAACTTTAACCACATGATTTCTTGAGTTGCATTAACCAAACCTCTATATTCGGCTTCGATAGAAGATGATGCCACGGTTAGTTGCTTCTTCGATGACCAAGAAATGATTTTTGAACCTGCAAACAATATATACCCGGATGTGCTTCTTCTATCATCTCTAGATCCGGCCCAATCTGCATTTGAGTAGACCTTTAGCTCAATATCTGAAGTATATGAATAGAACAAACCTTCATTCATGATCCCCTTTAGGTACTTGAGGACTCTCTTGGCCGCTTCCATGTGTGGTCTTCTTGGCTTATGCATAAACTGACTCAATATGCTAACACTATAGCATATATCCACCCTTGTGAGTGTTGCATAGTTCAAACTTCTAACCAAGCTTTGATAGCTTGTGATGTCTTCAATTGGCTCTCCTTCATAAGCACTAAGCTTATGATTTTGCTCCATAGGTGTAGCTGCACACTTCGTATTTTCCATCTTGAACTTGACAAGCATGTCATGGACGTACTTCCTTTGTGTGATGTATATACCTGAATCTGTGTAGATTAACTCCAATCCAAGAAAATAAGTGAGTTGTCCGAGGTCACTTATTTTGAACTCCTCCTTCATTTGACTCTTTACCTATTTCATTCCTTCAAGATCATTGCCTGTGATAATAATATCATCAACATACACACATAAATAGATCACTTCAGATCCACTCCTATTTATGAACAAAGAGGTATCCACCTTGCTAGCTTTGAATCCTTGGTCCTACAAATAAGTCACCAATCTGAAATTCCAAGCTCTTGGAGCTTGCTTCAATCCATACAAAGCTTTCTTTAGTTTGCATACATAGTTAGGATGATGTGCATCCTCATATCCAGGAGGTTGTGCCATATACACTTCCTCAGAAATCCATCCATTCAAGAAAGCATTCTTTACATCAAGTTGATAGAGATTCCAATTTCTAGATGCAGCAAGACTAATGAGAACCCTAACTGTAGGCATTTTTGCAACAAGAGAGAAAGTCTCCTCATAATCAATACCATGGGTTTGAGCAAACCCTTTATCAACTAACCTTGCTTTGTGTCTACTTATACTTCCATCTGGATTCCTCTTGAGTTTGTATATCCATTGAGATCCAATTACCTTCATAGATGGCTTGTTAGGTACAAGCTCCCAAGTGTGTTTTTCCTTGAGGGCTTCCATTTCTTCATCCATTGCATCTCTCCAAGATTTCTTGCTTTGTGCTTCTTCGAATGTGGTAGGTTCTTCATTGGTTGAATCCTTTGCAATGTAGATTGAGTGCTTGGTGACCAAAGAGGTATCATCACCAAACCTTTCTGGTTTCTTCTTCTTCCTTGAATACCTTCTAAGTGGTTGATGTGAGCTCTCGGGTCCATATGTAGCATCCTGCATCTTTGCTTTACCTTTGTTCTTCCATAGCTTTAGTCTTTCCAAGTCTTCTAGGTCAATCTCCGAATCACTTTCTTCAATCTGCTTTGGCTCATTTGGTTGAAGTGATGGAAAGTCTTCATCCAAGTCATAAGGCAGCTTCACTTTCCTGTCATCATCAAACCATGATTTGTTTTCATCAAAAATTACATCTCTACTCACATAAAATCCTTTATTGGTTGGATTGTACAATCTATATCCTTTTTGGTTTTGGTCATAACCAATGAATAAACACTTCTCTGCCTTGGGATCCAATTTCCCTCTTACTTGAGAAGGAATGTGAGCATAGGCTACGCATCCAAAGATTTTACAATGCTCTAGACTAGGCCTTCTTCCATTCCACACTTCATATGGAGTGGTTCCATCTAGTGACTTAGATGGAAGTCTATTTATGAGATATGTGGCTGTAGACACAGCCTCTGCCCATAGGTAGTTTGGCAATCTCTTTTCGTTGAGCATGGACCTTGCAGCTTTGACAATAGCTCTGTTCCTCCTCTCTGCTACACCATTGAGTTCGGGTGTATACCTTGTAGTGACTTCCCTTTTAATGCCTCTTTCATGCAAGAAAGCATCAAATTCAGAAGAGAAGTATTCTCCTCCATCTGATCTGAGTCTTTTCAAAGTCCTACCTGTTTGGTTTACAACAAGAGCAATATACTTCTTAAAGAAATTAAACACTTCATCCTTGTGCTTCATGAAAAACAGAATGGTCCACCTGCTACAATCATCTATGAAAGACACATAATATCATGAGCCTGATATAGATGGCTCCTTACTTGGACCCCACACATCCGTGTGCAGTAGATCCAAAGGATTTTGATACATATATCCTTTCTTATTGAAAGGTTGTCTATGAGCCTTGCCGAGTTGACAAGCTTCACACTTATAAATCATGTGTTGCCTTGTGATATTATGCAAACCAAGTACACTTTGGTCCCTGCAAATTTGTTTGAGTGTCCTCTCACCAATGTGAGCAAGCCTTTTGTGCCATATCTCCAACTCTGTTAGAGTTTGAGATCCATAGCTAAACAAAGCTATGTTCTTTGTATCTTCCACTTCAAAAGTGAAAAGCCTTCCTGCCTTTTCTCCTTTGGCAATCCTTTGAAAGCCTTGCCTTGGGTCTTCAACATATGCTCCAAATCGGTTGACTCTAACCTGCAATCCTTTTTCAACAATCTGTCCAACACTTATTAAATTTTTGGTAATTGTAGGGACATACAAGAATTTGCTTAAGAGGTTCATATTCCCATCTGATGTCTTCACATTACCTATCTTCTCCACTGAGTGCTTTGTGTCATCTCCTGTCTGCACTTCATGCTTGTTACGAGGATCTTCCAAATCAGAAAGTAAAGCCACATTTCCTGCTACATGGTTTGAGCATCCCGAATCAATGTAAAATATGTGATCATCATCCTTACCCTTCTTCACTGATAGATTCATAATCAATAATGAAGCTTCTTGACTTTGGTCCTCTGCATAGTTATTGTAGTCTCTTCTTCCTCTATGGCCACTTTGATAGTTGTTGTTGTTGTTGTAATTTTTGTTGTAGTAGTTGTTGTTGTTGTAGCCTCCATTGTACATGCCTCTATTTGATCCATAGCCACCTCCATTGAATCCTCTTCCTCTTGAGTTCCTCGGGTTCCTGAAACATTCTTCAGTAGTATGATTAGATAAGCCACATATATTGTAAGGTTGAGATGATTGGAATCTCCCCCTGCCTTGCTTTCCACCTCTGCCTCTTCCTCTAGCTCTTCCTCTACCTGCAAAGTTTGCTTGGAAAGAGCTACCTTCATCTTCATTCTTCCTATTCTTTGACTTGTCCTTGACCTTAGCTTTATCAGAATATAAGGCAGAAGTTTGATTACCTCTTGAGGACTCACCACCTTTGCTAATCTTTGCTTCATGAGTGAAGAGTTGGCCGATGAGTCTGTTGAGGTCGGGTACATGCATATCCATGTATAAATCCATGGCTATTGTGAATGACTCCCACGTGTCGTCTGCTTTGATTCCATTTATGATTTTTCTAATGATTTGCTCCTCTTCAATTACCACCTCCCCCCAACTCCACCCACCCTCCACTCACCCACCCCAAACTCCACCCCACCCCCAACTCCACCCACCCTCCACTCCACTCTCCCTGAACTCCACCCACCCTCCACTCCACCCACCCTCCACTCCACCTTCCCCCAACTCCACCCACCCACCCTCCGCTCCACCCATGCTCCACCCTCCCCCCAACTCCACCCACCCTCCACTCCACCCACCCCCCACTCCATCCACCCTCCACTCCACCCACCCTCCACTCCACCCACCCCCAACTCCACCCACCCTCCACTCCACCTTCCCCCAACTCCACCCACCCTCCACTCCACCCACGCTCCACCCTCCCCCAACTCCACCCACCCTCCACTCCAACCACCCCCAACTCCACCCACCTTCCACTCCACCCTCCCCCAACTCCACCCAGCCTCCACTCCACTCAGCCTCCACTCCACCCAGCCTCCACTCCACCCACTCTCCACTCCACCCACCCCCAACTCCACCCACCCTCCACTCCACCTTCCCCCAACTCCACCCACCCTCCACTCCACCCATGCTCCACCCTCCCCCCAACTCCACCCACCCTCCACTCTACCCAACCTCCACTCAACCCACCCCAAACTCAACCCACCCTCCACTCCACCCTCCCCCAACTCCACCCTCCCCCAACTCCACCGTCCCCCAACTCCACCCACCCTCCCCCAACTCCACCCACCCTCCACTCCACCCACGCTCCACCCTCCCCCAACTTCACCCACCCCCAACTCTACCCACCCTCCACTCCACACTCCCCCAACTCCACCCACCCTCCTCTCCACCCACCGCAAACTCCACCCACTCTCCACTTCACCCACCCTTCACTCCACCCACCCTTCACTCCACCCACCCCCAACTCCACCCACTCTCCACTCCGTTCCACCCACAGCAACCCCAACTCCACCTACCCTCCACTCCACCCACAACATCCCCAACTCCACCCACCCTCCACTCCACACTTCCCTAACTTCAGGCACCCTCCACTCCACCCACCCTCCACTCCACCCACCCTCCACTCCATCCATGCTCCACCCTCCCACAACTCCACCCACCCTCCACTCCACCCACCCTCCACTCCACCCACCCTCCACTCTGCCCACAGCATCCCCAACTCCACCCACCCTGCGCCTCCCTCCCTCTCCCTCTCTCTCTCTCTCTCTCTCTCTCTCTCTCTCTTTCTCTCTCTCTCTCTCCCTCTTCCCGTAGTCAGCCATGACAAAGGTTATGAAACTATGCTATTTTGTGATGATGCGGAAAAAAGCCGAGTCGTGACAAGAATGAATGGGATTTATTGCTTAACATGGATAGTAAAGGTTGAGAGATTGAGAGCTCTTTCTTGACTCTATGGGTGGTGGTGCATGGCTGTTTTTAGTTGGTGGAGTGATCTCTTTGGTTAAGAAAGAGACCTCAGCTTGCATTCAAAAGTGACAGTAAAAGTGTAAAAAAGATAAATGACTATTGCTGCCAACCATTCGTGATGACAAAGCCTTGAATGCCTATTCTTGAGGATCTAATTCAAAACTGGTGGCCAGTACCATATTTGATCTACCCCTCCAATCTTGGGGCATTCAATCGGTGCATATTCAGTGAACGTGGGAAATCGGCAAGGCCCTCTTGGCCTATTGGAGCCTATAAAAGCAATGGATTAGTACTCATTGGGGATACACATATGGGGCTTATTTCGAGCATCTCTTTTGTTCCTCTCTTTGCACTCTGTGTCTGCAAGCCTACTGTAGGAAGTCACTTTGTGGTGAGGATATAGAGCGTGGATTCCGAGTGGAGGGCTAATAGCACTATAGTGTGAAGAAGTGGCTTGGTTTTATCATTCAGTGTGAGATAGTGGTATTTATGTGCTCTTTCCCCTAGAGCAAGTCTTCATACCTTTGAATTGATCAGTGCAAGTCTTCATCTAGTTGTGTTCATTGTATATACTGGATGGATCTCTTGTATTGATTCTGTTTAGTTCTAGAATGGCACGTTAGCCCAAAACATCAACTTTTAGAGCATTTCTTTTGCTTATATTGTAATCACCTGTTCGAACTAAGGAGTGGTTTAGTCTTTTTCATTAATCTTCTCACAAAAATGTTAAAGGGTATACTTTCTCCCCCTTGAGTAGGCAAAGTACTAGAAGTGCATATTGCCTGCTCCTACTAAAAGTAGGTACCCCAGTACCTCCTCTACAGGGAGCCAACGGGCACCCTTTTCAAATCGATCTTCTACATTTGATCACCTTTGAAAGTTTGCCTTTAGCATTAATTTGAGTAGATGCATTTCCCAGAAGGGTCGAGATCATCTTGGTGAATCTCTAACTAGATCCGAGATCTTTAAGTGACTGCAGAATATTGTCCCATTCCAGCCTGTCATAGGCTTTATCAAAGTCAATCTTGAGGAAGAAGTTGAGACCTTCCCAGATATCTATAATGGTTTCCAAAATTGACCTGCCTTTGATGAAACCTTTTTGGTCCTCACTTAACCACGCTCTCAGATGGCTGGAAATTCTGTTGGCTATGACTTTAGCAATGATCTTATATCCTGTTTGGAGCATCGTAATCGGAGGCGAGTTCTCAATTTTGTTTTTTTCCCCTTTTTTGTGTATAAACTTGATAATGCCATTGTTGAGGCAAGTCGAAAGCATGCCAAACTAGAGCGCCTCTTGCCAGACCAGACAAAGAGGGCTGGCGACCACCAACTTGAAGGACTTAAAGAACTCATTAGTGAGCCTATCTGGCCCCGAGCTTTTACCACACGGGAGGGCATCAATGACTTCAATTATTTCTGATTCTGAGATAGGGGCATCAAGCAGGGAACAAAGGTTAGAGGGGATCTTATCAAAGGATACTCTAGATATGGCTTCCATGCGATTCCATCTATAGTGGGAGAGGGGGTCGAGATCCCCAGGAGTCGCGTAAAGTGCCCTTCAATGATCCCGAAACTATCTTCTTCCATATTGCATACATTGCCATTTGAGTCTAGCAATAGGGGGATCAAATCCATGTTTTGTTTCCTTTTAAGGATATGACACATCTCTTTGGTGGGTTTGTCGGCTTTGCCATCTCACTAGTCCTTAAAGAAAAATTTCAAAGTTTTCCTTTGTATTTCTTCTTCGTATCTCAGCAGCGCTCTAATTTTTTGTAGACAATTTTGGGATTGCGTTTTTCCTTTGCTCACTACCTCCTCAAGTCTCCAGATTCTATGATATAGAGCTTCTCTACATGCCCACTGAACAATCTCGAGCATCTTCCTCGTTCTAATCATGATCTGCTGTGACTTATCGACTGCACGTCTCCAACACTTGCTGGGGATGAGTTGGAGGCGAACATCTCCTTCCACACTTCAACAATTTCTTGATGGATGGAGGCGAGATAGAAGGAGGTCATGCAGGCATGGACAAGAGCCTTACGGATTTTGGTGAAAGGATGGAAAGCGATAAGACGGGTAGTGATCAGAGATGGCAAGATCAATGCATTGCGAGAAGGAAGGGTGGCCCAACTGATGAATAATATTCTGAGTGATGTAGCATCTATCATGTCGAGCTTTCCTCAGGTCCTCGCTCGCTTCGAGATTTGACCATGAAAAGCCATTCAAATCTTTGGATTCCACCAAATCCAAGTGTAGTTTGGTTTTGTCCTATGTTTCTTTCTCCCAACTGATGACGACCTAGCCCTTGCCATTCTATCTGTCCATAGGGTCCTCCACCATATTGAAGTCGCCACAAATTAGCATGTTGTGGGGGATTGAGTCCAAGGAGGCCCAGGTGTTCAGTCTCTCTATCTCCCCAATAGGGGCATACATAGAAACTAAAGAAAAACAAAAGGGGGCACCAAAGGAACGGTAATCCATCGATGGCTCTCATTTTCAATGGAGTTCTCAAGCTTTTCAAAGCATAATTGATTAATACTGATTACCATCCCACTCGACCCCCCCCCCCCCCCCCGAGTGCGACATTGAAATCCAAACATGGGTCGAGGAGATATGTCTAAGACGTTTCTCAAGGTCTGCTCCATCAATTTTAGTCTCTTAAATACAGATAAATTCGGGGTTTAGGCTAATGTCGTGAAGCCATTGAGGGGTTGATTATGTTGGAGCAAGTCTATGACAAGCCTAAGTATTGGCTTGAGTCCCACAAAGTCATAGAAAAAGCCTTAAAATGAAGACTATGTAAAGTTCACTTGTGAACTACCTCTTGTAACTTTTGAAGAGTTTACTTAATGTAAAAGTAAGAGAATCTTACGTGGTTGAGTCCACTTGATCAAGAATGGAAAGAGGAGCCACGAATTCGTGATTTGTGGTAGGTAGAGAATCAAATCAATCATTGATTGATTGGAGAGTGATTGAGGGAAGTTAGCCTCCCAAACTCAACTATAAATAGATGGCAGTTTTAGTCGTGGTTAGAGAGACCTATGTGAAGACCTCCTAGAGCTGAGCTTTATGCCATATCAAGGTGTGATTACAAGGCACACATATGTATCAGTAAGTCATTGTATTGTACAAGCAATATACTTTCATTTTCATGATTATTTGAGTTCATCTTTCCATGTTCTTGTGATGTGTACTACTCACTGCCATTACTTCAGTTTTTCTCAGTCAGCTTGCAGAGATTGTTTCTCTGCACTTGGTTTATCATTTTCAGTTATTTAACTTGGTAAAGTTAGCTTTATAAGGCTACTATATGCTCACAAATTTTCATGTCATTTGGATGTTGGAATCTTTAGTTATGTTCATTTGAAGTCAACAGGGTATGTTCATCTTCACTTCTCTGTCAGGTACCCGACTTTTTCAGTCATCTTGTCAGAGTCATTTCTCAGTGTTTACTCATCCAAATTCAGTGATTTTAAGCTGGTTGGATTCAGCTTACTGTATAGTATAAGCATACAAATTTACATGATCATTGGATTCTTAAATCTTGAGTTATGTTAATTTTTCTACTCACTGGTCTATTTCTGTAGCAGCCCGTGAAAATCGGGATGATGTCATCACTTGTTAAAAGTCATTCTCAGTGTGTGGTTTGTTATTTTTGATGAGATTACTCTCTAAAGTTAGCTCTTTAAGCTACCTAGCCTTCCCCAAGAGGAATTAATCTAATTGCTGCTGTGCTCAGAGAATTATGTAAAACACTGGACAGGTGTATTAACCAAGAATAGCAAGTTTTCACCTCTGAGCTAACTCCAACTTATCTGTTTTGATCTATCTTTTTGAGAGTGATCTTCCAAGGTACATAGGGTGTTTAATACATCCATTGGCAAGCTAAAAGGGCCCACCATCTACTCCTGGAGTTCATTTGGCTAGTGTAGAGCAAAGATTTTGCAACACCTCTTCATCTTCAACACATACCTATCCATCTCTTCACAGTGGTATCAGAGCAAGGTTGGACAACATGGCAGATGGATTTCCTTCATCAATTGACAAATTGGACAGAGGTAACTACTCAGCTTGGTCATTAAGAATGGAAGCTTATCTCCAAGGTAGAAGTTTATATGGTTATGTGGCTGGAGATGAAGTTATGCCAAGTTTCAGGAACAAAAGTCAACCAACACAAGAAGAGCAAGAAAGATTGAGCACATGGTGCTCCAAGGATGCACTTGCAAGGTCTTATCTCCTCAACTCTATCTCAGATTTTTTGTTGCCTCACATTAGAAGCTGTAAGACATCTCAGGAAATGTGGGATGCACTTGAAGCTTTCTTTTCTTCAAGTACCAAAGCTAGGAAGCATCAACTATGGCTGGAGTTCACAACTCTCAAGAAGGCTCCCAAACAAAATGTGACTGATTTTGTCACAAAGCTCAAGGACATAGCAGATCAGTTGGGAAGCATTGGAGAGGTAATAGATGAAGAGCAAATTGTAAGGCAGGTCATCAATGGCTTGAAGGCAGATGACAAGTGGGAAGCATTCACCACAGCTATGGATTTGTACATGGACATGCATGTACCTGATTTCAACACACTCATTGGACAACTACTTACTCAAGAGGCAAAGCTTATCATAGTAGAGAAAGGGTTGCAAGTCAGGTTCACAAAAGCAGGAGCATTTGTTGAAGATCCAAGTCAAGGATTCAGAAGAATTGCAAAAGGTGAAAAGACAGGTAGATTGTTCACATTTGAATTACAGGACACTAGAAACATTGCTCTCTTTAATTATGGTAGTCAGACACTCACAGAATTGGAAGTATGGCACAAAAGGTTAGCACATATTGGTGAAAGGTCATTAAAGCAAATCTGCAGGGACCAAAGTGTACTTGGACTTCCTAATTTGTCAAAACAACATATGATTTATAAGTGCAGTGCATGTCAATTTGGAAAGTCTCACAGGTTACCATTCATGAAGAAAGGTTATATGCATGGAGATCTCTTGGAGTTGGTTCATACAGATGTATGGGGACCAAGCAAGGAAGCTTCAATATCAGGATCAAGGTATTATGTTTCCTTTATTGATGATTGCAGCAGATGGACTATCCTATTCTTTATGAAACACAAAGATGAAGTTTTTTCATGTTTCAAAAGATATTTGGCTCTTGTGGAGAATCAAACAGGTAAATCACTAAAAAGGCTAAGGTCAAATGGAGGGGGAGAATACTTCTCCCATGAGTTTGATTCTTTTCTTCAAGAAAGAGGAATCAAAAGAGAGGTAACTACAAGGTACACTCCTGAGCAAAATGGAGTGGCAGAAAGGAGGAATAGGACAATTGTTGAAGCTGCAAGGTCTATGTTAAATGAAAAGCATTTACCTAATTACTTATGGGCTGAGGCTGTATCTACAGCCACTTACTTGATTAACAGGTTGCCTTCAAAATCCCTTGATGGGATGACTCCATATGAGGCTTGGAATGGAAGAAGACCAAGTTTAGATCATTGTAAAATTTTTGGATGTATTGCTTTTGCTCATGTTCCTTCACAGGTTAGAGGCAAGATGGATCCAAAAGCAGAAAGGTGTGTATTTATTGGATATGACAACAATCAAAAGGGCTAAAGGTTATACAACCCTACCAACAAAGGATTCTTGGTAAGCAGAGATGTAGTTTTTGATGAGAACAATTCATGGTATGAAGATTCATGCAGGAAGGTCAATTTACCATATGATCTTGAAGAAGATTTTCCAAAGCTTGGTAGAGAACAATCAAAGATTGAAGAACAAGACACCTCAGAGGATGATGAAGAATGTCAGATGGAAAAGATCAAAGCATGGAAGTCTAAAGGTAAAGCAAAATTGCAGGAACTTGGACATGAGGCAGAATCATCACATCATGGCCTAAGAAGATCTATGAGGGAAAAGAAAAAACCAGAAAGGTATGGGTTTGACACCTCATTAGTAACTAAACATTCTATCTACATAGCACAGGACATAAACCAAGAGGAGCCATCATCATTTGAAGAGGCCAAAGCAAAAACAGAATGGAAGCATGCAATGAAGGAAGAGATTGAAGCACTTGAGGAAAACAACACTTGGGATTTGGTGCCCAAGACTTCATTCATGAAGGTAATAGGCTCAAGATGGGTCTATAAACTCAAGAAAAATTCTGATGGTTCAATTAACAGGTATAAGGCAAGGCTTGTGGCAAAAGGCTTTGCACAAACTCAGGGAATTGATTATGAGGAGACTTTCTCTCCTGTGGCAAAGATGCCTACTATTAGGTTTTTGCTTAGTATTGCCTCTTCCAAGAATTGGAAGATACTTCAACTAGATGTAAAGAATGCATTTTTGAATGGTTGGATAACAGAAGAGGTATATATGGCACAACCACCTGGTTTTGAGAATCAAGTTTATCCTGATTATGTGTGTAAACTTAACAAAGCATTGTATGGTCTCAAGCAAGCTCCAAGAGCTTGGAATTTCAGGCTTGTTTCATTCTTGCAGGACAAAGGCTTTCAACCAAGCAAAGCAGATCCTTCACTCTTTATTAAAAAGAGTAATTCCGAGGTCATCTACCTATGTGTATATGTAGATGATATTATATTGACAGGAAATGATGCAGATGGTATGAAGAAGATCAAAGATCAGATGAGAGAAGAGTTCAAGATAAGTGATTTGGGTTCACTTACCTACTTCCTAGGTTTGGAAGTTGTCTACAAAGATCATGGTTTGTTTCTCACTCAAAGAAAGTACATTAAGGACATGTTGGCAAAATTCAAGATGCAAGATTGTAAGATTGCAGGTACTCCAATGGAGGTCAATCACAAATTGAGCTCACATGAAGGTGAACTCATAGAGGACATCACATCATATCAAAGTCTAGTGGGTAGTCTCAACTATGCCACATTGACAAGAGTAGATATTTGTTACAGTGTGAGTGTGCTAAGCCAATTTATGCACACACCAAGGAAACCACATATGGATGCTGCCAAAAGGATTCTCAAGTATCTCAAAGGAACCATAAATGAAGGACTTTATTATCCTTATGTATCTGATTTAGGTTTGAAGCTATTTTCTGATGCAGATTGGGCTGGCTCCAAGGAAGATAGAAGGAGCACTTCAGGTTATCTTACCTTTGCAGGTTCAAAGCTTATTTCATGGTCATCCAAGAAGCAACCCACAGTTGCTCTCTCTTCTACTGAAGCTGAATATAGAGGTCTTGCTATAGCTACACAAGAAGCTATGTGGATGAAGACATTATTTAAAGATCTTGGATTGGAGTTTGGAACTCCAACTATTTTTGGTGACAATATGAGTTCTATTCATTTGGCTGCTAATCCTATTTTTCATGCAAGGACTAAACATATTGAAGTTCATTATCACTATGTACGAGAGAAGGTTCTAAGCAAAGAGATTCAAATATCATATGTGTCCACTCATCAACAATGTGCAGATATTCTAACCAAAGCATTGGATGGTACAAAGCTTTGCAAATTCAAGGCTATGGTTGGTTTGCAGGTAATCTTGGAAGATTGAAGACCTCAAGCATACTTGGCTTGAGGGGGAGCTGTTGGAGCAAGTCTATGACAAGCCTAAGTATTGGCTTGAGTCCCACAAAGTCATAGAAAAAGCCTTAAAATGAAGACTATGTAAAGTTCACTTGTGAACTACCTCTTGTAACTTTTGAAGAGTTTACTTAATGTAAAAGTAAGAGAATCTTAAGTGGTTGAGTCCACTTGATCAAGAATGGAAAGAGGAGCCACGAATTCGTGATTTGTGGTAGGTAGAGAATCAAATCAATCATTGATTGATTGGAGAGTGATTGAGGGAAGTTAGCCTCCCAAACTCAACTATAAATAGATGGCATTTTTAGTCGTGGTTAGAGAGACCTATGTGAAGACCTCCAAGAGCTGAGCTTTATGCCATATCAAGGTGTGATTACAAGGCACACATATGTATCAGTAAGTCATTGTATTGTACAAGCAATATACTTTCATTTTCATGATTATTTGAGTTCATCTTTCCATGTTCTTGTGATGTGTACTACTCACTGCCATTACTTCAGTTTTTCTCAGTCAGCTTGCAGAGATTGTTTCTCTGCACTTGGTTTATCATTTTCAGTGATTTAACTTGGTAAAGTTAGCTCTATAAGGCTACTATATGCTCACAAATTTTCATGTCATTTGAATGTTGGAATATTTAGTTATGTTCATTTGAAGTCAACAGGGTATGTTCATCTTCACTTCTCTGTCAGGTACCCGACTTTTTCAGTCATCTTGTCAGAGTCATTTCTCAGTGTTTACTCATCCAAATTCAGTGATTTTAAGCTGGTTGGATTCAGCTTACTGTCTAGTATAAGCATACAAATTTTCATGATCATTGGATTCTTAAATCTTGAGTTATGTTAATTTTTCTACTCACTGGTCTATTTCTGTAGCAGCCCGTGAAAATCGGGATGATGTCATCACTTGTTAAAAGTCATTCTCAGTGTGTGGTTTGTTATTTTTGATGGGATTACTCTCTAAAGTTAGCTCTTTAAGCTACCTAGCCTTCCCCAAGAGGAATTAATCCAATTGCTGCTGTGCTCAGAGAATTATATAAAACACTGGACAGGTGTATTAACCAAGAATAGCAAGTTTTCACCTCTGAGCTAACTCCAACTTATCTGTTTTGATCTATCTTTTTGAGAGTGATCTTCCAAGGTACATAGGGTGTCTAATACATCCATTGGCAAGCTAAAAGGGCCCACCATCTACTCCTGGAGTTCATTTGGCTAGTGTAGAGCAAAGATTTTGCAACACCTCTTCATCTTCAACACATACCTATCCATCTCTTCACAGATTAGCCCTCTAGCATTTAACAAGATGATGATCATTGTTGTAAGTTACCCTCTTTGTGGGAGGGGGCCTTATCCTTTCTCTTCTTGGATTCGTCTTTCTTTTTTGTTGGGAGGGTGTCCCGACTTAGCAATTTGTTCTTGTGGGGGCTTTTCAAGGTAACTCAATAGGTTGTTTCCCTTGTATTATGCCTCCTATTGGAAAGAACTAGAAATTGTTTCCGGAATAGTTGATTCAATGATGGACCTTTCAATATCCATGTTATCTTCGTTACTAGTGGTAAAGCCATCTTCTTTGCTTGTAGTGTAACCCTCCTAGTAGGTTTCTTTATTGTCAGGGATCTCTAGGGCTTTGGTGCTGGTGTCCACCTCAAACAGGTTTCTACATAGGTAATTAAGCTCATTGATCTACCTTTCCAAACTCCAATACAGGTCCTTTGAGGGTGTATTTGGCATATGATTTCCCTCAGATGTTGCCTAGGGCTTCCTTTCCTTCTTCTTCTGACGTCTGTGAACACGTCTGCATCTGGTTCTGGGTTATGGGGGCCCTTAACTTCCTCTTCTTTTGTCGGGTGATTCAATGTCCCTTTGTTGTCTCGAGCATTTCTAGAGGCTTCTTGTTTTTGCTTGCTTTTTTGTCTTAGTGGGCAATCTTTAATCCTCCGACCTTGTTGGACACAATGAAAGCATGTGTTAGGTAGATTTTTGTAATTAATGTCTTATTACCAGACATCCCCTTTGCCCATGTCCACTTTGATCTTCGATGAAAGCGGTGCGCTGAGGTCAGACTCGACACAGATTTAAGGGTGCCACCGAGTGTTGAACGAATGTCTCACACCTTCATAAATGAGATCACCAACATCCTTTTATGATGCCAATGTCTTGCTGATAGGAGAAACAATGTCCCACACGAAGTTCTAAAAGAAGTATGGTAAGTTAGTTGTTGATATATTTAGGTAGTGATGTGTGTGAACACACTAGGACCGCCGGGGCACTTTTTTCCCTCTTTAGGAGGTTTTTTTCCCCCGGCTTGTATATACGCCTATTGCCCTAATGGGCTACTTATCTTTGTAGATTCTCTAGTAATACATTCACTATTGTGTGTTTGTGCTCCAAGCTTCTTCTTCTTCCTTGTGCTATTCGCCTGCTTCAGTAGACATCTATCTCCAACAATTGGTATCAGAGCAGGTCATCGCTTCATCTAGGGTGCCGTCGACACTCCTCCGTTTGCAGGCTCAAAATTGCACGAATTTTGGTGAGCATACTCAGCGTGCTTCCGAGATCAAAATAGATTCGTTCCGTCGTGCCGAAATCGCGATCTGAGCTCGTTTCGGCCTCCAAATGCACTATCACAGCGCTTGTGCAGGCTATTTTGTCTTTTTGTGCCAAAGGTATATACCAGTTTCTGTTCACCAGTTTAAGCGTCTCGGAGTTTGCTACAGGTCTAGCAGAACTCGTCTGGGTAGTTCTGTTCAACTTTTTGAGATACAGTCAATTTTCTGCATCAAGGTATTTTAGTCACCGGCCATGGCTGAAAGTAGTGATGTATTCCATATGTTGGCTGTTGAGGATAAGTTGGATGGTACTAACTACCCATTATGGGCTTATATGATGCGACATGTATTGGTTGCAAAAGGACTATGGAACATTGAGCAGGGTGTTGAAAGTCGTCTTGTTACACCTGCAACTATAGGTACTACAAATACAGGTGCTGGAGCTGATGAAGATGGTGTCGAAGATGATATTCCGCAGATTCTTGTTCGTGCTGCTGTTTCTGTTGCACCTACTGCAGAGCAAATTCGTTGGGATGGCAGAGATGCCCAAGCACATGCATTGATAGCCTTGTCTGTCAAACGTGCCATTATTCCTCATATTCGCTCTTACAGAATAGCTAGGGATGCTTGGGATACACTAACCACATTGTACCAAGCTAGGAATGAGGCTCGTGTTGCTTACCTCCGAAAACAGTTGGAGAGTGAGCACATGAATGAAGGTGATTCTATGGACAATTTCCTAACAAAGATCAAAGATTTGAAGGAACGGTTGATTTTTGCTGATGAGGTTATACCAGATAGCTCACTTGTGTAGACCGTTCTGAATGGTCTTCCTGATTCATATTAGAGTTTTGCTTCTACTCTTCGGTTGATGATGAAAGGCAATCCGAATGCCTTATCATTTGAGGAGTTAGTCTCTATTCTGTTGCAGGAAGATCAGTCCAGGCAGAACAGGTCCATTATGCGTGTTGCAGATGAAGCTTTCCTGGCTAGTCAGAAGGGCAAAGGAAAATGGAGCTCTTCTACTAGTAAGCAGAAATCTGCAAATGCTGCACATTCGAAGAACCAGGATAACAATGAGAAGAAATCAGAAAAGCAAAAATTGTTTTGCAAGTACTGTAAAGGGAATGATCATATCATAAAGAACTGTCCAAAACTGGCTGCAAAAGAGGCAAAGAAGAAAGAGGCTAGAATGGTTGTTGCAGAGGCCTCTACACCAAAAACAGAGTCTGCAAATCTTGTGCAGGAAGAAGAATGGGCGTTTACTACTGTTTGCAGTTTTGACCCATCTTCTCATGAGCAGTGCATGTCTTCAGTGGACTCAGATGTTTGGTACTTTGACAGTGGGGCGACCAAACATATTACCTCGCAGCGCAGTTTCTTCTCTTCACTCGAGCCTGCCCCTACAGGGAATACTGTCACATGCGCCAACAACTCCTCTTATCTTGTTATGGGAGTTGGTAAGATCATTTTGACTACTGGTGATGGTAGTTCTTTCATCTTGTCAGATGCTTTATTTGTGCCAGGGATCAAGAAGAATCTGTTATCAGTTTCTGCATTAGCCAAGATTGGCTTGGTTGTGAAATTTGTTGATGACAGATGTACAGTTCATGATTTGTCAAATGGCGATGTTATTATTGCTTCTGTCATTTTATGTCGTGGGCTGTATAAGCTCATAGACGATGAAAGATCTGTGAATGATTCGGCATGTGCAGTTCATGATTCTTAGGCTATCTCAGATGCAAAGCTTTGGCATGCACGCTTTGGTCATCTGAATTTTGCTAGTTTGCTACGCCTGCAGAAATCTGATATGGTGTCTTCTTTGCCCAACCTTGAGGCACCTGGAAAACATGTATGTGAAGGCTGTATTTTAGGCAAAATGCAGCGTTCCTCCTTTCCAAAAGATCAGTTTGGGCTACGCAGAAATTGCAACTTGTACACACTGATGTATGTGGTCCTATGCAAACACCTTCTTTTGGAAACTATCTTTACTTCGTGACTTTCATTGATGATTTTTCCAGGCATGCATGGGTATATCCATTGAAGGCAAAGTCCAAAGTGTTTTTGTGCTTCAAACAGTTTTTGGTTTTGGCTGAAAATCTGTCAGCATTTAAAATGGGCATTCTCCGTTCTAATCGAGGGGGGGAATATATGTCTTCTGATTTTAATGCATTTCTGGCTGAACGTGGGATAAAACACCAGTGTACAGTGCCATATACACCTCAACAGAATGGAGTTGCTGAACGGAAGAACAGGTCAGTCATGGAGATGGCGAGGTGTATGGTCAAGAGTTAGGCTTTACCACATAGTTTTTGGCTTGAGGCTGTCATGTGTGCAGCATATGTACTTAACAGGTGTCCCACTAAAGCGCTACAGTCTATCACTCCATATGAGGCTTGGCATGATTGCAAGCCATCTGTTGCTCATCTGCGGGTTTTTGGTTATTTGCCATATGCACTAGTGCCTGAACAACATCGCACAAAATTGGATGATAAGGTAGTAAAATGTATTTTTGTTGGGTACAGCTCTGAAAGTAAAGGCTATCGTATGTATCATCCACAGACTAAACGCATTCTGGTTAGCCGTGATATTGTCTTTGTGGAAGATGCTATTCAGCCATTGCTTTCATGTACTAAGGAGACATCTGTTAGCTCTAAAGACATGTATGATACTTTGATGCCTCCTTTTACAGGTGGACAGTCTAGTGCTGGTCCTAATGAGGCAACTTCTCAGCCTTTGCAGGTTTCATATGATGATGCAGATCATTCCATTTTTTATGCAGATTTACATGATGCACTTGTTGATGAGAGAGCTGATATTGAGCAGGCAAAAACTATGCCAAAATGGTTGGTGCAGACTTTGCGTGACAGCAAATTAGATGCACCTTTGTCATATCATACTCGTTCAGGCTCTAATAGTGCCTCCTTTGCATCAGATTGCTATGCTATGGCTGTTTCTAGCCTCTGTGATGAGAATGAGCCTGTTTCTTTTGATGAAGCACAGAATTCAAAAAATTGGATGGCTGCTATGCAATCTGAATATGATGCTATAATGAAGAATGGTACATGGTCTTTATGTGACTTGCCTCCTGGCAAGAAGGCCATTGGCACTAAGTGGGTATACAAGCTGAAGTGTAAACCTGATAGTACAGTTGACAGGTATAAGGCTAGGCTTGTTGCAAAGGGTTATGCACAGGAAAGAGGCATTGATTTTGATGAGACCTTTGCACCTACATGCCGTATGACTACTGTTCGGAGCAATTGTGCACTTACAGCCCATCATGGTTGGAATGTATATCAGTTGGACATTAAAACAGCATTTATGAATGGTGACTTGCATGAAGAAGTGTATGTTTTTCGGCCCCGTGGCTTTGTGCAGAAAGGGCATGAAAACCAGGTGTGCAGGTTAAAGAAGGCGTTATATGGTTTAAAGCAAGCACCACGTGCTTGGTATGAGAAGATACATGCCTATCTGATTGCACATGGTTTTGAGAACAGTCCAACTGAAAGCACCTTATATCTTAAGCGTGCTACTGATGTGCTTCTGATCATTGGTGTCTATGTTGATGACATGCTGCTCACTAGTCCTATTGAGAAGCATATTGCTGATTTTAAGGCTGATTTGCATGCCTCATTTGAGATGTCTGATTTGGGGCATTTGCATCACTATTTGGGCATTAAGTTTATGCAAGTTGATGGTGGAATGGCTTTGTGTCAAACAAAATATATTGACACATTATTGCAGCGTTTTGGTCTTGAAGACTGTAAGCCTATTGCCACTCCTATGGAGACAGGTTTACGATTGAGTCTTCATGATGCTGGAGATGCATTTGATGCTGTTCTCTATCAGCAAGTTGTTGGATGCTTGATTTACTTATGCATTACTCGGCCAGATATTCAGTTTGCTGTCTCACAGATGAGCAGGTTTATGCATTGCCCAGGAGTCACGCATTGGAAGGCGGTTAAGCGCATCTTTCGCTACTTGAGTGGTACTCGGCTACTTGGGTTGTTTTATCCCAAGGGGGGATCACTACTGCCAGATTTGCATGCTTTTTTTTAGTCGGATTGGGCTGGTTGCTATGACACTTGTGTGTCCACCAGTGGTTTTTGCTTCATGCTTGGTAGCTCATGTATATCTTGGTTGAGCAAGAAGCAGCCTACTGTGGCCACTTCTAGTTGTGAGGCTGAGTATAGGGCAGCTTTCACAGCGACTGTTGAGTGTGTGTGGCTCAGACGCCTTATGGCTGATTTGGGTGTTGGCCAGTCTTCTGCCACCACCATCTTCACTGACAGCCAGAGCGCATTGGCAGTTGTGAGGAACCCTGTGTTCCATGCTCGCACTAAGCACATTGAAGTGCATTATCACTATGTCAGGGAGAGGTTCTCTGTTGGGGAGATCAGCTTGGCATATGTGCCCACGCAGGAGAACATTGCAGACCTTTTCACGAAGGCTCTGCCTAGGGAGAAGTTTGAAGCTTTCCGCAAAGTTTTGGGCTTACTTCCTTTTGTGGAGTGATTTCCACATAGCTTGGCACTTCCTTATACATGAGTGCCAACTCCTTGTTCACCTCATCACTCCCAGGGGGGATTTGTTGATATATTTAGGTAGTGATGTGTGTGAACACACTAGGACCGCCGGGGCACTTTTTTCCCTCTTTAGGAGGTTTTTTTCCCCCGACTTGTATATACGCCTATTGCCCTAATGGGCTACTTATCTTTGTACATTCTCTAGTAATACATTCACTATTGTGTGTTTGTGCTCCAAGCTTCTTCTTCTTCCTTGTGTTGTCCGCGTGCTTCCGCAGACATCTATCTCCAACATTAGTGAGCTTGACCTAGAGAGGGTACTAGAGGGATTTCGATTTATCAGGAATAAATTCAGGGGACCATCTGAATAGGCATACGGTGGCCTGCCCGAGTTGCCAAGTTCTGACAATAAGGGCTCAAAATGCCGTATCTTCATTCTCAAAGACTAGCAGCATATGACTAGCCAATAAGAACTGGCACTTACAAACAATCAACCCACGTGGGAAGCACTCGTTGCGAAGCCACTGGCGCATGGTATCGAGCATGGGAATAGGGACAAACACTTGTCCGATGAGAAAAAAATTTCTTGAGCTCTTTTTGCATTGATAGAATTGTGGATCTACTGAGGGAGATCAAGGGAGGCTCAACACCCTCGGAGGCCACAATGGCGACAAAAGATCCCCCCTCCAAAATAGAGGCCAAGCTATCGATCTCCCCCGAGGGCGGGCCCAGGTTGCTTATCACAAGGGAGGGAGCGGCCAGAGCCATGACAAGGACCCCAACTTGCATGACGGAGAGATAATTTTGGGTCGACCACCAGCCTTCTTGAAGTTTCTCTTGTAGGTTCACACTTCACTTAATAAACGCTGACTTTACATGTTTTCTCACGTTTATCACGGAGTGAGAAAATCAATCATCGCCCTTTGTAGCCATTCTATCGAAATTGCTTCAATCCTCGGGCTACTCTCTAAGCTCTAACATCTATCACAGTACTAACCGTCCATCGTGCGAGGGAGCTCAATGGCCATTGACCTATTTCCCAAAACCCGACTGAAGACATCATCGTCGCAAGTCTCAATTGTTTCGGGTCACTTCCCCCCTTTGTCTCTCGAGATATCGACACTGAACACACACTCGGATCACTTTGGTGAAATCCTTTTGGTTCTCTTGCAGCGATGGACAGGCACACGTGCAAGTTCAGAGTGAATCGCGTGATGAAGAGTTGGATTACTTTGAATCTGCATCCTACATTCTCTCTCACATGGCAAATCCAAGTCAACCTCTGTTATTCCAGCCAATCGCAAAGGATGCCCTCAACTACTCTAGTTTATCGCGACAGCCAGCTAGTCCAATTTATCGCGACAGCCAGCTACTCCAAATTATCACGACGGATGGAGGACTATTTGTGCTCTATCATCTGCACGGCAATGGAGAAAGGACACCCTCCCGTGGTCGACAGTTCGACGAAGGACACCCGTGTCCGGGTGATGGACACACACATGCGCGATCAACACACGGTGATGGACACACACAAGTGAGGGTGATGGACACATCCTTGCGTGATCAACACTTCGACGATGGACACCCGGGTCAGGGCTTGAATGCATTGCTGTCAGGATAGCACAGAATTCCCACGTTCTCTCTCCAAACTCTCTCTTATCAGTCGTGATTGACTGAAGCAAGCCACCAATCTCTCTGCTATCCGTTGCGAGAAACACTAATCCGTCTCTCTGCTATCAGTCACGATTGACTGAAGCAAGCCACCAATCTCTCTGCTATCTTGATTGAAAGAACGCATGATAAACCAATGCTAGACTCTGGAATTACTACTTTGTAGATCATCATGATTAGGATGTTTCAAACAATACATTATCGGAGCCCATTTATTCAGTTGAATAATATTATTTAATGAACAATTTTATAAAATTCAAGATTTTTTTTAATTCTTTTGAAAAAGAATTCGTTCTTTGTTTTCCTGATCAAAAGGGTTTCGATTGAAAGGGTTTCGATTGAAAGACCGAAGAAAGGGGTTTGATTGAAAGGATTTTGAAAGATGGGGTTTTGGTCTCCATGAACTTTCGATCAAAATATTATTGTTACTTTACAAAACTCTTTATTGATTTCATGATATTATCCGTTCAATTGAATGTTTTCTATCAAGGAGGGGGATTCCCAAAATCAAATGGGAAACTTGTATTAGCTCGAAAGACTCGGGGGGCTTGGGTATTTTGGATATCAGTGGTTAGCTGACAAGCTGGCGGCAAAGTGATTTATCAAGGCTTGGTGCAATAGAGAGTCCTCCTGGGCTAAATTGATCTTCAGAAATTTGAAAGACCTTACCTTAGTTGGTCTTCCCAGTTGGAAGGACATTGGGATCCTCACGCTTTTGTTCTCCCCCCACCCGGTGTCCCCTAAAGGCTCTAGCCTCCTGTGTTCCTTATGGAAGAGTTGGAACAAAGGCAAACAATTCATCAGAGTTAGTGATGAGTGGAAGTGGGCTGCTGGGATAAGACAAAATGACTCTATCTGGTTCCCAATCAGCGGCTTAAGGGAGGTGGAGTCTTGGAACCTCCAAACGTCTAAGCGACTATGGAACAAGGGGTACAAACAGTGGAAATGGCTCTGGAAACAAGAGACCGGCCAGTGGATTAGGTTTGAAGACTTAGACCCGAGACATAGAATTTCTCTCGAAGAATGGACTCTTCTTCAAAATAGGTGTTTAGCATGGGACCACTCAACTACCCGCCTTCTCTGCGGACAGGATCTTCCTTGCCTAGAGGGCCTCAAATGGAGCAATGGTAAGAAACTATCCAGAATTCCCAACTTCAAAGAAAACTTAGATGTTCATCACACTCTTAACAAGGTGTGGTGCCCTTTCTTGGACCAAACTTCGATGGGAACTTAAGTTCATGTCGACTTGGCACCCCCTTATTGAGATCAAGAAGTCTGTTCTCATGTGGCAAATCTTGTATAAGGGTATCTGGTACAACGCAAGGGCCAACAGAATTTGTGATGTGCCTCCATGGTGCAAGCGGTGCCATCGATGCATCAAAGACCTTGTTCACCTCTTCTTCGATTGCCCCAAGTTCCGTGTTATCTGGCATCACGTGACATGGATTTTGCGTCTCTCGAACCAAATCAATTGGCAATAGGCACTGTTGGGTGAGGCGGTTGGATGCTCATCAAGGTTGTGGAATGCCATCAGAGGCGAGACTCTTTGGAAAATTTGGAGGGAGCGATGTGCTATCAACTTTGGCCAAACCCCAAAGGAATGGTCGATTGAGAAATCCTTGTTTCTTCTAGGTAAAAGAATCTCCTGAGATAAGAGATCTCCTCCATTTAGGCACCACTGTATTTATCTCTTCGTAGATAACAAGTTGAAACCCAAATGGGTCCCCCATGAGGGAGACGATAGTTTTGTACGCCTCATTTGTAATGCCCTCTAGCTTACCGAACTCGTCCCCTACTTTGTGGGATTGATTTGGGGGTTCCATGAGCACTAGTCCCATTCATGTGTAACTTTTCTTCTTTATTTTAATTAAAATCCGGGAGAATAGGCCATGGCTGAACTTTTTTTATAAAAAAAAAATCACAGAGCGGATTGATTCTTGAGCTCCTCTCTGCTATCCGTCGCGACAAACACGAATCCCTCTCTCTGCTATCAGTCGTGATTGGCTGAAGCCATCCGTCTCTCTGCTATGAGTCGCGATTGACTACTATCAGAAGTGATTGACTGAAGCAAGCTCCTGACCATTTCTTCCGTCCCATTTTGCTTGAGTTATTAAAAAGTGAGTGAGAGACCATTGAATGGTATTTATCTTGAATTATTTCGTAAAATGGTTATCATAATGTTTTAGAAAAGTACATCATACTACTCTGCCAACTCATAATCATCATAAAAAATTTTATTTCAAATACAACCATCTAATGTACATCGACTATATGGGTTGTCGATGCTACATTGTTAGTTCATGATTTTCTTCTTGTTACAAGGTTTATAGCCGTGGGAAGTTTTCATAAAGATAAGAGACCATAGTGCATGCCCTTTAGTTAAGTTGGGTGGATCCCATTCTTCTTGAGGTATAGGCAGGTGTTCAACCTCTCCTTAGAGTGCTGAATATGTTTCCTTGTGACTTTACCATCGTGGTGTAGCCTACTAAGTTCTACCCCTCCTTTGTGGGATTCAAAGGGTCCAACGGGTACTATGCCCAAGTTCATTCGTACAATTGTACATGTTATTACCATTAATTCAAGCAAGAGTAGATTTTCATTGAACTTCATTCTTTTAATGATGTCATTGGTTATATCCAAGCGTATTACCTTGATTAGTTAGGCCTTTTGCGTCTGAAGGTTAGGGGTGGGGGCTCAAACTCTTTGAGTGGGGATTGGACACCCCTCATGAGTCAAGTGCTGGGATGTTAAAAGCGAGGTTTGTATTTTCTACAAATCATCACATGGAGTGAGCTCATGAGGCACATGCATGTTTGTCGAAGGTTTTATACAGCAAACTAAGTTTTGGGGAATGGGATTCATCGGAATAACATCCAATTTGTTTCTATAGAAAGTACGTAGAATACATAGAAAGGAATTTTCGAACCCATAGTCACCATGAAGATAATAACAAAAAATGGCAAATAGATAATCATTCCATTATAGTGTAGAAATATAGTGATATTATGGAGAATTACAATCTGCATATATATTCTATACCTCAAACTATAGGCACGGTTTTCTGTACAATCTCAACTCCTCTCTAGTTTCTTGCTATTCATTCTTCTCTCTCTCTGAGCACCCCTTTATAACTTCCCTAGATCAACTACAAGATGAATATGTTTTGTAACTGTTAGAAGTTTTGGAAACTCTAAAGGCACAAAAATTAATATAATATTAAGTCCAACAAGTCCGACCTACTATTGCTAACACTCACATGCATTGTGGACTTGAACCCACTAGATATTAAAATTCATCTCTATTAGAAGGTAGATTTTGGATTCTATTTAAATCATACAAAAATTCATAAAAAATTTCCCTAAGGTGTACTCCTTAAACACAAACCTCCTGGAAATATTCCTCATTAGGATTGTCCATTATCTGCCCTTTCCAAGCCGTTGCTTTGGTCTTGGCTTTCAAAAATTTTGTTGTCATTCGTTCCAAAAGATCACAAGATGCAACATCCATTTCTTCTATTTTATTCCTTGATTCTTGACTTTTTGTATCTTTTTGTTGATATATTTCAGTAGTGATGTGTATGGACACACTAGGACTACTAGGGCACTTTTTGCCTCTTTATGAGATTTTCTCCCCGAACCTCTATATATGCCTATAACCCTTATGGGTCAGTTATCTTTGTTCATTCTCTTGGAAATTTCGTTATTGTGTGTTGTGGCCCAAGCTTCTTCTTCTTCTTCTTCTTCTTCTTCTTCCTTGCTTTGTTTGCATGATTTTGCAAACCGCAAGCTCCAACAATTGGTATACGAGCAGGTTGTCCCTCCATCTAGGGCATCATCGACACCCCTCCAATCATACTCTTAGAATCACATGAAATTTGGTGAGCATACTTAGGGCCTCCAAAAGTACTATCGTAGCATCTGTGCAGACTATTTCATCTTTTTATGCCAAACATATATACAAGTTTCAATTTTCCTCTATAAGTGCCTCGAAGTCTGCTACAGGTTTAGCAGTACTCGATAGGGTACTTCTGTTCAACTTTATGAGATGCAACCATGTTTTTGCATCAATGTATTTTAGTCTATGGCAATGGCTAAAAGTAGTAATGTATTTTGTATGTTGGTTGTTGAAGATAAGTTGATGGAACCAAATACCCATTATGTGCATATATGATGCATCATGTCTTGGTTGCAAAAGGATTGTGGAATATTGTGTAAGGTGTTGAAAAGCATCCTACTACAACTACAAATACAATTACTGAAGGTGATGCAAATGGCATAGAAGATAATGTTCTTCAGGTTCTTGTTCGTGTTGTGGTTTTTGTTGCACCAATTGTACAAAAAATTTGTTGGGATGGCAAAGATGTTCAAGCACATGCATTGACAACCTTGTCTCTCAAATGTGCCATTATTCCTCACATTTGCTCCTACAAAACAGCAAAGGATGCTTGGGATACATCGACCACTTTATACCAGGCAAGTAATGAGGCTCCTGTTGCTTACCTCTAAAAATAGTTGGAGAGTGAGCACATGAATGAAGGAGATTCCATGGATACATTTTTGAAAAAGATCAAAGATTTGAAGGAGCAATTGATTTTTGTAGATGAAGTTTTGCTAGATAGTTCACTTGTGTAGACTATTTTGAATGGTCTTCCAGATTCATACCAGAGTTTTACCTCTACTCTTTGATTGATGATGAAATGCAATCCAAATGCCTTATTGCCAAGTGGAGACAACATTATTGCTTTTGGCATTTTTATGTCATGGGCTGTATAAACTCATAGATTTTGAAAAATCTATGAATGATTCAACATGTAGACTTCAAGGTTCTTAGGCTATGCAAGATGTAAAGCTTTGGCATACATGCTTTGGTCATCTCTATTTTGCTACTTTGCTACACCTATAAAAATATGAAATGGTCTCCTCTTTGCTCAAACTTGAGGTACCTGGTAAACATGTCTACGAAGGCTGTATTTTGGGCAAAATGCAGTGTTCCTCCTTCCCAAAAGGTGGTTCAATATAAGCTACTTAGAAATTGCAGCTTGTTCATAGTGATGTATGTGGTCCTATGAAAATGCCTTCTCTTAGAAACTACCTTTACTTTCCATCTTTCATTGATGATTTTCTAGGCATGCATGGGTATATCCATTGAAAGAAAATTCTCAAGTGTTTATGTGCTTCAAACAATTTCTAGTTTTGGTTGAAAATCTCTCAGCATGTAAATGGGCACCCTCCATTTTGATCGAGGGGGAGTGAATATATGTCTTCTTATCTTAAGGCACTTTTGGCTAAACATGGGATAAAACATCAGTGTACAGTGCTATATACACTTCAAAAAAATGGAGTTCTAGAAAGGAAGAACATGTCACTAATGGAGATGGTGAGGTGTATGGTCAAGAGTCAAGCTTTACCACATAGTTTCTGGCTTGCGCTTTTGATGTGTGGAGCATATGTACCTAACATGTGTCCCACTAAAGCGTTAAAGACTATCACTCGTTATGGGTCTTGGCATGGTCACAAGCCATCTTTTGCTCATCTCTGTGTCTTTAGTTGTTTGGCATATGCATTACCTAAAGAACAATATAGAAAATTGGAGGATAAAGCCGTGAAATGTATTTTTATTGGTTATAGTTCTGAATTAAAGGCTATCCTTTGTATCATCCACAGACTAAATGCATTTTGGTTAGCCATGATTTTGTTTTTGTGGAAGATGCAATTCGGTCATTAATTTCATGTATTAAGGAGACATCAGTTAGCTCCAAATATGTGTATGCCACTTTGTTGCCTCTTTTTAAAGGTGGACAATTTACTGCTAGTCCAAATGAGGCAATTTATCAGCCTTTCCAGGTCCCAGAAAATGTAGATCATTCCACTTATGATGTAGATCTACATGATGCACTTGTTGATCAAAGGTCTGATATAAAGGAGGCAAAAACTATGCCTAAATGACTTGTGTAGACTTTACAAGATAGCAAATTAGATGCACCTCTCCCATATCATACTCTTTTAGGTTCTCATAGTGCTTCTTTTGCATTAGATTGCTATGTTATGGCTGTGTATAGTCTTTTTGATGAGAATCAGCCTATTTTGTTAGATGAAGCACATAATTCAAAACTTGGATGGTTGCCATGCAATCAAAATATGATGCTATTATGAAGAATGGTACCTGGTTTTTATGTGACTTGCCTCTTGGAAAGAATTCCATTGGCACAAGGTGGATATACAAGCTGAAGCGTAAGCCTGATGAAACAGTTGACAAATATAAGGATAGGCTTGTTGCAAAGGGTTATGCTCAAGAAAGAGGCATTGATTTTGATGAAACCTTTGCAGACTAAACATATGATTTATATATGTGAAGCATGTGAGATGGGAAAGGCACACAGGTTACCATTTCAACAAAAAGGATTCAATGACTACTATTCATACCATGCAAGAGCAACAATCCAAGAAGAAGCATAGTGGAGGCAACAAGAAGAATTAGCTATAGGAAAGGAAGTTGAAAAGAGGAAAAGGGCTACTACAAAAGAAGTCAAAAGAAAACATGTTCTTGAGGAGTAGGAAGCTCACAAGTGGCCTTCTAGTTTGCAACACATGCAAAAGAAAATGAGGAAAGACCATCCACTTCACAGAGAACAAAGCAAGTCCGATTTTCACGAATGGGATAGTCCACAAAAAGTATCGAATTTCCTACTTTCATGAAGCAATGCCCAGATCCCTTAAAAATTCAATCAGGCAAGGTTCAAATCCCTATGCTTTAGTGTTCTTCAACTATATATCCCTGGTTTATGAAGGATTACCAAATTCAATCCTATACTTAAGCAAATGCAACTAGGTTATTGACCTTATGTTCTCCAGAAATGGAGAAAGATGGCTAGAATGTTTGTATTGAAGCTATAGAGTTGGTGAAAATGCAAGCAAATATTTTGTTGCTCAGGAAACACAATACTAAAATGCACGATTCTCTAGCAAGTATAGCCAACATTTCAGAAGAAGAGGTAAGGTAATGCATAATATAATCAATGATCTCGAAGTGCATATTGAGGAAATTCTAGAAGACCAATAAGAAGTAATGGAAGAACTTCATACTATTCAAGATGAATTATGGAAAGTTTGTATGGATAAGGATGACTTATAAAATCACGCTACCACACTTTTCATAGAATAATACTAATTATCTACACAAATTGCATCACTCACGGAGAATTTTCAAGTAGCTTTGGCTAAACTTAACGTAATCAAGGAGTAAGAGCTACAATTACAGGACGCTAAGAAACTCACTACAGACAATGCACAAATCTTGGAAGATAAAGAAGAGAAGATCGCTGAATTGAAATGTGTGCAAACAAAATTGCATATGACCATTGAAAATAAAGATGTCGCTTTAGTGCAAAAGATGTTGGAGTTTGAGGTCCACAGAGGCACGCAAATAGCACAAGGAAGAAAAAGAAGCTTGGAGAACAACACACAATATTGAATGTGTTACCAAGAGAATGTTCAAAGATAAGTGAGCCATTAGTGTTATAGGCGTATATACAAGCTAGGGAAAAAAACCTCCTAAAGGGGGAAAGAAGTGCCCCAGTGGGCCTAGTGTGTTCACACACATCAATACCAAAATATATCAACAAATCCCCCTTGGGAGTGATGTGGCAAACAAGGAGCTTGCACTCATGTATAAAGAAGTGCCAAGCTATGTAGAATCAATCCACAAAAGCAGGTAAGCCCAAAGCTTTGGGGAAAGCTTCAAACTTCTCCCTAAGCAGATCCTTTGCCAAAAGGTCTACGTCAACATTCTCTTGTGTGGGAATATATGCCAAACTGATCTCTATAGCAAAGAACCTCTCTATGACATAATGATAGTGCACCTAAATGTGTTGAGTGCAAGCATGAAACACAAGGTTCCTTGCAACTGCCAATGTGCTCTAACTGTCAATGAAGATGGTGGTGGGAGAGGAGTGACCAATACCCAAACCAGCCATAACACATCTAAGCCACACTCGCTCAATAGTCACTGTCAATGTTGCCCTATACTCAACCTCACAACTAGAAGTGGCTAGAGTAGGCTACTTCTTGCTCAACCAAGATATGCACGAGCTACAACGCATGAAGCAATAACCACTGGTGGACACACGAGTGTCATAGCAACTAGCCGATTCAAATTTTGAAAAGCATGTAAATCTGGTAGTGTTGATCCCCTCTTGGGATGAAACAATCCAAGTAGTCAAGTACCACACAAGTAGCGAAAGATGTGCTTAAGCACCTGCAATTGCTTGACACCTGGGCAATGCATAAACTTGCTCATCTGTGAGATAGCAAACTGAATATCTGGCCGAGTAATGCATAAATATATCAAGCATCCAATAGCATGCTGATAGAGAACAACATCAAATGCATCTTGAGCATCATGAAGACTCAACCATAAAGATGTCTCCATAGGAGTGGCAATAGGTTTGCAATCGATAAGGCCAAAATGCTGAAATAATGCTCATTAAATATTTTTTGATACAAAGCTATTCCACCATCAACTTGCATAAATTGAATGCCCAAATAATGATGCAAATGTCCCAAATATGACATCTCAAATGGGGCATGCAAATTAGCCTTAAAATCTCCAATATGCTTCTCAATGGGACCACTGATCATCATGTCATCACCATAGACAACAATTATCAAAAATCACATCATTTGCATGCTTAACATATAAGGTGCTCTGAGTTGGACTATTCTCAAAACCATGTGAAATCAAGTAAGCATGTATCTTTTCATACCAAGCACATGGTGCTTGCTTCAAACCATATAATGCTTTTTCAATGTGCACACTTTGTTTTCATGCCCTTTTTGAAAAAAAAAGTAGGATTGAGGAACATACACTTGTTCATGCAAGTCACCATTTAGAAATGCAATTTTAATGTCCAATTGATGCACATTCCTCTCTTGGAGGAACACAGGTTCCTCAAGAACTTCAAACACTCTTTGATAAAGGAGAGTTCTTGGTAGAATCAAGAAAGAGATAAGAATATCTAATTTGCTGTCCAACTACTACACGTTTTTTTGTTTGTCAACACAAACTATGTACTTCCTTTTTTATTCCCCGAAACACGATCTCCACCGATTGACTTGTCCATTGGTAGCAACAACATCAACCATTAACGAATATAGTGTCTATGACATGTCATAATGCTTACTCTGGACATTGATCACTAAAGTTTCTAATTTGAAACCAAACTTCCAAGGGTTTGTGTTTGGGAGCCCCACATACTTATATTCCCTAGAACAAGGCTTTTTGAATAGCCACTACATTTGCTTAGTGGAGACAAGGGTTGCTGGTGGTGTGATTTCCTCATGGTTGAGCTTCAAGTTTGTTGTAATATGATTTCTATCTATAACCGGGAAAAATTCAGAGCCGATATGTAATTTGATGAATGCACAATGGTCGTCGATAACATCAAGCTACACGTTACATTATTGAATGAAAGGAAGGGTCATCCGATGGTTTTGCAAGCTAGTCCAATCTATCTAGGCATAATCTAAAAGATTGTACTATTAAAAACAATCAACATGCACTTGAGGCAATCGATCAAGAATGTGGAGCAGGCTCATATCAATCAATTTGATTGTATTAGGAAACACTATTCTTGTCATTCTAGCATACTCAAATAGTATGCAAATAGATGTGAGCTTTAGGAGTGGAAAATAGCAAGTAGAAAAATTTGAAGCATTCTAAGTAGAACTTCATATGTTGAACTTATGTTCAATATGAAAATAATGAGCAATGGACCTGATGAGCTGGTTTAGAAAATTAGAAACTTGGTCTAAAACTTATTTCATTGGAAGTCTGAAACGTGGAAACAATTCAGTGATTAACTTGTTCAGGACAAAATAGGTCCAATAAAATCTAAACCACATTTTTGAAATTGCTTCAAAGGGGGAGTGGGTTGTAGACGAAAATGATGTGTGTCTCGAGCTTCACCCATACATTGAAAATGATCCTTTTGAATGGTTAGCCACCATAGCTCACTTTAAAGACTTTTCTTTATGCTTAAGTTTGTATCTCAATGATCGTTAGAAATTCCACAATGAGCTTTCGTAATGACAAGAGTTAACTCGTGAGGTGGCAAAGAATAAAGCCAAAACTCCAATAATATCCCTGTAATAAAGATGATCTAAAATAATGGAAAATCTTTGGCTCTGTAAAGCTAACTTTTTCTAAGTTGTGGACTATAAATGAGAAGGGGGGATGCCAGTTGCAAGAAAAGACACCATCTTGTGATACAGGTTCTCCATTATCTAAGCGAGATAAGAAGTTTGCAATAACATGCAAAGAACTTGATTGATGCATGACATCATAATCATATACCTCTAATAATAAGACCCATCTAGCCAATCTTTCCACTTAATTGTGTTTAGCCGTAGTAAGACATCTGCTAGCATAATACATAGGTATGAACTGAGAAGAAACTACCTTGTGCATTAAGATTGAACCAATAGAAATATCTGAAGCATCAACAAAAACATGAAAAGGTGGAGATGAGTCTAGAGGTTGAGTGAGAAGTGTCTTTGATAGTAGAAAAGCAATGTTGCATTCCAAAATCCATTTGAAAGTTGTAGGTTTAATGTGAACGAGAGCATTCAAAGGCATTGCAATATGTGCCAAATAGCACAAATATCTTCCGTGCCAACAGATTTGACCTAAGAACTATAATATGTCTTTAAGAAAATTTGAAGGGGGTACTTCCAATACTGCTTTGAATTTGTCAGGGTTGATGTCATTTCTGGTAATGGATATCACATGTCCAAGTAGTTTCTCGCATTTTACTCCCAAAGGTGTCATTTTCTTGATGCAAAGGAAGTACTTATTGGATGTTCTTTTCAGATTTGGAATGAGTGAATGCAAACAACTAACTCAACCCATGGACACAAATACAAAGATTTACTCAAATGATGGAGAACTATTGGAGTATGTAATGACATACACAAGTATCCTAGGATCATTGATCTATGAAAACTTTACAAGACCTAGTCTATCTTATGTTGTTGGAGTAATTTCTCAATTTATGCAAGCTTTGATAAGTGAACATTTAAATTCACCTAGGAGAGTGTTGAGATACATAAAGCACACAATCAATCATGCCTTTTTTTACAAGTTTGGTGAAGAACTTTAGGTGAAAGGCTTAAGTGATGGTGATTGGGCACATTTGAAGGAAGAGAGGAGATCAACATCAGGTTATATTTTCATGAAAGGAAGCAAACCTATCACATGGAGCTTGAAGAAACAACATACTATTACACTTTCATCCATGCATGCTCAAGATAGAGGATTAGCATTTGCCACATGTGAAGCAATGTGGATTAAAAAGCTTTTGGTTGATCTTGAAGTGCAAGTTGGAACCATTCCTATACACGGTGATAACATGTCAAGTATTTACTTGGCAAGAAATCCCATGTTTCATATGAGGAGTAATCACATAGAGTTCTATTACCATTACGTAAGGGAGAAGGTACAGAGCAAAGATTTGGAGCTAAAGTTCACTATAACCGAAGAACAGGTTGCATATGTTTACGAAGTTCTTAGATGCTTCTAAACTCAAAGGCTTCAAGGATGTGATAAATTTGTAGGACATGACTGACGATAACTCCCAAATGATCTTGAGGGGGAGTGTATGCAAGCTCATTGTCACACGAGCTATTCTTGGATAAATTTACCAAATATAAAGGTAAAGGCGAATATAAGTCCAAGGATGATATTCAACCCACTTTGAGTGTAAATTTTAATGATGCATTACATGAGGAATGCATGTCTATAAATGATGCACACTCTATGCAAAAATGTCTACAAAAACCATTGCAAGCTAGCAAGTTGATGTATCTCTAATTGCAACTACATGTAATGAAGAGCCACCCACTTGAAGATGCATGTGATGATTCAAATTTGATGAGTACAATGCAACTTGAATTAGATTCTATTCACAAAAATCATACTTGTGATTAATGTGAATTGCCAAAATATAGGAATGCCATTGGTACTAAGTGGGTTTAGAAGATCAAAAGAAATCTTGATGGTAGCATTGATCGCTACAAAGCTAGACTAGTTGCAAAAGGTTATGCACAAAAATATGGAATTGATTATGAGGAGACTTTTGCACCTAATTTGCACATGACCATAGTTTGTTCTAGGATTGCATTGGCTGCCCATCGATTGGATATAAAGATAACTTTCTTGAATGGTGATTTTCAAGAAGAGGTCTATGTGAAGCAACCTCCTAGACTTGCCATTAAAGGTCAAGAGCATATGATTTGCTGCTTGCATAAGAGTTTCTATGGAATTAAGAAAACTCCACATGCATGGTATGATAAGATACATAAGCACTTGATTGTTGTTGGTTTTACATATAGTCCACTTATAGTTCTGATTTGTAATGTTGATGACATTCTCTTGGATGGATCATGTGATGTTGCATGCTTATGACTGATTTATAGCATACTTTCGATAGCATATATCTTTCCCTTTTGGAGTATTATCTTAGCATCAAATTTGTATCCATTGACATCATATATCTTGGCCTTTTGGAGTATTATCTTGGCATCCAGTTTGTATTGAGTTTTGATGTCACATATCTTGGCCTCTTGGAGAATTTTCTTGGAATATTATGCATCATGTAGAGTGTGTTGAGAAGCTACTTCAACATTTTGGTTTTAAGGATGGAAAGCATATCTCAACACCACTAGAAATAGGATTTAGGATCTCAATTGTGTATGTAGGTGATGCATTTGATACTTCTTTTTATGAGCAAGTTGTGGGACGTTTGATATATGAATGTAACACAAGGCCATCCATACAATATGTAGCTTCCCAATTGAGTCCATTTATGCATATACCTTGCACTAAGCATCGGCAAGCGATAAAATGTGTGTTTAAATATCTCAAATTCACTTTGATTTTAGGTCTTTTTATGGCTAACATTCTTAGCCATTCTTGCATGCTTTTATGGATAGTGAGTGGGATAGTTGTTATGATACATGGGTGTCCACTAAAGGTAATTTTGTTTTTCTTAGAGGATCATGCATATCTTGGTTGATTAAGAAACAACCTATTGTAGACACATCAAGTTGTGAAGCTCGTACAGAGCAATATTCACAGCTATAGTGGAGTGTATATGGTTGAGATGCCTATTGATGGCTCTATGCATGGTGATTGGTGCAACTAAACATATTCTCACTAATATTTATAATAGAATGGTGGTTGCAAGAGATTTGGTGTTTCATGCATGCAAAAATCATATTGAGATTCATTATCATTATTAGAAAGAGAACCTTCATGCAAGAGACATTGATTTAGTATATGTGCCTACACAAGATAATGTGGAAGATATACTCACCAAAGCTCTTCCACTAGAAAACGTTTTGAAGCATTTTGAAGAGTTTTAGGCTTATTACATTGTGGGGGATGATTTGTCATTCCCTGTATGTGTTCACATCATTCACTCCAAGGGGGTTTCTCACACTTATGTGTCCCTTTGGTAGCGTTGATATGAACCATTTCCCTATGCATGTGCACTTTTTACTCTAGTGTTGGCTAGAATCTTTTCCCCCATGTAACCACATATACATGATATAATCATATATGGTGGTAGTTTGAACTTAGGGATTCACTTATAGATCTCACGTCATTCATTCTCATGCTATTGATCATCTATCAGTAGAGCACTCTTCCATTGATCATATGTCTTTGTGCTTCAATCTTCTTCTTCGCTCTTGTGTGTACTTCTAATCGTGCTTCCTCACTCACTGACACACTCAAGAAAGAGTATGGTTGCCCTTTCAAAATAGCATTTCCAAGAGATTCACAATAAAGTTTGGAGTGCTTTCCTACATCGGGCACACTTTTGTAAAATTTCTATGAAGAATAAGAATGTGTATGCATCACACTTGAAAGAAACACGTAAAAAATATTCATGCATAGAGATTGCATGATTTTAAAAATTTTGATGCACATATTCGGGCACATGAGTAAGCATGAAGTGCCCAAGAAGGATTTGAAGAATGGAAGAGGTGGAATTGCCCAAGCCTACATTGCCACAATGATAGCACTCAAGTAGAGTCAAGGGATGGATGAGGCTTGATTGCGAGATACGTATTCACACCCTTTTCATTTCCATGAAGACCATAGAAATGCAATGCATCACATCATAGACATGAATTTGGAAATCAATGCATATTTACGTGGGTTCTTCTTAATTTGGTCACATAGGCAAATAGTCATGGACATGCATCAAAGTTATACATATGGTTTTCGAAATGAAACATTGTATGTCCATAAATATGGTTATGGTTTAAGATTAATGCATATAATTCATCATAGAAACTTGCAAAGTTTCATGGAATTTTGGCGTTCTCCTTTGAATGAACAAAGTTCTAAGTACGAACTTTTACATTCTTTAACAAGGGATTTAGTTTTTGAACCTTATGCATGCTTCACCTCTTTCAAAAAAGGTATAAATCTTTTGGCATATATTATGCATGCAAATGAAACATAATGGGTATTTGAGTTGAGAGGGAGATTAATTTCATGAAGTTAAGTTTAAGTAGGACTTGAATTTTTTAGGTCCTAGGAATAATGGTGATTAGGCAAACTGGCCATCATAAAACATTTAAATCCTTTATTTTTTTGCTTAGTAATTAAAATCCAAATAATGGTAACTTCTTGAAATACATTAATCTTAGAATCCATCTTACAAAATTTTAAATTCCATAAAATCCCATGGCATGTCTAATCAGCAAGGCCATATATCTGAGGTGATAGGAGAAATGTTTCTCTCTTCTTGAAACCACAATGCAATGGTGGTAACTTAGAGTGGTTATTATCAAGATCTAAAGAAGATGAAATAAGAGAATCCAAATAGTTTTGGAAGATGAATATATCAATTCTTTCTATCAAATCATTTCTCTATTCGAGAATTGAAGAAAAATTCGAGGTTGTACGTAATGCTTCCAAGAAAATGAAAGCCTCGAAGGTAAAAAAACTCAAGGCTTGTAACAAAACCTAAATACGATTTTCTAATGTCCTAGAATTAAAGAACTATCCAAAAAGTAAAAAATGTTACCATCTACTTTAGATTCAATGTCTTATTGGTAAGTCCATTATTCTTTTTTAGAATAGTGATTATATCAAGAGATAATATCTAGCTTTGAAGAAAAATATAGTTCCATTATCGTTTGACATAAGAATAGTTATTCCATAAACATTTGAACAAAAAAATCATTCAAAAGTAAATCTTTAAGATTCATTCTTTTCAAGTTGCAATTACAACTAAGTCATGGTAAGCTAAAATTTCATTGTGACATGAGAACTTGACATGTTGTGCATCGGAAATAACACTTACAAGTCTAAGAATTAATATGTCTCACTTCGTTAAACTAAAAGAAGCTTTGATCCAAAGGTTAAAGGTAACTTTACCTTCAATAAATTGCATGGTAGATGGTATGGGACATCTTGACTTACATTACTCCTACAGTAGGTTTAGTGGTACGAGATGCTAGATTTATGGGTAATGAAAGCTTGAACTTAGGGATACATGTTTGGTAAGCATAGAGGAGAAAAATTGAAAGGCTATGTTTAGTTCTTTCAACCAAGAGGAACAATAAGAGATTGAAAATAAATTCATTCACATGCTAATAAAGAGCAATAGAAAAAGCACAATTTTAATAAATCCTCAGGATGTCTTGGAGGACGAGAACTTTTAAGGAGGGGGAAGCTTCCAAGAACATATACCTTATGATCTAAAAAGACCAAATAAGGTATTTGAAGGTAAATGATATGCGAGAAATAAATAAAGTTGAATTAATTTTTCACATTCTAGTGCTTTGCACTTCTTGCATTACATCTTCCAACCTATATGAAGCTCTCAATGATTTGGAGTTCTCAATGATTTGGAGATCTCAAGGAACCTAGATGTAAGAGAAGATTTTCATAAACCATAAGGATTGTAGAAATCCTAATTAGGTTAGGAAAATGAGTTGGATGAGCTATAAAACATATCCTAAAGGTATATTGATGCTTCATGGGATAACACAACATAAGTTGTGGATTCCAATAGAGAAGAACTAAGGAGAATGGTTTCTTGTATGAAGCATGATAGTTAAATCTGCAAATAAAACCCATGGTTGAAGCATCGAACAAGAGTTCTAGAAAAGGGATCTAATGGAGAAAGACCTAGTCTTATCTCTTATTTGGCTAAAGGAAAGATGAAAAGACAAAAGGCCTAAAGTAGGTTCAAAGATCAAGTCAAATATTAAAGTTTGAAAAGCTCAATCACACCACGTTAAATGGTTAACCAAATATTTTTTAAAACTAAGTAAGATTAGTTATGGCATATCGGAGCACACTTATTCTTGCTCCCATAATTTGCTACCATATATTGTAGCATATAGAGAGCATTAAAGAGCAAAGAGAAGGTGAAACTCAAAAGGATAGAAATGCAATTATGTGGATTGGATGAAGCACCCACTAGTATGAAAGGCTAGGAAATTAATCTTGTTGAGTAATTTTTCTTGATGGCTAGAAGAAAAAGGGACTCATGATCCATTGGAATACACCGAGAAGATGATTTTGGGAGATAGGCATCCTCTTCATTTATTCCCTCAAAGGGAAGAAGAATTCTTTTTAGCAAAATATTGAAGATACTATCTCTCAAAAAACTTCATAGAGATTTAGTAATAACGAAGGATGAATTTCTCAAAGTTTGGAAATAAGCTCCAAAAGATTGAAGCTCTAAAGCTTCATCCAAAAATATGACTTGAATTCAATAAATACAAAGATGATCTAAAGTCAAGCTTGGAAGAAAGATCAATTTTGAAATCTAAAATTTTAGTTTATAACTCAAGTCAATGTGAAGAATAAGAAAGATCTAGTCACCATGTCAACATAGCACATCTTAAAATAGATATAGAATGTAAGAGGATGAAATTCTAGAAGAATCAAGAAGGATTTCTAAAATTTTTAGATCCTGCTAAAGATCCATGAGATTTTAGTACCAATTAGAAGAATGAAGAATTGGTTGGAATAGTATATTCTTACAAATACTTATGACCTTAAAGATAATATAATCTTTTACACTATGATTTCCCATTTGAGACATAGTCATAAAGGCCTTAATCGTTTTGTAAGGACAAGTAGAATCTTCAAAGGCAAGATTGATCCCTATGGGCTTTAGTTTCTTAAAATAAAATCTCAAAACTAAGTAAGGTTTTGAAAGATCCTTAATCCCACCTTAAGTAAAACCATTTTTTTCCAAAATAAAGAGGATGTTATATCCTCTTTAAACTAGATAGATAATCCATCTATACCAGTCTATTGGTTGGGAAGGGATCGTAAAATAAATTCCCCTCTATTTAGATTGATTTTTTTTATTAGAGGTGAATTGGAAAAAACCAAAACTACACCCATTGCACTAGCCTAATAGTTATGATGTATGTGTAACTATAAAAGAAAGTGATTTAGGTAAAGGATTATGAAAGATTCATCTTCCTTTCAGAACAAGATAAATTTTGAATTAATAGATGAATTTGATAAGGAATTCTTAAGCAGTGTCCATCTATTTTATTAGGCTCATGCAAATGGTGCATAGAGATGGAACAAGATAGTATTTCAGCTCAAGAAAATTTGGATCCACCTAATTCACATGTTTGAGCTATGGAGGCAAAGATTGCACATAGCTTAAACAAGGAGTTAGGGGGATGTTCTATTCCACCCTTATCATTCTCTCCATACTTTGTAGTTGATCTATTTTCTCATATGCAAAACAAGATGGAGCTTCATCAAGTTTTTTTAATTTTAGAATAATGTCTCAACATTTTGAAATGTAAACAGATAGTGATCTTTCCTTTTTTTGAATTCGATCCCAAGCCTCCGGATTGCGTTCCTCCTCATTCTTGGGGAGAAACTCTTTTTTGAAGATGGGGGTGAATTCAGCCCATGTCAAGGGTTTTTTATGAGTCTCAGACGGACTCACCCACCACATGTAGGCCTTAGGACCTAAGGAAAAAGTGGCCTCTACCACTCACACATGCTCGAGGATGTTCTTAAGTTGGTGGATATCATTCCACTTTTCTAAGAATGTTAAGACTGCGTCCTTATTTTGATCCTTATCTTCTCTTGAGAAGTAAGGAGGATGTAGAGTTCCCTAAAGAAAGATTTGATAAATGGTTTACACCTAGTGACTACCCCAAGATATTGGCAAAAAGCGGACTCATAGGAGTCATCAAACTGAGATGACTAAAAGTACCAGTTAAGGGAAACAAGTCCATTTGGGAAAGTAACATATCCTTTTCCAACAAAACAGAGATAGGCAAAGTCGTGATCATATTAGCATGGCTACCAAGGGTAGCACTACCTACCTCTTTTGGATTCAAGAGTGAGTCCAAAATAGCCTGAAGGTAATTCTGAACCCTGTCAATGGATTGACAAAGCTCTGCAACCTCACCTTGGACATTGGACAAATGTCCAAGGCCCTTCTCTATTTTTAAAAACCTATCTTCAAATTTGTTCCTCTCTTTTGAAGTGGTGTTGGTTTCCCCTTGCTGCATGATACCCTCAACGTTTAAAGCTAATGCTATTGGATTGTGAAAAATTTTCCCCATGTTGAATTTTCTTCAGTTCCATCCTTCCATTTTACTAAGCACTCTTCATACAAGTGAGTTCTTGTACGTTTATCCCGGGTGCGAATAACTTGATGTCACACCATATTATCTCAATTTTTCAAACTCTTCTTAGGCCAGGTAACTGGTTTCAATTCAAACTCATGCACCTAATGCACTAAACATAGAATCAACAACGTAATCACATGAATAGCTTACGAATGAATGACTCTCCTCCCAACTATATGCCTCTATATATAGCTCTTGTTGACACTCAAGGTCAAGCACAAGCATGGAAGCGCATCAAGGAAGTGGACACGCAAGAAGAAGGAGCATGTAGGGGGCTCCAAGAAGCACATGTCAAATTTTCAGAAGAAATCCCTATAAAAATAGTGATTTTTATCACTAAAAACCATTGTAAATGCCATTTTTTCATTTTTGCAAATCCATTTTGTTCAAGCCGAGGATTCCTCAAGCTTGAGGAGTATTAGAACTATCATCCTAAGATTTTTCATAATTTTTTGATTACGTTTGAGCCCCCATATAAGCCCTGGAACCCATTTTCTAACTAGGCCAGACACTAGGTCTGGACAGGGCCAAAACCACACAAAAAACTATAAAAAGGGCTGGAGAGCTCATTTTTGAGGTTAGCTTGTGGTAGATTTGAGCTTTGTAAGAGATTTCTTTTGTAATCAAAGCTTTCCATTGTTCCGCTCTTTGCTCTTACCGTGTGTGTGTGTGTATGTGTGTGCATGCTTGTGTGCTTTCACTCACGCACTTGTGCCATCATTTGCTCATAGTCTTTGTACTAGTCCTCACGTCTACGCGGATTGACATTTATGAGGACAAGCTCCTCACATTGGTGCTTACCATTGTGCTAGAGTGACACCAAATTTGGCATCGTTGCCGGAGAGAGAGCTTGGAGGACAAGCATGTGACAGTAAAATGTAGAGTAGTGATATTTGAAGGTAAAAAAATCATTATTTTGAGTTCAGTTTCTGATTTTTTTTCTCCATCTTCATCCTCATCATCATCATCACCATCTCCACCCACCTTCATCTTCTCAATTTTTTTCATTTTCAAGAGTACATTCACCTCGTTTTTCATTTGTGGATGTGAGCAAGAAGCTTGGAGGGGGTGCAGAACTGAAGTGCTGAAGAAATACTACCAAAACACCCAAAAAATGGAGTGATCAGTTATGGACATGACACAACCTGCACCAAGTGTGGTGAGTGTGCTATCGTGGGTTTGAAGATAGATTTTAATTACAAGCACATAGGAGTGACAAGGACGACACAAGGTACTCATATTTGCAGAAATTTTTGAGTTTGGACTCCAAAAAATCCAAGTGTCATGACCAGTCGAGTTCAAGTGACACGATACTTGAATTCCCGTGTGTCGTGATATTTGGTAGATATCAAGTGTCGTGATATGTGTGACCTCCAAGTGTCACGATATCTGTGACCTCCAAGTGTCGTGATATTTGTGACCTCCAAGTGTTGCGATATTTGAGAAGTGTCGCGATATCTGACAAGTGTCACGATATCTGACAAGTGTCGCGATATTTGACAAGTGTCACGACATCTATCAAGTGTCATGTCTCGTCACCGCTCAGGTGTCTAGTGTCGCGATATCTGACAAGTGTCACAACATCTACCAAGTATCATGTGTCATGAGGGCCACGTATCGTGATACCTCTCAAATATCGTGTGTCGTGAGGTCCAAGTGTCGTGATATCTGTGATATACAAGTATCGCGATATCCTGGTATCGTGTGTCCAAGTGTCGCGATATTTCCTAAGTGTCGCAATACTTCCCAAGTATCGTGTATCATGGCAATTAGATCTTCTGAGGCTAGTGTCAACCATACAGCTAAGTCTTGGGCACAACAACTAAGTGCTTATCCCTACATGCTAAGTTCCGACACAAGTGACTCAAAAGTGTCCTTCAACATGGAGAAACCCACACGTAGCTCAAGTACTTTGTATTTATAGACACCAGAAGGTCCTTATAAGACACAATTGGAATATATCGGGACCAACCAATTAGGTGCTCGCATCTGTGAGGATGGTCTAAGATGATCGATTGTCCAACTCAAAAACCCGGATCAACCCTTTGGACTTGAACACCCAGTGGTTAAGTTCGAAGAGGGTTCATAGATTGATAAGGAAGGAACCATGTATGTGGCTACTAGCGAACCTAATAGGACAAATGAGTTTGGAAATATCATTCTTGAGAATGAGATAGGAGACCTAGAGCAAGGGGACCTAGGAGGAGAACCCAAGACTCCTAGAGGTAAGTCACTCTTGACTAGAGTAATCACTCTACATTGGATCCCTCAAGATAACAAAAGCATAGAACTATTCTTGCATAGAGAAACGGAGGAAGCCTTTTGGAGATTCAAGCCAGGTCAACCTAGCCCAATAGTCATCATCTATGAGTTCAAAGATCCGGAGATGCGAGGAAAAGTTGTCTATCTAGATAACTCTTCTGAGAAAATTCTCTTGCTATTAGAGCATGATAGGCATGCATACACTTGGCAAGGATAGTTAGTTTTTCCTCCAGCACGATCTAACATTTCTCATGGCCACCAAGGAGTAGGATCATCCAAGGTTCATGAAACCCAGAGGGAAAGAACCAGAGAGAGACCTGAGGTGAGCTTTGCAAACACTACGGGTAGAGACCGATCAGGAATTGAAAATGAAAGACCTGAAAGGGAGAGACATAGAGCACATAGGCATCAAAGAGATGATTTTCCATTGCCTAGACCCCGAGAGCACTTAAGAACCCTTAGGCCTTCTCAAGTGGTCAAGGCAATGAAGAACTATTTTGATGGGTCAGGAGACCCTTACGATCATGTGACCGAGTTCAAACAAGTGTTAAGAGCTGAACAAGTTGAGGACTTGTTCACATAGTTTGACGCAATTGGTTTGACTCTCAAGGGTACTACCTTAGCTTGGTTTCAACCCCTAAATAGTTGCAACTATCAAGACATAGGCCAATTGCTAGAAGCATTCATTGTAGAATTTTCCAAGAGTGGTATCAGGCATAACACATCATCCTTGATCCAGAGCTTCAAGAAGACACCCCAAGAAACATTGAACTTGCAAGAAGATGATTCAGACAATACTTAGAAAGATGCCCTATTCCAGAGTTATGCACACCAGCCAAACAAGTGGCTTTGTTTTTAGATGGCTTACTAAGCACAAATTTAAGGTCATATGTGTACTTGAAAGAGCCTGGATCCATAGAAGAGTGTGTGTAGATATGTATTGACATAGAAGACAATTTGGGTGAGGAGTTAGGACTATCAGAACTCTATAAGGATTAAGAAAATTCTACTAGTCATACCTCTAGAACCTCCATCGAGATAGATGAGATAGTTGAGCAAGTTGCCAAGAAGCTAGGAGCCCAAAATAGACAAACACCAAGATTCACCTCATTGAACCGGTGTTATACTTGCGGAGGAGACCACATGGCTAATGTTTGCATAATGATGGCTCAACCCCAAGGAAACATGAATGCTCCATATTGCACCATTAAGAGAAAATACTCGAACCACATGGCTCAAGATTGTCCATACAATAGGCAGGCTATCAGCAACCTTACCAGCAGGTTAGGTATCAGAATCAATACCAACAGCCATATTATAGGCCACAACAGCAATATCATGCACCATATAGGCCATAACTAGTCCTAGGAAACCAACCATCAGCTCCTACAAATGTGATTCCAGTTAAGTATGCAATGGTGGAGGAGAACCCTAATAGAGCATTGGTGCCACTAACCCCATTGATACCAGAAAATGACTCTCATGCCATAGTTCAGACTACTCCCATGAAGGTAGTACACATGCGTATTACACAGAGTCATGAGAGCATAGTGAAGCTTATTCTTATCAATAGGAGACACCACTTATGGAACAAAACTAGGAGCTAGAATACTCCAATGTCATGTATGTGAATCCTAATCGAAGGTCCGAATTGAGACAGGTAAGACCACAAGCCCCTAGAGGTCCATGTTTTAGTTGTTAGGGTGACCATTTCATTCGTGAATGTCCCCACTCACTCACTCAAGGCAAGGACAAAGCATCACAATACAAGGTTTTTGTTCTGAATGCGGCAAGGAACATCTTCCTAGAGAGTGTCCTAGGAATCCCTCCAGTGCACCCAAGGTTTCCCCCATTAATGTGGTAGGTTTAGTGGTGGATTCAAGTGCAAGTAGTAGTAATGTGGCTCGTGTACAGGCAGTTACTAGGGCACAGGCCTTAAAACAAGATAATCCAGTTGAGCAATCAGAGTCGAGTGAATCAAGAGAGCCTAACAAGAGGAAAACAAGAACATGGAAGGATACTAGAGAGAAAGCCAATCGTAAGTGGAATAAAAAGATATCTGAACAAGAAGAAAGCCTGAAGGACGCAAAAACAAAAATAGAAGACATTGCATCTCAAAGCCCCTTGCATGCCAAAACTTCTTCCACACCACCTCATTCCATTCCACCACCCACTGTAAATAACCCTCAACCAGGATTTGTTCTTGTAGATCCAACCCTAGAAGGCTTGGACATGATGTTCAAGGCCTACCAGGCTCGACTTCAAGAAGGGTCAACCGTTGCAAACCTAGACAAGAGTTACCCTAGAGCAGACTTAGAGATTGAACGGACGAAAATGTGCATGAAAACGGTAGAGCTAGCTCGGGCTATGCTTGCAACCAATCAACAATTCAATCAGACAAACTCTATCAAACCGGATTTTCATTTTGAGGGCTTACAAAGAAAGATTAGAGCAATTGGTAAACAAGTCCCAGGATTCTTTACCTCCACAAGCTCAACCAATTATTGAAAAAGAAAGCTCTCCACCAATGAAAGCTTCTGTTCTTGATTCCATAGATGAGGGAACACCTCTTTCAATTCAACAGTACTCTCAAGAGTTCTCGCAGGAAATACAAGAGGAGAAATGGGCCAAGGAGAAGGGTAATCCCCCTCCTATTCTTGAAATTGATGATCTTCACGATCAATTTCCCCAAATTCCATCTATTTATGGAGACCAAGCAGAGCAACAAGAAGATGAAAGATTAGATTTTGAATCTAATTCTTTACAAGAGTTGCCACAATTCACACGCCCATGCGAATTTGAATCTCCTCAAATCAGAGCTCCCACAATATTGGTAAGAAATGAAGACTCAGTGGTTCCAAGGAACATTGATGTCGTGAAGAACACTAAAGTTCAATGTCATCTCACTGTAGAAGAGCTGCTCAAGGCAAAACCTGAGCTATGGAATCATGTGAAGGATCAAGTTCCAGAACTTGATTCCAATATGCCAAAAGCTCGCTCTAAGCAAAAAAGATACCTCTCGATAAAATAGGAGACATGAACGAAGGTGAAGAAGGTAATATTTATCTTCCAATCACCTACTAGGGTTACACAACCAAAGCAATCGTAGATTTAGGTGTTGGTGTTGCTATTGCGACCACCTTCATGTGGAAGCGATGGGGCAAACCCACATTAAGAATAACTAGAATGAAGCTTCAAATGGCAGACGGTCATTTTGAAAGACCTCTAGGATTGCTCAAAGGGATAACTCTAACCACTTGTGGTGTAGAGTTTTAACACACATTCACTATATGTGACTTTGAGAAAAATAATGTCTATAAGGTGATCCTAGGAAGACCTTTCCTACAACAACTGCAAATAGTACATGATTGGGGAACCAAATCCTTGTACTTACAACACTTAGGGGTTACAACCAAGGTCAATTTGAAGGATTACACCTTCAGAGATGTATCACCCCTACAATGAAATCCTATCCACAAAGCAAAAGAAGATTCTATCTCTATGCATTCTAGAAGTTCACATGAACCATCATGGATGCATGAAGATACTCACTTCTGGATGTGCAAGGTTGCAGAGGAAGAGGAAAGATGCCCAAAAGCGAGAGAAGAAGGAACTTCTCAAGGACAAAGACCAATTCAAGACCCAACCTATACACCTATGATATTTCCAGATGAGGAATTTGAGCCTCATGGTTGGGAATAAAACTTGGCCACCATGGACATTGTTGTCAATGAAGAACAGTGGACACCTCATTGTGATGAGGATGGTTATGATATGTCAGTGTTCATGTGTTAGCCCTTGTTGGAAGAATGTGACTCGAGTGATGTCATAGAAGAAGAAGAGAATGATGATGATCTAGAGTCCATTGTAATGGATAGTTGCTTTAATTCAGAAAAGCACTATCTAGAAGATGTAGGAGTATTCAACCAACAAGAAGAACCTCTCACAAGCATTAAAATGGTAAATTCAAAGGATGAAAATGAAGGAGGTTGAAAGAAAAAGAAAAGAAGAGTAGTGAAACAAGAACAGGAGGAATCATTGTTTGAAATACTAGAAAACTTCAAGAAATATGAAGTGGAAGACCGAAAAATTTTGGTACGAATGCCTAAGAGAGAGGCCATTATAGGAGAAGCATATGACAATAAAGAAAAAACCAAAAAGATTGTAGTGACCATTGAAGAGAATGAAGAGAGATGTACGTACATAGGAGATGACCTAAGTGCAAAAGAAGAAGCAGAGCTTGTATCTTTATTAAGGGAATATAGGGACATGTCTGCATGGTACTATAGAGATTTGAAGGGAGTAGATCCGAGAATTTTCTCTCATACTATCCCCATGACTGCTGATGCCAAACCCACTAAACAAAAGCCCGACACATATAATGACACTTATGCAACCAAAATAAAAGAAGAAATCGACAGGCCAAATGAAGCTGGATTTATCTATGAGATTGAACATACTAAATGGGTGTCCCCCATTGTAGTGGTGCCCAAGAAGAATGGAAAGTTGCGATTGTGTATTAACCTTAAGAAAGTTAATGTTTCTACAATAAGAGATAGATATCCACTTCCAATCATTGAACATTTATTGGAGCGTGTTGCAGGCAAGGAAGTTTATAGCTTCCTCGATGGACTTTCACGTTCCAACCAAGTAGCCATTGCCCCAGAAGATCAACACAAAATAGCTTTTCCCACAAAGTGGGGAATCTTTGCATTCTGTGTGATGCCATTTGGGCTCATCAATGCACCTGCAACATTCCAAAGGCTCATCTGTCATGTCTTCAAGGAGTTCTTGCAAAAGAGCCTAGAAGTATATGTGGATGATTTATGTGCTCATTCCTAAGAAAGAAGATACCACATCCCTGAGCTCAGACAGATTTTCACCAAGTGTAGAGAATATCGAGTGTGTCTGAACCTCGAGAAGTGTGTGCTCATGGTAAGACAAGGTAAAATCTTGGGTCACATTGTTTCTAAGAATGGAATATCAATAGATGAGGACAAGGTAACAGCCATAGCAAATTTTCCGAGGCCAAAGAACGCTAAAGAGGTACAAGCCTTTATGGGCCATTGTGGATATTGCCATAGGCTCATCCACATGTATGCAATCATAGCCAAACCTCTTTATGCCTTGCTAACAAACTTTGAGTGGAATGATGAATGCGAAAATTCCTTCAATGAACTGAAGAGACGTTTGTGCAGAGCACCAATATTGAACACTCCTGATTGGAATAAGCCATTCCATGTTCACATGGATGCATCCAATCCTGCAATAGGATGTGTGTTGTCACAACTAACAGGTGAAGAAAATTTACCTTTGCCTATAGCATCTGCTAGCACGCAATTGAACGCTGTTGAACGAAACTATACCACAACTGAGCGAGAATGTTTAGGCATGGTATATGCTATGAAGAGGTTTAGACACTATCTATTGTCCAACAATTTCAAGTTTTTTACTGATCATCAAGCTTTCTTATATTTGGTCAATAAGCCTTGCAATGTAGGATTGCTTAGTAAGATGGTTTCTCTTACTAATGGAATATGCCTTTGAAGTGGTTGTTAGGAAAGGTAGAACCCACCTCAGGGCAGACCATCTTTCTCACATCACTTCAAGAGATTCACTGCAAGGAGTGTCTGATGAATTGCTTGATGCTTATCTGTTCAATTTAGAAGTTGTTCCTAGATGGGCAAATAAGTTGGTAACTGTCCTAACCTTCAGACCTGCAAACAAGAATGTGACAACGAACAAAGAGGAAATCGTAAAATCACAAAAATATCAAATATTGGTAGGAAGCATGTACAAACAAGATACAAATGGTGTATTAGCTTGTTGTGTTGAGGATGATGAACATAGTAGTTGGTTGCAGCAAGCCCATGAAGGATTTCTAGGAACTCACTATTCTAAACAACAAACATTGCAGAATCTAAAACGTTTAGGAGTGTATTGGCCTAGCATGGACAAATAAATTCATGTGTGGATTAAGAGTTGTCCAACGTGCAAAGAGAGACCCCAGTGGAGCACGCCACCCTTTATCACATGTCCTTAATTCTAGATTGGAGTGCTCCATTGGTAGAATTTATGAGATCAAGAACACTACCTAGCAAGGCCAGCCTAGCAAGAAAATGAAGCATGGAGCAAGAGGCTTAGGACTATGCCTTAGTACGAGACAACCTATATCGGAGAGGTAAAGATGGTTACCTAAGACTGTGCGTTCATGAATCAAACTACTTTAAAATCTTAGAAACTGCACATAGCGATGTTGCAGGTGGACAATTTGGGCCTAGCTGAGTAATGAAGACCATTTTATTTTCAAGACTTTGGTGGCCAACTCTTCATATGGATGCACATACCTATGTGAAGAAATGTGACAGATGCCAACGTGCACAATATCCGATCAGAAAAGATGAGATGCCTTTGAGGCCAATGATAGGAGGACGTGCATTCTCGAAGTGGGGTATAGACTTCGTTGGTCCCATTAACCCCCCAGCTAGAAACTCCCATGTAGAGTACATTATTGTAGCCACAGATTACCTTACAAAGTGAGTGGAAGTAAAAGCCACAACAAAGAATGATGCTCAAATGATGGCAAAGTTCTTATTTGAGAATGTGTTCATGAGATATGGACTACCAATAGAGTTAGTAAGTGATAGAGGTATGCACTTCTTGAACAAAGTTATTGAAAATCTTCTCCAAGAATTCTTGGTGATACATAAGAAGTCTGCCCCCTATTATCCACAAGCTAATGGACACACTGAGAGCACAAATAAGATCCTATGTAATGTATTGACAAAATTGGTACACAATAAATGCTTTCATTGGGATAAGCAACTTCATCATGTTGTTTGGGCTTACCGAGTTGCTTACAAAATAGTTCTCATTGCTACCCCATTTCAGATGGTCTTCGGATAGAATGTTGTGTTATCGTTGGATTTTTTAATCCCAACTTTAAGACTAGCACAAGAGCATGAGTGGAGTGGACACGAGTCGTCTTCTAGGATCTTTGATCTAGAACGCTTAGGTGAGACAAGGCTATGAGCGACAGTAGGCATTTATGCATCAAAGAAAAGGCAAAAGGCATACTTTGATGCCCATATAAAGGATAAAGGATTGAAAGAAGGAGATCTAGTACTGGGTTATACACTAAAGCAACATGCCCATAAATTGGAGAAACAATATGGACCCATGATCATTAATAGAATCTCCACTAGTGGCGCGATTCAATTGGCCACCCTAGAAGGTGGCATCTTGCCAAACTATATTAGTGGATGCCGAGTCAAGTTATATCAAGAACCTCTTACGGAGGATATGATAATGAGACTCAACACTGTTAAGAAGCGAAAAGAAGAAGAGTTGAGGGTTAGACAGGAAGCGCAAGCCGAGGCAAGAGAGCGCATCAGGAGAAATAAGTTAAGGCGACTTGGCCTAGATTTCAACCCAAAAGCCCCAAAAGATCACATAGACATGTGCCAAAAATCGGGCATAATCACTCCTCACATAATCGATAAATGCCCCTTTGTGACTGTGGAGGTAGGACGTGGAAAGAGTGTAAGGATTGTGAGAGCCTTCATTGACTGAGGTGCAACAACTAGTGCAGTTAGAATTTCATACTGCCAAGACCTAAAATTGAACATCAAGCCCACAAAAGCCTATCTCATAGGTTTGGGAGGTGTGGAAACCCCTTGTTTGGGCGAGGTGGAACTTCCCATCTACCTTCAAGATATTCCAGTGAAAGTCAAAATGCTAGTGTGTCAAGATGAAGACCTTACAGAGCCACTTGTCTTGGGTCAAGATTGGATTTATGACCATGCAGTCAACTTGAACCTAAGAAGTCAACTTCTTTAAGTTTGGGTACAACAACAATGCATTACTTTAGAATTAGAGAATTGCATGCTCACAAATCCACATGTCACACATTCTCTTAGTTATTCTAGGACTATTCATAGTAAAAAAGATGTGGTATGTGTCAAAAGCTCTATGTTCCAGAAGAACTCAATCATGGAAGAACCGGCTCAAAGGCAAGCGGACTCCTCCTCTTGTACAAAGACTAATATCACAACAACTCAACTAAAAAGGAAAGCGAAATAGTACATGACAACTGCTATATCAAGTAGACAAAGAGAGTGCAAGAAGAAAGTAGTTCCGGGCATGAAGCATATCTCGGTACAAAAAGGTAAGCAACCGCCAGCCTTTCCAACTCAATTCCCACTTAGGTAAGCCAACCATGCGAAGACAAGAACCAAGCAACCACGACCACCTCAACCAGAAGGTCTCTGACAAATTTGGGTACGAAAAAAATTAGCAGCAGCTCATCAAGGGTGATTACATATGTGGGTTCCCAAGGCACTCTTATATGCACAAAGGGCTATGCTCTCCACCATGCAAAAGGTTTCAACAAAGGGGGCAGGAAGAGAAAAGGGGAAGAACCGAGCACAGAGAACAAAAGAAGATAAACTCAACCCTTTGGCAAAAGTAAGAAGACAATCATCAAGGATATGGGTTTGGAAGCCTACGATACGAGTAGCATCCACAACACCAAAGAACCAACCACTCCGCATACAAAATTTAAGCAACCAAGCAAAGATGAAGAAGTCAACAAGGACTTCTACGCAGCCCAACACTGTTCTGAAATGGGTCCCTAAAATTAGTTGTCATTTTGACATCCAATGGATACCTCCAACAAAGGCTGCATCAACATTTGCAAGAACATTGAAAGCCTTGACATGCAACAACCATGTGCCTTTGGCATAACCTTGTCTTTTGCACCATTGAGGTCATGCACTTCCAAAGTATGCATCAACATAGGGCCACATTACATGGCCGTGCATTGACACAATTGAGGATCCCAGGCACAAGTGACACATCTGCCCTATGTAAAATATTTTATTGATGCTAACACCTTTCTTCTTGTTTTATGCCATTGTTCCAAGAAAAAAAAAGGGAGGAAAAAGAAAAAGAAAGAAAGCAAGAAAAACAGAAAAAAGAGGAAGCAAAAAAGACAATGAGGAGACATGACCATGCACTTGAAGAATCTCCTCAATGAGCCATCAACAAGGACATCCGTCAACAAGTAAGACAAGACAATGGTCAATCAACATGATGGGAGTACAACACGACGAGTGAAGACCCATGGACCCTTCACCATGGTAAGAATTGCCTACTGTAATAACACTATAACCATGGTAGATTAGGAAAACTCTTCGTGAGCATACCCTTGAGCACTCTGCTCAAGACCCCATTTTTGCACCATACCATTTACAATGCATTCCCCAAGTATGCATACATAGGGCCACATTACACGGTCATGCACAAGGCACATATTTTTTTCAACCCATGCACTAACAAACTTACCCATCCTTCATTATGGGTTACCAGTACTTGGCATAAACATTGTAAAAGCCATGATTGGAAGATCCAAGGGACATGCAAGCTACAACAACAATACCTATGGCATAATTCACAGTGGATAGTTGCTCAAAATCAACATTGACAACCTCTCTTGAGCAACCAACAATTTTTGGGGAAGCTCCCCAATACCCCATCATGCGGGCACCCAAGGCAAAAGTATATATAAAAGAAATAAAACTTCCAAAGGATGGATGAGGAAATTGAAGAACCAGACAACCAACCAACCTACATTTGGAAGATGGACTGCTCTTTTTGATACATCATGGACACCACCTCTCAACGCACTACATGGAACAACCACTACAACAAGGGTCTATCAGGGATGACAGACTCAAGAGGGGGCGAGTGTTGACCCTCAGAGTCAAGCACAAGCATGGAATCACATCAAGGAAGTGGAAACACAATAAGAAAGAGCATGTAGGGAGCTCCAAGAAGCACATCTCAAATTTTCTGAAGAAATCCCTATAAAAATAGTGATTTTTATCACTAAAAACCATTTTAAATACCATTTTTCATTTTTTCAACTCCATTTTGTTCAAGCCAAGGCATCCTCGAGATTGAGGAGTATTAGAACTATGATCCTACCAATTTTCAAAATTTTTAGATTCCATTTGAGCCCCCAAATAAGCCCTCGAACCTATTTTCTAACTAGGCCAGACACTAGGCATGGACAGGGCCAAAACCACTCAAAAAACTATAAAAAGGGCTGGAGAGCTCATTTTTGAGGTTAGCTTGTGGTAGATTTGAGCTTTGTAAGAGATTTCTTTTGTAATCGAAGCTTTCCATTGTTTCACTCCTTGCTCTTACCTTGTGTGCATGTGTGTGTATGTGTGTGCATGCTTGTGTGCTTTCACTCATGCACTTGTGCCATCACTTGCTCATAGTCTTCATACTAGTCCTCACGTCTCCGTGGATTGACATTTATGAGGTGAAGCTCCTCATGTTGGCACTTACCATTGTGCTAGAGTGACAACTCTCTCCAAGGGATTGCCTTCTTGGACAGGTAGATTCTAACCATCCATGTGTCAGCCATGTCAGTGCATGTGTGCCAAGTGTCCCAATTAACCGGAGTCAACTCAAGTTGATGCTTCAAGAAGGTTCTAGAGCTCTTTGGACAAAATACTCTCCCTATGTACCCCATGGGGGTTGAACCCAAGACCTCCTCCTTCACACCCTTGAAACGTAACCAGTAAGCTAAGTGGATCAATTGGTTACAAGAGTAAATGACCTTCTAGTAAGTTTAGACTTGAGATCTTTGGTCATACATATGAGAGACCAAATGGTGTCTGATTTTAGATCCATCTGAACCGGCCAGACCCTTAGATCATTCATTAGGGTATTTAACCCTATTGGACGACCTTACCTCACCATTAGGTGGTAAGAATAATCTCCTCCTTTTTTTAGATGCTTTAAATCATGAAGTTTCTAATTTTTCCATATCTTCATCACTTGTAGATTCTATGTTTACCCGTTAATGGTCTTCATCATTTGCCTTTTCCTTTCCTTTTCTACTTCCTTCACTTGAATGAGATTCATTCCTTGTCCTTCCATGCCAATCTTATGTAGTTCTCTCCTCTAATGGTGCACTTGAGGTGGTTGGACTACTCATCTCCATGCTTTGTTGTTTCTCTTTGAACTTCTTCTCAACTTCATATGCATCATCAACCTGTAACACATCTTTGCTACCATACCAAGGTAGCAAATCATCAAATATTACATCCCTAGATACCTTAAGATCTTTGGTGCAAGGGTTATAGCATCTAAAACCCTTTTTCTCTGAAGAATATCCAAAAAATATACACATGTCTTCCTTCGGGTCTAGCTTATCTCTCAATTCTTGAGGTATGTGAACATAACACACACAAGCAAATACTTTGAAATGTGAAAGGTTGGGTTTCTTTCCACACAAAGCTTCATAAGGTATAACTCCATGTACTTCTGAGGTTCGACACCTATTCATAATGTATACGACTGTATTTTTTGCGTCAGCTCAATAAGAGTTAGGAACATTCATTTTATTTAACAGATTGTAGTCTTCCTTACTTCTTTCCTTTTGCTATCAGCTTGTAGTCCTGCATGGGGTCTTCAACAAAACATCCTTGATAATTGAACCTCATGCCATAACCTCTTTCAACCATTTGACCTACCAAAACCAAGTTCTTTGTGATGGTTGGCACATGCAACACATCACTCAACACCTTGGAGATTTGAAATCCATTCAATGCAACATCTCCCACATGCATAATCTTGTGCTCAGTGTCATCCCCTATCTCTACATTTCCTTAAGTGATGGGTGAGTGTAAATTGAAGAAGACATCTTTATTGCAACTCATATTGTTGCTACAACCACTATGAATGTACCATGTAAAATTTGAATTGACTCTTTCACTTGACCCATACATCATAAGCAAGTTCTCATTTTTTATTTGTTGAAGTACTAGCATAATTACATTGGTTCCTTTTGTATCCTTGATTTCCTCCTCCTTTGGACCAATAATCTCTTGCATAATGGCCCGGTGTTCTGAAATTGTAGCATTCTCCATTGGATCTCTTCTATGTGATCTTCCTCCTCTTCCTCTACTCCTTCCTCTTCCTCTTGACTTGGCCTTAGCTACCCTTTGATTGTGAACCTCCTTGGTTCATCTCCTTGGTCACCATCAATGTAACTAATTGATCAAATTATGGTAGGGAATCCCTCACATAAACTGATGTGGTGAATGCTTTCCACCTTTCACCCTCTCCCAAGCCATTGAAAGTGTGTGCAACAAGATCATCGTCTTCAATTGGGCTCCCAATTGAGCCTAGGGCATCTGAAGCTCCCTAACCTTCAAAACGTACTCATTTATGTTAGTACTTGGTGCTTTCCTAAGATTATTTAGCTCATTCTTGAGCTGAATCTTCCTTTCCTTGGTTGATGATGAGTACAATCTCTCCAAGGTCTCCAAACCTTATTGAATGTAACTAAGTCTTGTATATGCCCTATCATGCTATTTCTTATGTGTTGGGATAGAATGAATTAATATGACTCTTCTATCCCTTTCTATCCATTCATTAAGTGCCTTGACCTATCCTTGAAGTGGTGGATCATGTACATGAGGCATTGGCTCCGTGTTGCTCAGTAATCCCCACAATCCTTTTCCCATAAGGTAGTTACTAAGTCTAAATTTCCATGGTTGATATTTGCCTTTCTGTAACTTCTATATTTTTGCATTATACTCAGTCATACTCAGCTCTAAGATGCTCCTCTAGCTTCTCCTCAAGTTTTTATATTCTTTAGATGGTGTGGATATTACCTTTTGATAGCTTCTCTCTTGCTAACCTTTGACTAGTTGAGATCTCAACCAATGTAGCCCCCTTTTGATGTCTTCTTGCTTTGATAAGTCCTCCTTGTGCTTCCACGAGTTCTCTTGATCCCTTCAAGTCTTCAATATGATGCCCAATAATGTCTCCAAGCCTCTAAAAAGGCTCTAATACCACTGATGGGGGATGATTCTAACACCCCAATGCAAAAATGGAAGATGGCTGCCCTCCACTAGGTCCACAAGCAGTGACATACGCTCATTGTTCTAAAGTTTTCTCTACACCTGTATAGAGAATTAAAATGAAACTTTTTAGACTTATAGAAGACTATGAGAGCTACCCAAAAAGTTTTAAATAATTCCAAATGGATATTTCAGCTCGGAGAAGCATCCTCTGCAAAATAGGCTACCTGTTTGCAATTCTCTCTACCTATGTGCAAAGATATACCTTCACAAAGTTCGCAATTTCTCACAACTCACTCAGTCAAAGAACTTGAAACTTTGGCAAAGTTCTGGGCACTACACAACAGACCAAATGAAGCTTCAAATCAATTAAAATGAGTATAATGAGAGAGCAAACAATGCTTTACATTCTGGTACAATCAGATTTGTAAACCCGAAACCTCTAGATAGAGAGGAGCAAAATCATGAGAAAATTGAGGTAAGAAAGCAAGGGGGCTGCTTGCTGGAGTTTATGACTTTACTAAAGAAGATAAAAAAATAAATAGAGAGGGTTTTGCTTGATGCAGATACTCTCAATGATTGAAATGATGAAAGTTTGAAGTTCAAGATTTGATGAGATGCTTTAAGTCTCATTTGTATCATTGCTAAATGAGATTGAATAGCCTTTATGTATCAATTTCACATCACATGCAAGGTATTACTTTCTAGATATAGAACCATTAATATATTGAATTTACATTATGTTAACTTTTCATATTCCTTGTATTATGAGAACTCTGTGAATGGTTTGAAATGTAAATGTGCTCATATTAATGGGAAGGTAGTCAAAATCATCTTGCTATTCCAGCTAATGGCCTAAAAAGACACAAACACCCTCTATGTATCTTGTGTAGACACAATAGAAAAACAAGACCTAATCCACTTGGCGACCTTCTCACTTACATTGCACAAGCACCCTATTCATTTTATCTTGCATTTATCAGCCCCTTCTCTTTTGATGCACCTCAATTCTAAATAAGGGTACATTCCACAGTTTCATCCACTCAATTCGCATGTTGTGGGTTGAAAACTCATTTGCATGAGTGTAATTCAATTGTAAATATAAAATATGCCCAAAGTTAAGAAAGAAAACCAAAGATGCATGCAAGATTATGAGGGTGTGTCGAGCAATAAATTTCATCATTTTCCTTTCAGAGAAAAAGATTATCAGGATCTAAGTTCAGAGTGGAAGCTCATGAGGAAGATGATGAGACCACCATGGTTACCATGGAAGCTCTAATACTAAATAGAAGAAACTAGCACATTAGGACAACCACATACTAGATAGATGCCTCTCCTCCCCACCTTATGCCTCTCTCTCTCTCTCTCTCTCTCTCTCTCTCTCTCTCTATATATATATATATATATATATATATATATATATATATATATATATATATAGCTCCTTGGACAAAAAATGGCAAGCACTCTTCATACAAGTGACTTCTTGTACATTTATCATGGGTGCGAAGTAATCCTGGGTGCGAAGTATCCTTTTAGGCTCTTGAGGAACTATTTCACTTACTAGAAGTAAAATTATAGCTTGATGTAATACCAAATTATCTATTTGTCAGACTCTTCCTAAGTTGGCTAACCGATTTCAGTTCCAGCTCATGCGTATGATGCACTAAACATAGAATCAACACCGTAACCACAAGACTAGCTCACAGATGAATTAATCTCCTCCAAAACATATGCCTCTATATATAGATCTCTCCAAGGGATTGCCTTCTTGGGCAGGTGGATTCTAACCATGCATGTGTCAACCATGTAACTACATGTGTGCCAAGTGCCCCCGTTAATTGAAGTTAACTCAAGTGGATCCTTCTATAAAGTTCGAAGCTCTTTGGCAAAATACTCTCCCCATGTACCCCATGGGGGTTGAACCCAAGACCTCCTACTTCACACCCTTGAGACGTAACCACTAAGCTAAGCAGATCACTTGGTTACAAGAGTAAATGACTTTCCAATAATTCTAGACTCGAGATCTTGGGTCATACATACGAGAGACCAAACGATGTTTGATTTTAGATCCGTCTGAACCGACCAGTCCCTTATATCATATACTTACTTTATTACAAGATGATGGGGAATGATTTTAACAACCCAATGAAAAAATGGAAGATGGTTGCCCTCCATTAGGACCACAAGTGGTAATATATGCTCACTATTCTAAACTTTTCAATGCACATGTACAGAGATTTAAGATGAAACTTTGGAGACTTTTAGTTAACTATACGAGCTACCCAACAAGCTTTAAATCATCGAAATGGATATTTGATCTAGTATAACCATCATTTGCAAAACACGCTACCTTTCTACAACACTCTCTACCTATTTGCAGAGATATACCTTCACAAAGTTGGAAATTTCTCACAACTCACTTGGTCAAAGAACTTCCAAATCTAAAAACGTTTAGGGCACTATATGGGAGACCAAATGAAGTTTCAAATCAATGAAAATCAGTATATTGAGAGAGCAAAAAATGCTTTGCAATTTGGTACAATCAGATTTTGAAAGGCTTAACTACATCTCTAGATAGAGAGGAGGAAAATAATGAGAAAATGAGATAGGCAAGCAAGGGGGCTGATTGATGGAGTTTTAAGTGGGAAAGTCATGGAATGCATACAACTCAAGAAACAATGGCAGGATGATGCTCATATAGAGTTTTACTTTTCCTACAATCTAGCTAACCACCCACCAATTAGTGTGGGTTCACTTTTTGGTGGCTGATTGATAAGATTTGAATTTGATTTAGTTTGATGGAGCTTCTAAGTTGATTCCATGACTTTGGGTCCTCCTTTTTGATTGGTCCACTTGCAAAACTCTTGATTGAGTCCTTTTGCATGATTGAGACTTGATTTTCAACTCTCTCCCTCAAGTGTCAATTCCTAGGCCCTTCTTTCCAATGCATGTGTTAAAAGTTATTTCGGTCAAGCCCTTTTAATCTCGTTTATGGGTTCTTGGGATGGACAGGGGTCTGATAGTACAGAGGCCCTTTTTAATTTTCCCAATTCAATCATTCAATTAACAACTAACTACTTTCCCATTCACCACTTATCACTGCGCAATGCGTCTACCATGCGTATCAAGCATTTACGGATTCGCACAGAACTGTTAAGGTTAATCGCAATGTACGTAATTAACGATTAATTAGTGAAACGTAACAATCAAACATAGTACTCAAAGTTCTTCAAAATCTACAACACAGCATCTCTAGCGCTATCGCCTAGACAGACAGTCTGGCGATTCCTCTCGCCTGAAGAATGTCGTGCTTGCCTTTTCATTACTCAAAAGAGGGTTACATCTTTTTGCCACGCGTTTCCAGTGTGTTTGAATATAGAAAATAAAATTACATAGAGATCCAATCCGGCGGCTAACACTGGCATGCACGGTGGACTCGAACCCAAAAATGAAAATTACAATTAAGGCTCATCAATGATGCCCTGGATATACAAAGTTCTAGCTAATTTAAAGGTGTGGGTAATCTTCTGTTTTAAGGAATCTAACATATCCTTCAAGATATCTGGTTCTATAAGTTGTGCATCAGTTCTAACAGAACTGGCAACAATGAGTTGACTCATCAATAAATCTGTCTGCGTCTGCAAAAATATGATTCTTGAAGGTAGAACTCATTGGCGATGGCAACATCTCTCCGCAACTTCATTTCAGCTATCTCTACATCAATGCGAGACAACCTCTCTGCCTGAAATCCCAATTGCTTTTCTCCTCTTTCCAGTTTCTAAGCTTGATACTGGATAGTTTTGTAATAAGCATCTCGCTCTCTCTTAATAGCTTCCATCTCTTTCTTTAGCTGAATAGTCCGACCAATTTCCACTTCCAATTCACGACCCTTCTGAAAAAGGTTTTCGGACACCTGCTTTAACTCTGCAGTAGTTTGCATGGCAAGGTCTGACATTTCCTGTCCTTTCTGCTCTACCACAGCATGATCTGCACGTGTCTCCTCCAGCAGATTTCCTAGTGCAACACGAGCATCTTCTTTGTCAGTCACCATTTGTTTTAATTAAACAATTTCTTCATCACGAGCAATAAGGAGGACATTCGTCACATTCCGTTCAGCAAGCGTGGTGTCTCGTTGAGCAATAATATTGTCTTGTTCTACTAACCATTCTTGGAGTTGCTAGAGTTGAATCTGTAATGCATGATTCTCTGCTTTGACCACAAGCACTTCTTCTTGGAGCAGGGCAATATCTGCTTCGAGCAAGTCAACCTTACTCTAGAACTCCTGCTAAATGTTCTGAGTTGCTATCTTCATCTGGAGGGGCAATTGCTTGGAGAATTGGATAAGAAGATGGCCCATGGATGCCAATTCCGTGAACATTACTGCTGGGGGGGAAGAGAAGAAGGAGGTTGTGATGATGAGGTAGAGAGCAGATGAGGGGAGGATGGTGGAGAGTAATCGGGAGAAGATAACGGATGAGTTGATGCCTCACGAATGGCAGTGGAAGGTGCACCAGGAAGAACTTTAATAGGATCAGGAATGGTAGTTGATGGAGGAAGAGGGATAAGGGCGGTTGGTACAAAAACTATTCTGGTCTCAATCAAAGGTACTCACGAGCCAAGTTCAGTCACTACCGCTGCATTTCCAGTCAGATGTGTGACTGCATCTGCTTGGACCATGACTGCATGTGCTTGGACCTCAGCGGTTGGTGACAAAGGAGATTGACATTCCGTAATCCCAGTAGTTTCTGCTATCTCCCTTATAGCCTCAGCATCCGGTTGATGAGATTCCTCCCGTGATGAGACTTCAGCGGCATCTTCCATGATAGCATCTTGATCCGGCTGCTTGAGAGAAGAAGAGGGGACGGACTCGACCTGTAAGGAGGTGGCGGTGTCATGGAAGACTTCAACTTCTTGACCTGCATTGGAACCTTGTACCTGGCCTTGTGATGGACTAATACGTCTGTGTTTGTGATGAAAAAAATGAAGCAGGTCTTCATCATCGTCGGCTTCCAATATTTGTGTAGATTCTTCGTGGAGCAGAACAGTATTTGGTGGGGGTTGCGCGGCTTGTATCACCGGAAGGAGAAGGGTAAGGAGATGGGGTAAACGAGTGCGAGGAATGTCATGCTTGGCTAATTGTTTTGTAACCGCTATGCATGCACGGTGAATGCACCTAAAGAAAAAGGAGGTGAAATTGACGGGTTCACGGGAGGCAGTATCGATCATTGAGTAAAAAGGTCGGGAAATACCATATGTGCATTTTTGCAGGTTTAACGCTGTGACAAGGAATTGTAGAGCGGTACGCTCTGGTTCAGGTCAGCAAAGAATGGCAAACTCATTGGATGAGTGCCGAGGAAACAATTCCTTCATGGTGGCAAGAGGAAGGAGCGGTCCATTCTCTAACCCTTCCTGAGGGAGACGGAATCCCTCAACAACCGTGTTTAGCATAATTACGACACGGGGGTTTAAACATGTTAATGGCCAGCACTGCTCTGTAGCACGCGTGGCGGCAATGGTAGAGATGATCTACGCATGGAAGGGGTGACACTCCACTGAATGCCAAGGCAATTCAGCGAAGGCCAACAGTCCCCAAGCACGCAAGTACTCACTCACATCTGGGATGAGACCTGCACGGAAGGTTGCTATGTTAGCCAGAGCTTCCATGGCACATGCAGAGATAACTGCAGACATAGAGTACACAATGGTCCCAAACACACAAACACAATAGCGATTAACAGTGAAAAGAACAAGATTAAGTAGAAAACACTACAACGAAATATGCGGCAAGGACCCTAATCATAACGCAGTGTTGAAAATATACTGACATAATGATGACATGCATGTATTAACAGACACAACGACAGAGAGGCGGCTATTAATCATGGTTAGATAAGAAAACAGAAAGATTACGGCCCGTTGGTCAACCGAAACATAGGGAGCAAAAAGGAAAATCAAGTGATAAGCGAAAAAGAGTAAAAATACCGAAGGCACCTCATGAGTTGGTAGACAGTGGTTGATAGGGGTGGAGCTTGGAGCCATTAATCACTTTTGGAAGAAGGACACCTGTTAAAGTTGCCAACCAAAAAGTTGTGGGTCCCACTTGGTCAGCAATCCGGTATGGGCCGAACCATCGTAACTTAAATTTTCCTGCAGATCTGTTATGCTTAGCTTATAGATTGAAAAACAAGAAGTATTTTGATAAATCACATAGGTTAAGGCCAAAGCCGATTTATGTTAATGATTGGGTTTTACTGTATGATAGTACGTTTGATTCTCAGTATGATGCCCGTAGGAAACTTAAAAGACGTTGGTTTGGACCTTATGTGGTAGTCAAAACCTATGATAATGGAACGTATGCCTTACGCGAATTAGATGGCACGCCTCTTAAAAACTTAATTGCTGGCAAAAGAATTAAATTATTTAAACAAAGAGATAATGAAATGTATGAAGTAATGTTTGATGATGAGCATGATTAATTATGTATGAATGAATTTCTTTAGTGTGGGGTTCTTTTGCAGGAAAACTAAGAGAAAATTTGAATATGAAATTTAATAATTTTGCGTGTCTAGCTGTTGCTGCTTGAGTTTTAACAGGTCTTTGAAGAACAAATTAAGATGCATAAAGATGAAGCAGATTGAAGATGAAGTTGATTTTAGGTCGTATTTTTCTTTGTCATACAGTTTTGATTTATGTATTTTCTTTGCATTCATATAAAACTAATTGATAAAATCTGGAATGAAGAATATTAATTTATAAAGGACTCTATTTAACCATATTAGGAAAATAGACATAATTTATATTTCTACATTTATAGATTAAGTGAAATTTGTTAAAAATAGAAGGATTTGTAGTTCATTTAGATAACGAAAGTAGTTGTATATATGTAGGAGCATATTGTTGCATGATACATGTCTGTGAAAACCTAGATCTTTCTTGTCCATGCAGCTAGATCCTTAGCTCGGATTAAGGGGTTAAGCCTTTCCCCTTTAAAACAAAAAAGTAGCGGAAAAAAAAAAATTGACATGGAAGTTATACCTTCTTCCACCCCAAAAAGGTATTTACATTTATTATCGATATGAAGTTTACATCATATTTATATGAAGAAAACTAGTTGTGAAAAAACACATCTAGTGATTAAAATTGGGCATACAAGGCGGCTGTCTGTCCAAGTAGATTTAGTAGATTTCTTTGGCATGCTTGATTGCTCATATGTGAATGCATATATATAACGAAACCTGCATTTGAATGAATGAAAATGAATTCTGTTTTATACTAATCTTTACATAGTTTATAAATGGATAAAATATAAACTAATGTTTGTTGACTGAAAAGGTTAATAGTTTACCTTTATACTTTAATATGTTTTCATTGCCAGATTTAATTTTAATGAAACCTCATGTGCATGTTGAAAAGATTAAAAATTTGATAAGTTAAAAGATGTTTATAAAAAGAATTGATGCTTTTCTATGATTTAATTTCAGGAAATCATTGAAAATGCCGCTTCCCTTAATCTGCAAGTTGGCCCATCGAGGACAATGTGCAGGTTTGGTGGCGGTGGATGTCGGGAAGATTTGCATCTTCCAGTTGATGACCAGAGAAAATGAAAACAACTTAATTGGTGAATTCTAAACCTCTTTTTCACTGTTGAACAATTATTCTGGATTGAATTAACTATTTTTGAAGTGTTTGCAGGTACAAGAAATGATGAAGAATATGTGTTCATATTAGGGTTACCCTAATTACTCATTTAATGAGTGCTTTAAATTGATACATATAAGACATATGAGTATATACCCCTAGGGTTTCATAAGTTTATATAAGTTAAGTTAGTAGGATTAATCCAAAGGATCTTAAATGGTTTCATTGAGTTAATGTTAAGGGTTTAGATGATTTATCATGGGTTAGAGATAGGGTTTAGAAGGGTTTTAAAGGGTTTTCATGAGTTTCTGATGGGTTTAAGTAGGTTTTCTAGGGGTTCAGAATGTTTTAATGGTTAAAACAATTAATATTTAATAAAATTAATCTATATCTAAACATTGGTTCAATAATAAAAATTAAAATATGGTTTAATTAATTATTTAATCATGTATGTGCAATTAAATCCTAAGGTTTGATTTAATTAAAACTTAAACTAAGGTTAATTTAAATGATTTATTTAATTAAGAAAATTCAGGTAATAGAAAAAATAATAATTGAAGTGGATAATTAATGAGCGGTGTATGTGAGTGCTGTTTAAAGTGTGGTGTGGGTTAAGTGTGTAACTAAAGTGGTTAAAGTGAATAGTTTCAAAGTGTGGTAGTTGTGAGTGCAAGTTAAAAGAGTGGTAGAAAAAAAATATATGCATTTAAAGTGTAAAAAAGGTGTGTACAAAGAGTGGTGAGTGTGAGGGGAATTAAAAGAGAGGTTGTGTGAGAAAAGTTAATTAAAGTGTGGTGAATGTTAATGGGAAAAGGTGAGGATGAGGAAATAAAGTAAAATCAAAGGAATGGTTTACAAATGAGTTGTGTGTGTATATATATGAGTGTGTTGATCTAGTTTTTCCTAATGTTTTTTGCAGGTACTGTCTCCTGCTCTTTACTTTCTTCTGTTTTCCCTTCTTTCTCATTAGACCCTCCTCGTGCTCGGAATATTGAGCCATCATGTCACTACTGTGTATGATGATCTTGATATGCCCATGCTACTGCATGAATGATTGTCCGGCTGGAAGCATGCCCATGCCTATTCCATGGCTTGGTCTGCGTCTCTGCAATAGTGTGTGTGTATGTGCGTGTTTGTGTTCTGTGTGTATGTGCGTGTATGTGTTATGTGTGAGTGTGTTATGTGTATGTGCGTGTTTGTGTTATGTGTGTATGTGAGGTGTATGTGTGTGTGTGAAGTGTGTGAATGTGATATGTGTGTGTGTGCGTGTACGATGTGATGTGATGTATGTGTTATGTATGTGTGTTGTGTATGTGTGTTGTGTGTATGTGTTGTGTGTATGTGCGTGTATGTGTGATGTGTGTATGTGTGATGTGTATGTGTGATGTGTGTATGTGATATATGTGGGATGTGTGAAGTGTGTGTATATGTGTGTGTATGTGATGTGTATGTGTGATGTGTGTATGTGTGTATGTGACGTGTGTGTGTATGTGTGTATGTGTGATGTATGTGTGTGAGAGAATCTCTCCCTCCCCTCCTCTGCTGCAGCGCGATAGTGCGCACAAAGAAGGAGAGAGAGAGAGAGAGAGAGAGAGAGAGAGAGAGAGAGAGAGTAGAGAGAGAGAGAGTGAAAGTCTCTCCCTCCCTCCCTGGCGCTGCGCACAGCAGCGCGCAGAGAGAGAGAGAGAGAGAGAGAGAGAGAGAGAGAGAGAGAGAGAGAGAGAGAGAGAGAGAGAGAGAGAGAGAGAGAGAGAGAGAGAGGCAGGCAGAGAGAGAACGGGGAAGAGAGAGAGAGAGAGAGAGAGAGAGAGAGAGAGAGAGAGGCAAGCAGAGAGAGAACGTGGAAGAGAGAGAGAGAGAGAGAGAGAGAGAGAGAGAGAGAGAGAGAGAGAGAGAGAGAGAGAGAGACTCTCCCTCTCCTCCTCTGTCAGCGCGGCAGCGTGCAGACAGAGAAGGAGAGAGAGAGGAGAGATAGAGAGAGAGAAAGAGAGAGAGAGAGAGAGAGAGAGAGAGAGAGAGAGAGAGAGACTCTCCCTCCCCTCCTCTGTCAGCGCGGCAGCGCGCAGACAGAGAAGGAGAGAGAGAGAGGAGAGAGAAGGAAAGAGAGAGAGAGAGAGAGAGAGAGAGAGAGAGAGAGAGAGAGAGAGAGAGAGAGAGAGAGATAAAGAGAGAGAGAGAGAGAGAGAGGAGAGAGAAGGAAAGAGAGAGAGAGAGAGAGAGAGAGAGAGAGAGAGAGAGAGAGAGAGAGAGAGAGAGAGAGAGAGAGAGAGAGAGAGAGAGAGAGAGAGAGAGAGAGAGAGAGGAGAGAGAAGGAAAGAGAGAGAGAGAGAGAGAGAGAGAGAGAGAGAGAGAGAGAGAGAGAGAGAGAGAGAGAGAGAGAGAGAGAGAGAGAGAGAGAGATAGAAATAGAGATAATTCCGGGAATTATAGTTGTTAGATTAATATGATATTAGACTAATTATTAAGTGATTAAAATATTATTTAGTATTTATTAATTGGTTTTTTTTAGTATTACTTATTTAGTACTTAGTTTATGTAGCAATATGTATGCATCCGTGTGTGTTAAGAAATGTGTGAATGCATATAAAGATTGAATTATGTTAAGTATTAGGGCATAACAATGAGTGTTGATTGATGATCATGAAAAGGAATATGCATGATATTAGATACATGTGCATGATTATATATTTAAAAAATGAATGTGATGTTCGTATGCATGTATCATTGTAAATGCTCACAAGTACAAGTGAGGATATAATATGGTCAAACATAAGAATGATTATGAAAAGGGAAGTTAGTATGAGTTTGCAAGTTAGCATGAGAATGTATTAGTATAAGTATGTTTTAGATTGCATTTAAATGTGTTAGTGCATACATAAACATATGCATGTGTATGTAAATGTTATGTGAATTATGTTCTTTAATTTTATGATTTTTGTAATATTACTAATGTCTAATGTTTTTTGCAGACAAACATTGAAGATTAAAGGGCAGTTAAAGTGAAGTAAAAGTGAAGTGAAGTGAAGTGACAGATTGAAGATCCATTTACCTTATATTTTCATTTAGTCAATTACCCATTTGTTTAGACATTTATCCAATTATCTAGATTTTACATTTGTATTAGCTTATGAATTAAATGATTTGTATTAGCTTATGAATTAAATGATTTGTATTAGCTTATTAATTCATTTATTCAAATCAGTTTAGCATCATATTGTTTCTATTAGTTCTTTCATGTATTCCGATTTATACCATGAATCTGAAAACAATAGTAATGATAGCATTGAACATACAACCGAACCATTAGTGTCTTTATCTTATGAACAATGTTTAACTACATTCCTAGCCTTTTCTTCCATTACATCTTCTGAATCATAAAAGTGGTGAAAATTTATTTCCACCAACTTTAGTTAGACAAAACTCATCCAAAACCATTAGAAGCTACAGTAGAAGAGATAGTTAAAGATCAGATAACCGAAGAGTCATTATTTTTTAACACTCAAACAGATAGCTATTGCCAGATATAAAGCAGCTTGTCCCTATGATCCTTAGTCTGAGTCCGCTATAGACACCCTGCGTGTGCCGAACGATTTAGGCGGATGACTTGATCCACCATCCGAGCATCCCTCACGACCCAACATTGGTGAACCTGACGTGAAGATCGGCTTACGACTCAGACAGGTATTATCAGTTTGCATTGCATATACATTCATACGCTTTTACATCAGTGCAGCTGCGTCTTCATCCCTGGAAGCTGTGGCATTTACGTGAGCTTGCAATCTTCTTGGTGTCGAGGGCTGGTCTGGTGACCTGAGCGCCTCCACAAAGATTGGCAAGTAGGAGAACCTCGTCTCGCCACCCCTTTCATCAACAATTGAAGAACACAACGTTCGCACCCATTTTAGCAAACTATGTATTTAGGTTTTGATTCAAATCAATAAATGTATTGAATTTCACAGAAAGCACTGTTTTGAGCCTCATCTTCGAGCAGTTGGTATAATTTCTTTACCCTTACATTCTTGGGTGCAAAATTTTATTATTGGTATAGGTTAAAGGCAACTATTTGTTAATCATAGGTTAAGCGTTAATCATAGCTTTACTTGAAGCATATTGGCATAGTATAAACTTAACAAACTGGACTCTAATGGAATTTCAGAATTAGTAGCTGAACATAAGGAAAGAGTAACAAAAGAAGTTCAGGATATAGTTAGAATTGTTCAAGCTAGGTCAAAACAAACTTCAAAAATGGACGAGCTATTTCAAACTATGATGCACGAGACGCAAGGACAAAAAGTAGTTGAAACGTTATTAAAGGATAAAGGGAAATTTACTGGTATGAATGTTACAAATTATTTAGACACGTTTGAGGAATTAGCTAAGTTACACGGTTTACCTGAAACAAAGTGGAAATCCTATCTTGGACGTCTGGCCATAGGTACTGTGAAAGCTATTATGGATATACATGACAATAAGGAATGGGATGAGTTTAGAAAAGAGCTGCATAAGGAATTCTACTTAGAAGACTACAGTCAACATAGTAGAGAAGGATTTATGAAATGGATTAGTTCACCTAAGCCTCACATTTCTTTAACTCAACTCCATGGCGAATTTATGAAAAGATTCTCTCAATTACCTGCACAGGATAGAGTTGCCCTTACCCCAGATATCATTTTATATTTCCTTAAAATCTTGACTCCAGATATAAGGGTAGAGGTTGAGCGTAGGCTTGAAGATCCGGGAAAGAAATATGGGCTTACAGATGACTGGGGTGTAGTGAAAACTGTAGTTGAGGCGGTTGCTCACATGATCCAACGTAAAACACTCCTTTATGAATCGATGTCTCAACCATCTTCCAGTTTTCCTCCGATTCAGGCAACTAGGGATACACATATAGATTCAAAAGTTGAGCCTACAACATCCACATCTAGAGTACCAACCGAGTTACAATTTAAGATTTTGTTTAACAAGTTGGACAATATGATGCATATGCACGAGAATATGTCTAAAGAGGTAGCGGCTTTGCAGAATGTGGTGTATGCTTTAAACCTTCAGGATAAACCTGCAATGCAAGCTCATCCGACTATTTATCCTCAACCAGTAAATGCTCCAAATCCACCATTAGTAGCTCCGAATCATCCATTAGTACCTCCTAATCCACCTTTTATACCTCCTAATCCTCCAGTTGTACCCCAACCAATTCCTCAACCGATTCCTCAAGCATTTAACCAAAGAAATTTCAATGAAAGGAGAAATGCCAATGTGAGGAGATGTATCTGGTGCGATGCCACAGATCATTTGACTTATACATGTGAAGCATTGAAAGATGCGAAAGAGAAAAGACTTGTAATTGATATTGACAAGCGATTGTGCGACTATAGAACACATTTACCCTTAGCTGCCAATTGGGGAAAGGGAGGGATGCAGAAGCTGTATGAAAACCTTTCTGAGTCTTCGAAATCTGCTTCTGCTGTTAAACTAGAATATGTTGATAGTGACTCTGATTCCGAACAAACAAGGGAAACGAGGAACTACTCAATTGAAGCTTTGATAAAGGCGAGAGATGATATTATGTAGAAAACTGCGTGGAACTCTTCTGTCGATCAATTCTTGATATATTCGCATATTGCGAATGTTGAAGAGAAAAGAAAGAGGGATGATGAGCAAGATACAAATGATTCAGGTAGAGGAATGACTAGAAGTAAGATGAGAGATGAGCCAAAGCCTAAGAAAGTTCAGTTTGAACAAGGCGAAAGTTCTAAAACAAATGAGGAGCGAAGAAAAGAAATTAGGGAGGGTAAACAACCTGTGTTTAGTGAGCCAATTCAAACATCAGACAAAGTAGAGCAAATTCCTAGAACTGAAACAAAACCTGAAGAGAAACCAGAAAAGAAACCAAAACGAGTACCGAAAACTATTCTTATTTCTGAACTTGAACAAAAAGTTGATTCGAAAGAAATATTGTATGATATCTTATTAAAAAGTGCAGTGACAATGACTTTAGAACAAATCTTCTCAATAGCAAAAATTGAATTTAAGGAAAATTTTATTAAATTAATTAAAAGGAAGAGATTCCCTCTGTCACAAGAGGTAGAGATGCAAGATGTTGCCGATGTAACTCACTTGATTCATGAATCTCTTTCTTTAGACTCAGAAGATGAAGAAGATAATACCTGTAATGTGAATAAAAATTTCTTAGGGCCGATTGTACCAGATGACGAAACAAAAAACTCAGAGAGTGATTTTAGAAAAAATTTTTGGGCGAGAGGCACACCGGAGATTAAAGTTAACTTAGGAGATCAGAAGAGATCATATTCTGCTTTAGCCCTAATTGACTCTGGGTCTGAAATCAATGTGATTTCGAAAGGATTATATGATAAGTTTAAATGGCCTATTGATAAAAATCACGGCTGGATAATGCGAACCGCGGACAATGGTTGTGGATCACTCCTAAGAGCATGTGCCAATATACCTTTAATGATAGGCGGAATTTCTAAGACATTCCACTTTTTCATTCAGGACAACTGCTCTTATGAAATTATCTTAGGTCAACCATTTATATGTGAAGCCAGAATGGAGACTAAAGTAATAGATGACGGCTCAGCATACGCAAGAATTAGATCTAAAGATGATCTACAATCGCTCCAAGTTATGATAGTCAGCCCAAACCATGTACGAAATAGGGAGCAAATTAGGAAGACGCCCATCCGTTCTCATGAAAAGATACGTGAAGATCATATGCCTCTTCGTGAGTTTGGAACTTATTATGATCAAAATTTTGCCTAGATGCCACTGTTGAGCGAGACAACGGTGGTTCTTGGTTTGATGTCTCGCACCCATCTGTAGATACTTTAGATAGTTTTTCTTTGTATTTCCCTTCATCATATTTGCAATTCAGTCATTATAAACAAATTCCTAAAAAAATTATGAAAAATTTTATAAAGAGAAAGGATTCATTTCATCTGATGAACACATTGAAACCGTAATTGAAACTTTATCTTCAAACTCATTGATTGAAGAACTTCAAAATATTTTGCATGAAAAAGAAAATTTTAGATTTGTACTTTTAAATTCTATTGAGGAATATGATTTGGTTATTAAATTTGTCATGAGTAATGAAAAGGAAGCAAAAGTAAATACAAAATACAAAACCGTTGATAAAAAAATTAAACCGATTGCCCAATCATTACCACGAGAGAGTGAAGAGAAGTTTAGGAAAGTTACCAATGATCCTTATTTAAGAGAGCGCACAAATATAGGTCATACCTTCACAGAAGAAAGTTTAAAGCTAATCAAGATAGGAAATGATGAAAATTTTTTGTTACCCGAGGAACGTGAACTATTTCAAAGAGTGATTAGAAAGCATGGAAAGGCATTTTCTTTATATTCCCATGAGATAGGTTGTGCAGACCCAAAAATTGTACCACCAATGATTATCTTTACAGTGCCTCACATTCCATGGAATCTTCGACCCATACCTGTTCCGAAAGCCCATTTACCAGAGTTAATGCGGCTTCTTAAGGAAAAGATTCACATGCGAATTTTAGAGCCATCGTTTGCACCCTACTCAAATAGGTGGTTTACTGTTCCAAAGAAAAATGGCAAGTTACGGTTCATTCAAGATTTACAACCTGTTAACAAGGTTACTATTAGGAATGTAGGTACTGGGCCCATTGTAGGAGAATTCGCTGAAGCCTTCGCTGGTCATGCCATTTACTCAATGGGAGACTTGTATTCTGGCTACGATCAATTTCAGCTTGCTATTGAAAGTAGAGACATTACGACCATGAAAACTCCTTTAGGCTTAGTTCGCATGTGCACTTTGCCGCAAGGAGCTACTAATTCAGTAGCGCATATGATGAACGCCATGAATTCAGTATTACATGACTTCATTCCTAATATAGCCATGCCATTTATTGATGACATTCCTATTAAAGGATGTATTGAGAATGCGAAAGATGAAACTTTAGATTCCTCTGGCTGCAGGAAATTTGTAGTAGATCATATCTCTGACTATGAAAGGATTTTCCAGAGATTTGAAGAGGTTGGTCTCACATTCTCCATTGAGAAATCTGTTTTTGGTGTCAATGAGGTACTTATAGTTGGGCATTTATGTGGACATTACGGTCGAAGGCCATAAAGTCGACGCTATAAACAAGATTTCTGAAACCTGTAGTAATATTAGTGAGGTAAGATGATTCCTTGGTGCTTGTGTGTTTTATGCCATCTGGATCCCACACTATGCACATGTTGCAAACTGTCTTTATGCTTTGCTAAGGAAGAATCGGAAGTTTCTTTGGACTGAAGAACACTCAAAAGCTATGAAAAAGTTAAAGAAATTACTTCTTGAAGCTCCTCTTTTAAAGCGAGTAGATTATACTGATCAAAAGCCTATCATTTTAACTGTGGATACGAGCCCTATAGGAATAGGATGGGTTATTGGTCAGGACGATGAAGAGGGCAATAGGTATGCTGTGAGATTTGGAGCAAAGATTTTACACGATACGCAAAGAAATTATCCGCAAATTAAACGAGAACTATGGGGTTTAGTAACGGCATTAAAATCCGATAAAGAATATTTTATAGGTGCAAATGTAATAGTTGAGACAGATTGTCTACCTCTAATTGGAATGATTACAAACTGTTCATCACCCGACATTGCCATGCTTAGATGGATTTCATACATCAAGTTTATAAATCCTGTTTTGATACATATTGCAGGTAAATCTAATCGAGGAAGAAACAGAATTAGAAATAAATGCAATTAATTATGATTCTAAAGCATACGCATATGAACAGTTTAATATTGAAGAATACGAAGGAGAGTGGCAGGATATTGGAAAGTATTTAAGTACTTTGGTTAGGGCACCTTCATGGTCTTCAAATAGATTTCGGAATATTAGGAAAAGAGCTTACAACTTTTTTCTGAAAGATGGTTTCATTTGGAGACATGCGAGGGGAAAAATTAGATTGCCACAACGAGTACTAGGTACTAAGGATCTTCAGTTACAAGTCATGAAGAGTATGCATGATACTTTATGGGCAGGACATAAAGGTTTTGTAGCTACGTATGAAAAAATTAGAGAAGGATATTGGTGGCCAGGGATTTATGTTACTGTTAAAAATTATGTTACTTCATGTGACGTATGTCAGATTCATTCCTCGGTCAAACATAGGGATCCGTTGCATCCTACCTATCCACCATGCATCCATTATAAATGGGTTGTAGACTTAGTTACCATGCCCAAAAGTATGAATAAGATGAGATATATAGTCTTAGCACGTGAAGATCTTACGAATCATGTAGAAGGCCGAGCTTTAAGATCTAAGACAACCTTGAATGTATGCAATTTTCTTCTTGAGGATGTCATTTCACGATTTGGTTATGTAGAAAAGGTAGTGGCTGATAGGGGAGAGTTAGATGCGTAGGAGGCTAGAGAATTCTTTGCTAGGCATGGAATTCGCTTAGCCCTTACTACTGCTTACAACCCTGAAGCTAATGGGAAGATTGAGCGAGGGCATTCTCCTATTATTAAAGCAATTTCCAAAGCTTGTAATGGAGAAATTAAGAATTGGCCAACTTATCTGCCATTTGCGTTGTGGGCCGATAGAATGACCTGCACTAGAACGACGGGGTATATGCCGGCAGAGTTGATGTATTGCCAGAAACCAATTTTCCCTGTGCATACGCAAATTCTTACTTGGACTACTTTACCATGGGAAGATAATTTGTCAACAGAAGATTTATTAGCTCTGCGAATCCAACAACTAGAGCAAGGGAATGAACGTTTAGAAGAGGCTATAGTTAAACTAAAAGATTCTCGATTGAAAAACAAGAAGTATTTTGATAAATCACATAGGTTAAGGCCAAAGCCGATTTATGTTAATGATTGGGTTTTACTGTATGATAGTACGTTTGATTCTCAGTATGATGCCCGTAGGAAACTTAAAAGACGTTGGTTTGGACCTTATGTGGTAGTCAAAACCTATGATAATGGAACGTATGCCTTACGCGAATTAGATGGCACGCCTCTTAAAAACTTAATTGCTGGTAAAAGAATTAAATTATTTAAACAAAGAGATAATGAAATGTATGAAGTAATGTTTGATGATGAGCATGATTAATTATGTATGAATGAATTTCTTTAGTGTGGGGTTCTTTTGCAGGAAAACTAAGAGAAAATTTGAATATGAAATTTAATAATTTTGCGTGTCTAGCTGTTGCTGCTTGAGTTTTAAGAGGTCTTTGAAGAACAAATTAAGATGCATAAAGATGAAGCAGATTGAAGATGAAGTTGATTTTAGGTCGTATTTTTCTTTGTCATACAATTTTGATTTATGTATTTTCTTTGCATTCATATAAAACTAATTGATAAAATCTGGAATGAAGAATATTAATTTATAAAGGACTCTATTTAACCATATTAGGAAAATAGACATAATTTATATTTCTACATTTATAGATTAAGTGAAATTTGTTAAAAATAGAAGGATTTGTAGTTCATTTAGATAACGAAAGTAGTTGTATATATGTAGGAGCATATTGTTGCATGATACATGTCTGTGAAAACCTAGATCTTTCTTGTCCATGCAGCTAGATCCTTAGCTCGGATTAAGGGGTTAAGCCTTTCCCCTTTAAAACAAAAAAGTAGCGGAAAAAAAAAATTGACATGGAAGTTATACCTTCTTCCACCCCAAAAAGGTATTTACATTTATTATCGATATGAAGTTTACATCATATTTATATGAAGAAAACTAGTTGTGAAAAAACACATCTAGTGATTAAAATTGGGCATACAAGGCGGTTGTCTGTCCAAGTAGATTTAGTAGATTTCTTTGGCATGCTTGATTGCTCATATGTGAATGCATATATATAACGAAACCTGCATTTGAATGAATGAAAATGAATTCTGTTTTATACTAATCTTTACATAGTTTATAAATGGATAAAATATAAACTAATGTTTGTTGACTGAAAAGGTTAATAGTTTACCTTTATACTTTAATATGTTTTCATTGCCAGATTTAATTTTAATGAAACCTCATGTGCATGTTGAAAAGATTAAAAATTTGATAAGTTAAAAGATGTTTATAAAAAGAATTGATGCTTTTCTATGATTTAATTTCAGGAAATCATTGAAAATGCCGCTTCCCTTAATCTGCAAGTTGGCCCATCGAGGACGATGTGCAGGTTTGGTGGCGGTGGATGTCGGGAAGATTTGCATCTTCCAGTTGATGACCAGAGAAAATGAAAACAACTTAATTGGTGAATTCTAAACCTCTTTTTCACTGTTGAACAATTGTTCTGGATTGAATTAACTATTTTTGAAGTGTTTGCAGGTACAAGAAATGATGAAGAATATGTGTTCATATTAGGGTTACCCTAATTACTCATTTAATGAGTGCTTTAAATTGATACATATAAGACATATGAGTATATACCCCTAGGGTTTCATAAGTTTATATAAGTTAAGTTAGTAGGATTAATCCAAAGGATCTTAAATGGTTTCATTGAGTTAATGTTAAGGGTTTAGATGATTTATCATGGGTTAGAGATAGGGTTTAGAAGGGTTTTAAAGGGTTTTCATGAGTTTCTGATGGGTTTAAGTAGGTTTTCTAGGGGTTCAGAATGTTTTAAAGGTTAAAACAATTATTATTTAATAAAATTAATCTATATCTAAACATTGGTTCAATAATAAAAATTAAAATATGGTTTAATTAATTATTTAATCATGTATGTGCAATTAAATCCTAAGGTTTGATTTAATTAAAACTTAAACTAAGGTTAATTTAAATGATTTATTTAATTAAGAAAATTAAGGTAATAGAATAAAATAATAATTGAAGTGGATAATTAATGAGCGGTGTATGTGAGTGCTGTTTAAAGTGTGGTGTGGGTTAAGTGTGTAACTAAAGTGGTTAAAGTGAATAGTTTCAAAGTGTGGTAGTTGTGAGTGCAAGTTAAAAGAGTGGTAGAAAAAAAATATATGCATTTAAAGTGTAAAAAAGGTGTGTACAAAGAGTGGTGAGTGTGAGGGTAATTAAAAGAGAGGTTGTGTGAGAAAAGTTAATTAAAGTGTGGTGAATGTTAATGGGAAAAAGTGAGGATGAGGAAATAAAGTAAAATCAAAGGAATGGTTTACAAATGAGTTGTGTGTGTATATATATGAGTGTGTTGATCTAGTTTTTCCTAATGTTTTTTGCAGGTACTGTCTCCTGCTCTTTACTTTCTTCTGTTTTCCCTTCTTTCTCATTAGACCCTCCTCGTGCTCGGAATATTGAGCCATCATGTCACTGCTGTGTATGATGATCTTGATATGCCCATGCTGCTGCATGAATGATTGTTCGGCTGGAAGCATGCCCATGCCTATTCCATGGCTTGGTCTGTGTCTCTGCAATAGTGTGTGTGTATGTGCGTGTTTGTGTTATGTGTGTATGTGCGTGTATGTGTTATGTGTGAGTGTGTTATGTGTATGTGCGTGTTTGTGTTATGTGTGTATGTGAGGTGTATGTGTGTGTGTTAAGTGTGTGAATGTGATATGTGTGTGTGTGCGTGTACGATGTGATGTGATGTATGTGTTATGTATGTGTTATGTGTATGTGTGTTGTGTGTATGTGTTGTGTGTATGTGCGTGTATGTGTGATGTGTGTATGTGTGATGTGTGTATGTGAGATATGTGGGATGTGTGAAGTGTGTGTATGTGATGTGTATGTGTGATGTGTGTATGTGTGTATGTGACGTGTGTGTGTATGTGTGTATGTGTGATGTATGTGTGTGAGAGAATCTCTCCCTCCCCTCCTCTGCTGCAGCGCGACAGCGCGCACAGAGAAGGAGAGAGAGAGAGAGAGAGAGAGTAGAGAGAGAGAGAGTGAAAGTCTCTCCCTCCCTCCCTGGCGCTGCGTGCAGCAGCGCGCAGAGAGAGAGAGAGAGAGAGAGAGAGAGAGAGAGAGAGAGAGAGAGAGAGAGAGAGAGAGAGAGAGAGAGAGAGAGAGAGAGAGAGAGAGAGAGAGAGAGAGAGAGAGAGAGAGAGAGAGAGAGAGAGAGAGAGAGAGAGAGAGAGGCAGGCAGAGAGAGAACGGGGAAGAGAGAGAGAGAGAGAGAGAGAGAGAGAGAGAGAGAGAGAGAGAGAGGCAGGCAGAGAGAGAAGGGGGAAGAGAGAGAGAGAGAGAGAGAGAGAGGCAGGCAGAGAGAGAACGTGGAAGAGAGAGAGAGAGAGAGAGAGAGAGAGAGAGAGAGAGAGAGAGAGAGAGAGAGACTCTCCCTCCCCTCCTCTGTCAACGCGGCAGCGCGCAGACAGAGAAGGAGAGAGAGAGGAGAGAGAAGGAAAGAGAGAGAGAGAGAGAGAGAGAGAGAGAGAGAGAGAGAGAGAGAGAGAGAGAGAGAGAGAGAGAGAGAGAGAGAGAGAGAGAGAGAGAGAGAGAGAGAGAAAGAGAGAGAGAGAGAGAGAGAGAGAGAGAGAGAGGAGAGAGAAGGAAAGAGAGAGAGAGAGAGAGAGAGAGAGGAGAGAGAAGGAAAGAGAGAGAGAGAGAGAGAGAGAGAGAGAGAGAGAGAGAGAGAGAGAAAGAGAGAGAGAGAGAGAGATAGAAATAGAGATAATTCCGGGAATTATAGTTGTTAGATTAATATGATATTAGACTAATTATTAAGTGATTAAAATATTATTTAGTATTTATTAATTGGTTTTTTTTAGTATTACTTATTTAGTACTTAGTTTATGTAGCAATATGTATGCATCCGTGTGTGTTAAGAAATGTGTGAATGCATATAAAGATTGAATTATGTTAAATATTAGGGCATAACAATGAGTGTTGATTGATGATCATGAAAAGGAATATGCATGATATTAGATACATGTGCATGATTATATATTTAAAAAATGAATGTGATGTTCGTATGCATGTATCATTGTAAATGCTCACAAGTACAAGTGAGGATATAATATGGTCAAACATAAGAATGATTATGAAAAGGGAAGTTAGTATGAGTTTGCAAGTTAGCATGAGAATGTATTAGTATAAGTATGTTTTAGATTGCATTTAAATGTGTTAGTGCATACATAAACATATGCATGTGTATGTAAATGTTATGTGAATTATGTTCTTTAATTTTATGATTTTTGTAATATTACTAATGTCTAATGTTTTTTGCAGACAAACATTGAAGATTAAAGGGCAGTTAAAGTGAAGTAAAAGTGAAGTGAAGTGAAGTGACAGATTGAAGATCCATTTACCTTATATTTTCATTTAGTCAATTACCCATTTGTTTAGACATTTATCCAATTATCTAGATTTTACATTTGTATTAGCTTATGAATTAAATGATTTGTATTAGCTTATTAATTCATTTATTCAAATCAGTTTAGCATCATATTGTTTCTATTAGTTCTTTCATGTATTCCGATTTATACCATGAATCTGAAAACAATAGTAATGATAGCATTGAACATACAACCGAACCATTAGTGTCTTTATCTTATGAACAATGTTTAACTACATTCCTAGCCTTTTCTTCCATTACATCTTCTGAATCATAAAAGTGGTGAAGATTTATTTCCACCAACTTTAGTTAGACAAAACTCATCCAAAACCATTAGAAGCTACAGTAGAAGAGATAGTTAAAGATCAGATAACCGAAGAGTCATTATTTTTTAACACTCAAACAGATAGCTATTGCCAGATATAAAGTAGCTTGTCCCTATGATCCTTAGTCTGAGTCCGCTACAGACACCCTGCGTGTGCCGAACGATTTAGGCGGATGACTTGATCCACCATCCGAGCATCCCTCACGACCCGACAGCGGGAGTATTAGGAGGGAGACAACCATCAGTAAGAAAAGTCATTAATGTATCATAGTATGTAGGGGCAACAGGAAGTTCTCCAGATTCTACAGGAGCTGCATCGGTTACGTAAATAGCTGGCGTCGTGTCATGGATACCTGTCGGAGTCTCACTGGAATCCAGACGAGATAAAAAGTTCACCAAGACATGTGCAATACCTGTTTGGTGAATAACCTCATAATCAAACTCGTGTAATAGTAAAACCCATCTTGCCAGTCTGCCGCATAAGTGTGTTGGCGAACCAAATACACCAATGCGGCATGATCCACATGGAAAGTGAATCTTCATCCCAGCAAGTAATGCCGGAAATTCTTAACAGAGTATACCAGACCAAGACACTCTCGTTCTATCACGGAGTAATATCTCTCTGCAGGAGCTAATCTGCCGCTCGCATAGTACACTAGACGAAACCATTTGTCGGTTTGTTGCATCAGCACACTGCCAATCGCTATGTCTGACGCATCCACAAATACATGGAATGGACGTTTCCAATTAGGAGGTTGCAGGATCGGAGCCTGCGTCAGTAGGACCTTCAAGCGATCAAATGCACTTTGACACTCATTAGTCCATTCGTACTTACGTGGGGTGCTGGTCATAATTCGGTTGAGTGGCATCGCTAGATGAGCCAGCCACCGTAAGTGTTTGCCATGCCACCTAATCTGGCCAAGAAACCGCATAACTTCTTTGGGTGTCTTTGGGACCGGTGCCTCCAACACTACTACTACCTTATTAGGGTCTACTTGTATTCCTTGTTTAGAGATGATATGACCGAGCAGCTTCCCACAGGAGACCGCAAAGATAGATTTGGTAGGATTCAAACATAATCGATACTCTCGGCACTTTTCAAAACAGCACCGTGACTTGCATAAACGTTGTTAGGCAAGGTGAGAACACTTCCTGCATACATCTTTGGAATGTACTCGAGGCATTCCGCAAACCGAACCACATTACGGTGCATGCATAGATGCCCTAATTGGTGATGAATGCCATCTTCGGTATATCCTCTTCCGCCATCCTCACTTGATTGTATCCACTGTAGCCATCCAGGAAAGAATACATTTCGTGACATGCTACCTCATCCAGCATTGTATCTAGAAAAGGAAGAGGAAACAATTCCGGTATAGTGACTACGTTAAGCTTCCGGTAGTCGACACAAATGCGTAACTGTTTATATCACTATTGGTGAGATCCACTCTGCATGTTCGATCAGGACAATGAATCCAACCGTCAGCAAGCGATCTAGTTCCACTTTTACTTGGGCTGCATAATGAGGGTTCATCCGGTAGCTGGATTGCTTGAAGGTTCGTGCATCTGGCTTTAGCACCACCCTGTGTTGATAAATTCGTGGGTGAAGACCCTTCATGTCTCTGTAATCCCAAGCGAAGACATCTGAGAATTCACATAGGAGTTGCACCAATCATCTTGAAATTTTTCTGCTAATCCTGCCTTAATTTTTACTGGTCTCAGGTTTGTCGTATCACTCAAATTGCACGTTACCAGTTGATCCTCCGGTACATAGAACTGTCAAGGCTTTGCCAAATCATCAGCTGGCTGCAATAGTTGTTGTAATGTCGATTCATCCATAGTTATGTCGACATCTTCTTCTGCTTTGTGGGTCAGTGGTACGATCGTACAAGCTACCGGACTCCAATTATCTGCTACCGACTGTAAGTCTATAATACCTAATGCAATGAGGTCTTTATTTGTCTTGAGGAAAGCCTCCTCCTCATCATCAGATAGCCCATCCAACATATGAACTAGCTCTGCTACATATGGGCGTGCGTGTAGATCACAAGGTTGCATAGCGTCCAATACAACGACATATTTCCGGTGATTATTCTTAAAAATAAACTCTTGAGCTGATCAATCCTGCACGACCTTGGCTTGCTTTAGCCATGGTCGACCGAAGAGTAAGTTGTAGTCAAGGCTAGATTTGGGTAATTCCAAGACTACAAAAGTCAATTTAAATGTAGTTCCCTGCTGGGTTATAGGAATATTACACACTAGTCCAACTGGATGGACTCTCGATTGGTCCGCCATTCGCACAAAGAATTGCACTGGTTCAATTTGGGTCCAACCCAGTTTCTTACAGAGTGCAGCTGTTGCAATATTCACTCCAGACCCTCCATCAATTAAAACTTATGTGATGCACTGGTTTTTATACCAAATGGTGATCAGTGGTACCGTATAATCCACCATAGGATCCATCTCGGGTTGTATGGTCGCAATTGCCAGAGTGCATGAAGGTCTGGGGCTGACCTGCTGTTGGAATTGCTGTCTTACACTAGGAACTAGGGCGAGCAACTATCCTAGAGGAAGTGTGATTGAGGCCTTAGATATAACGTCCCATACCTGGTCTGCTTGTGCTGTGGTCATCACCGACTCTGGTTGTGATTATGATGTTGCCGAGGCAGAATTCTGTGCATTCGGTCTTGCATTTGGCAGAGGAGGCTGAGTTACCGGAACTGGGTCCGGGAACACCTTCGGTTCCTTAGTTGTCCATTGACTAGCCTTTGTAAAAATCCACTGTTGCTTACGAATCCCAGGCTCGAAAACTTCAGCTTCTGGTTGCAATTGTTTTCCTGATCTTGTCTGTACTACGGCTGCTTGTGAATCAACGAGGGAAATATAAACCATATTTGTCATCGGATTTTGTCTTTCTTTTTTTCTTTTGTCATACTCTGTAGCTTCTTTACAAAATCTACAAATATGCCCAACCTCGCTGCAGAAATGACATCGAGGGGTTGGGAGAGAGGTGCCTTCAGCCGATGTACCCGCTTGCCATCGATTTTGATTGAAATTGTTACTTCGCGGACCCCGATAGTTCTTGTATCCCTGTTGTTGATCGGTCCGCAATTGTGGCGGTACGTAATGGTTGGCTGGCTACCCCTGCTCCTGTATTATGGCGTTTACTACCGCTCTACCCTGTTGGAGTTTATTGATCTCCAAAGTACAGCTAGAAGTAGGTGAAACCCAACAGGACCTAGTTGACTTTTTCACAAACTTGTATGCACAGACCAGTTTTCTTGTAGAGAAGATTCCTCTTTACTCACTTAGAATTTTCCAAAATTGTTATACACACATAAACTAAACTCTAAGAGATTTCCAACAAGCTATAGAACACCTCAAATGGATAAATACACAATGAGCTATGACCTATGCAATATGCAGCTTTAATGGAGACCTTGAAACAGAGATGAACCCGAGGACACACATCACTTGCAGAGACTACTGATCTTAATTCACAACTTCAATGACTCCTAAACTTTCCTGAATACATTTAGATGTTGAGAGCTTTCTAGCAAGCCAAAGAACACATGATTTGGATACATACACAAGGATATATGACCTCTGCACGTTTGAGGTTTAATGGAGACCTTCAGTAGGGGGTAAAACCAGAGAACACACACTACTTGCAGAGAGTACTGCTCTCAGCTCACAAATCCAATGATTATGAAAATTTACAAGAAGAAAGTAGACAGTAAGAGCTTTTACATGAGCTATCAAACATGTAATTTGAATATATAATGAGGGAGATACAAGCTCTACAATCTCTGCATACTAAACTACAGCAGCATAGAGATACACATATGACTCTCTTGGACATCCCACAAAATCACGACTTTTCTCCTCTTTTTATACCATGGGAAACTAATCTAAAACCTTCATAATACATCTAAATTTGTGGTAGACACTTGAGTGGAGGTATTACATGACTAAAGTGCTCAAATAAGCAAAGTATTGATGGACTTTGAGAACTAGCCACATCGACCTTCCAGTAGGACACCACTGCAGCTCCCTTGTGACTCACTAATTTGACTCACCATGTTCTAGAAATCACGTGGTATTTTGGCTATATTTTATGAATAATATGAACATTCTTGAAGTATTTGAAGACTTCCCAAAGGTATTTACAGAATTTGAAACTTGTACCCTACATAAAACAAATGTTCGGAACATTCTCCCCCTCAAGTTTCAAAGGGTATTTCCTTCATGCCAATAATATAGTTGAATCTTTGAAGCTTTAGTCCATCCAAGGATTTGGTGATGATATCTGCAACTTGATCCTTTGTTCCCACAAAAGAAACTTGTACTTCATTGTTTATGGCCTTCTCTCGAACATAATGATAGTGAACCTAGCATGAAAAATAGGATTTGAGGTCATATGAATGCTGCTCAAGTTATCCCCATAGATCAGTGGTACATCAACCTGCACATTCAAGTCATGAAACAACTTTTTAAACCACATAACCTTAGTAGTAGCCAATGCTAAACCTCTATACTCAGCCTCTGTAGAAGATAAAGCAATTGTAGGTTGTTTCTTTGAACTCCATGTTAATGTCTTGTTTCCTGCTATTACCATATCCACTTGTGGATCTTCTGTCATCTTTGCTTCTAGCCCAATCTGCATCACTAAAGACTTTAAGAGTTAGATCAGCATCATGACTATAAAATAATCCTTTGTTCATGGTACCTTTCAAATACCTAAGCACTCTTTTCGCTGCATGCATATGAGGTACTCTAGGTTCATGCATAAACTGTGACAATACTCCCACTACATAGCATATATCAAGTCTAGTTTTTGTTGCATAAATCAAAGATCCTACCATGGATCTATATACATTCATATCATGCAACTCATCACCTTCCTTTGCACTCAGCTTTACATTAGATTCCATTGGAGTAGAAACAAATTTACATTCCTGCATACCAAACCTTTTCAGCATATCACATATATACTTTCTCTGTATCAACCACATACCTTCATCGCTATACACAATTTCAATCCCAAGAAAGTATCTAAGCAAACCAAGATTTGAAATTTTAAATTCCTTTCCCAAATTAGCTTTTATCTCATCAATTTCTTTTGCATCATTCCCTGTAATCAACAAGTCATCCACATAAATGCATACATAGACACACATGTCATCTACATGTTTTACATAAAGTGAAGGATCAGCATGACTCGTTGTGTATCCTTGCAGCATAAGATACTTTACCAACCTTGCATTCCATGCCCTTGGTGTCTGATTAAGACCATACAATGCCTTCTTTAACCTGCATACATGATTAGGACATTTTGCATCCACATAACCATCTGGTTGTGACATATAAACTTCTTCATTTAACTCACCATTAAGAAAGGAATTCTTTATATCGAGTTGATATATATTCCACCTTTTACTTGCAGCTAAAGCCAACAAAGTTCTTACCATTGCCATGTTTGCTACTAGACTAAATGTTTCCTCATAGTCCACACCTTGAGTTTGATTATATCCTTTTGCTACAAGTATAGCCTTATATCTTGACACACTACCATCACTATTTCTTTTAATCTTAAAAACCCACTTGCAACCAATTACCTTTTGTTTTGGTGTCTTTGGAACTAAATTCCAAGTCTTGTTATCCTGTAGTGCTTCCATTTCTTCTCTCATTTCTTTCTCCCACTTTTCATCTCCTTTTGCCTCATCATAACATGTGGGTTCATTTTCCTGCTCAACTTTTGTCATAAAAGCATAATGAGTATTCATAAAAGATTCATAAGTATACCTTTGAGGTTGTTTACTCACTCTTGAAGTTCTTCTTACCTCCAACGTAGATGCTCTTCCTTTCTTATTAGGAACCTTTGATGATTCTCCATACTCACATACATCACTAATTTCCTCTCCTTCATCATTAACTTCAACAAGTTTGAGTTTACCTTTACTTTTAACACTTGGAGGTGACTCTTGCCTTAATCTTCCATTGAAAGGTGATCCTCTTTCTTCATCCAAACCACTCCTTTCATCATTTTAACTTCCTTATGGTTGAACTATGCATTCATCTCCTTCAACCACATCTTCTTCATTTTCATCCATGACCTGCAAACAATTCTTATCTGCATACCATGAAAGTGATTCATCAAAGTTTACATCTCTTGACACAACAACCTTATTGGTATGAGTATTATAGCATCTATATCCTCTTTGCGTATCTGCATAACCAATAAATATACATTTTTTTGATTTTGCATCAAGTTTAGATCTCACCTCACTAGGTACATGTACATAACATACACAACCAAATACTTTCAAATGACTTACACTTGGTTTCCTTCCATGTCATACCTCATATGGTGTCAAATGATCAACTCCAGCAGTCGGAACTCTATTCATAATATAAACACTTGTGCTAACAGCTTCAACCCAAAAATAATTAGGCAAACACATATCATTAAGCATGCTTCTACTATGATTCTGTTTCTTCTTTCTGCGACCCCATTTTGTTGTGGAGTATACCTACATGTAACTTCTCTTTTGATACCCTCATCATACAAAAAATCAGTAAAAGCTTGAGGGAAATACTCTCCCCCTCCATCAGATCTTAGCTTCTTAACATATCTTCCTGTTTGCTTCTCGACAAATGATTTAAAATTTTTGAAACAATTAAAGACTTCACTCTTATGTTTAATGAAATACACGAATGTCATTCTACTATGATCATCAATGAATGATACATAGTACTTATTACCAGCCAAGGATGCCTCTTTAGTAGGTCCCCACACATCTGTGTGTATGAGATCTAGCAAACCATCACTTACATAGCTTGAATGCTTGAAAGGTTGTCTACTCTGCTTACCCATTTGACATGCTTCACAAAGATGCACCATATGTTGCTTAGTAAGATCAGGTAATCCTTCAACAATCCTCTTCTTTGATAGATCCTTTAACCTGTGTACATTCATGTGTCCAATCCTTTTGTGCCATAGATCAAGCTCTGCTATTCGATGCATACCATAAGAGAAATAGTTTGTATGATTAGGGTTTACCTTGAATGTAAACAATCTACCTTGTTTTTTACCTTTGGCAATCAACCTCCTTTTCTTTGGATCCTCAATGAAGCAACCTGCATGATTAAATCTTATTTGCAAACCTTTTTCTACCATTTGACCAACTGACATCAAATTCTTAGTGATCGTTGGCACATAAAGTACATCCTTCAAGCAATTTGTCTTGCTCTTATCCTGCATAACAACATCTCCAACTTGCATAATCTTATGTGTTGTATCCCTGTTACAACATGACCTTTACATGAAGGATTATGCATATTAGAAAACCATGAAGCATCATGAGACATGTGATTAGCACAACCACTATCTACATACCATACATCGCTATTGCAATTCATCTTAGTTTCTACATTCATCATAAGAAGAGAATCATAATCATCACTTTTACCTTCAACTGCATAATTTCCTTGTTGTTTACCTCTTCTTGAATAGCCTCCTCTTCGATTACCACCTTGATTATTGTCATTTTGATAACAATCTTTGGCATAGTGTCCATACCTTCCACATATATAGCAATTGTTCTTATCTTCACTCCTTTGTCTTTGATTGTAGTTGTAGTAGCCTCTCGTACCTCTAGCACTTGATCTTCCTCTTCCTCTTGTGTTGAAGAAGCCACTTGAAGTCCCTTGATCATCGCTCCTTCTTCCTCGACCTCTATTTGAACCTCTTCTACCTCTGTTTCCACCTCTTGATGATCCTACATAAAGAGCTTGTCCTTGAGATCCTTTTTTATTTGAAGTAGAACCATTTATATTCATCTCCTCCGTGACCATGAGGGCAATAAGTTGATCAAAATCTGGTAATTCTCCTCTGACATAAACTGAAGTAATGAAGGGTTTCCATCTCTCATCATCTTTGAGTCCGTTGAGAGTATGTGCAACCGAGTCCTCGTCCTTCACATGAGCTTGAATTGATCCTAGTTGATCTGCAATCTCTCTAACTTTCAATATGTAATCATTGACCGATGTCCTTGTATCTTTCTTTATGTTATTCAACTCATTTTTGAGTTGAATCTTCCTTGCTCTTGTACCTGTAGCATACAACCTTTCCAATGCAAGCCAAACATCTCTACTTGTGTCTAGATCTTGTATGTGTCCTACCATTGAATCTTGAATATTTTGTGATAAAATGAATATAACCCTTTTGTATCTCTCATTCCAAAGTCTAAACTCCCTCAATTGTTGCTGATTTGGGTCCTCTGGTAATGTGGGTTTGATATCTGTGCCATCAATCAAACCATACAAGCCTCTACCTTGCAAGTATGTTGTGATTCTAAACTTCCATGCTTGATAATTGGTCTTATCAAGCTTCTCTATTTGTGCATGTTGGTCTCCCATAATAGAAATGCTAAGCTTCCTCCTTTAAGCCGTCTTTCCAATGTGTATGATGAGAAGAAATATAATATTTACCTTGTAAATGAGGTATGTGCACCTTTCTTTGCTTGGATGTTGCTTGAGATGCCTCCTTGCGATCTTCTTCTATCTTTGTGTAGTGTTGATGATGAACTGCTTCTTTGATAGCTTCAAATTCTTCATCAAGGTATGATAACCTTCTCCAAGCCTCCAAGTACTTGCTCTGATACCAATGTTGGAGTTTATTGATCTCCAAAGTACAGCTAGAAGTAGGTGAAACCCAACAGGACCTAGTTGACTTTTTCACAAACTTGTATGCACAGACCAGTTTTCTTGCAGAGCAAATTGCTCTTTACTCACTTAGAATTTTACAAATGTCTTTCACACACATACACTAAACTCTAAGAGCTTTCCAACAAGCTATAGAACACCTCAAATGGATAAATACACAATGAGCTATGACCTCTGCAATATGCAGCTTTAATGGAGACCTTGAAACAGAGATGAACCCGAGGACACACATCACTTGCAGAGACTACTGCTCTTAATTCACAACTCCAATGAATCCTAAACTTTACAGAATACATGTAGACTTTTATATCTTTCTAACAAGCCAAAGAACACATGATTTGGATACATACACAAGAAGATATGACCTCTCCACGTTTGAGGTTTAATGGAGATCTTCAGCAGGGGGTAAAACCAGAGAACACACACTACTTGCAGAGAGTACTACTCTCAGCTCACAAATCCAATGATTATGAAAATTTACAGGAAGAAAGTAGACAGTAAGATCTTTCACATGAGATATGAAACATGTAATTTGGATATATAATAAGGGAGATACAAGCTCTGCAATCTCTGCATACAAAACTATAGCAGCATAGAGATACACATATGACTCTCTTGGACATCCCACAAGATCACGACTTTTCTCGTCTTTTTATAGCATGGGAAACTAATCTAAAACCTTCCTAATACATCTAAATTTGTGGTAGACACTTGGGTGGAGGTATTACATGACTCAAGTGCTCAAATAAGAAAAGTATTGATGGACTTTGAGAACTAGCCACATCGACCTTCCACTAGGACACCACTGCAGCTCCCTTGTGACTCACTAATTTGACTCACCATGTTCTAGAAATCACGTGGTATTTTGGCTATATTTTATGAATAATATGAGCCTTGTTGAAGTATTTGAAGACTTCTCAAAGGTATTTACATAATTTGAAACTTGTACCCTACATAAAACAAATGTTCACAACATACCCTGCACCTTTGCATTGTATCCACAGGTTTCTGTTGAGTGCCCTGACGTGTTACAAATGGCACAATACATTTGTTTGAGAGCACATGTGGAACTAGTGTGACCGGAATTCTTACACTTAGTGCAGTACATGTGTTTGGATGGATCCTCGGTCATGTTCTTACTTGCTTTCAACCATTCAAGATCCTCTATAAACCCTCCAACTTTGTGCTCCAACTATAAGGACATTGCAATGACAATGTCCAATGTCATTCTGCCCACACATCAAATGATCATGATCTGTTTTAACTATGGATTCAATCCGTTGATGAACCATTGTGTTATGACATCGTCTGGCAGGTTGGCATGCACCGGTGGCAGCTACCGCAAGTGAGTTATGAACACTGTCGCACACTCCTGGACACTCTGGTGTGGTTTCTACCGATTGTTTTGCAAATAGTCAAAAATTTTTGCAGGGTTCTTCTTCAAGCAAAACCTCTACAGGAAAGCGTCCTTCACATCGTCATAATTACCAAAATGATTAATATCGTATTCTATCAGCCACCTTGCTGCTTCATTAACTAGCGTGGCCTGAAACACTATGGCCTTATACGCTGGATCTGGTGGGTGGTTCAACACTGCATAACTGATTTCGAATGTGCGAACATGTGTGTCGGGGTCATCCCCCGGAAATCCATCGAATTTCATATACGTGACCCCTGCTAGTGCCGGACGCGGTGGGATAACCTGTTGTTGCTGAAATTGTGGTTGCGGCTGTGGTGGTGTTTGTTGTTGTTGTTGTGAACCACTCATGGTGCTGTTGTTGGTGGTGTTGTTGTTTCCTGAATTTTTGGGAGATATCTCTTGATCTTCCTGAACTGTATGGTCAACTTGCTCACTTTCCAGTCCTAAAATGTCGTTGAACCGTTTGCTTAACTCCAAGTCTAGCAGCCTTTCCTCAACTTTGGTGTCAAAATTAGGTAGACTTGCACCAAAAAGTGGTGAACACAGTAAGAGTCCACCAGGCAGCACCACATTGTCACCGAAAAACTTCAAATTGCCACCAAGTGATACCGAACTTTGACCTAAACCCGTCGAAGACTTACCGGACCAGGCTACACTATCACCGAAAATGTTCTCACCCGGTAACGCGAACCTATCATCGAAAATGGCCGAATTCTGACTAGATAGTGCAATTGACTCCATAGTGCGTCTCTGTACAACCAAAAATCATCGTACTTTCTCCAAAAGGTACCGGGCTCGCACCGAAACTCACCGGAATCTCGTCATGTGCTATCAAACTAGCATCCGAATCACTACTGTCTGGCTGTACCGAACCTTCTGCAACTGGACTTAACTATTCTATACTTCTACTACCAGGGGGTGTTCCTAATAAGTTTGGAACTGCCCAGGGATGTTGATCTCTGCGGTATTTGGGGTATGATTCACTAGAGCATGTTACCGGCATATATCAAAGAATTCTTCGTCAATCTTTAATCTTATGTGCAACCATCTACTCCATTTCCCACAGACGGCGCCAGTGTTAAAAGTTCTTTCGGTTAAGCCCTTTTAATCTCGTTTTTGGGTTCTTGGGATGGACAGGGTTCTGATAGTACAGAGGCCCTTTTTAATTTCCCCAATTCAATCATTCAATTAATAACTAACTACTTTCCGATTCAACACTTATCACTGTGCAATGCGTCTACCATGCGTATCAAGCATTTATGGATTCGCACAGAACTGTTAAGGTTAATCGTAATGTACGGTAATTAATGATTAATTACTGAAACGTAAAAATCAAACACAGTACTCAAAGTTCTTCAAAATTTGCAACACAGCATCCAGCACTATCGCCCAAACAGACAGTCTGGCGATTCCTCTCGCCCGAAGAATGCCGTGCTTGCATTTTCATTACTCAAAAGAGGGTTACATCTTTTCGCCACACCTTTTCGGTGCGTGTGAATATAGAAAATAAAATTACATAGAGATCCAATCCGGCGGCTAACACATGCCTTGAAGTGTTGTAGCTTTATTCCATCCAAAGCTTTGGTAAACTGTTGAGCCCATAAAAGTCATATTGGTCAAAGTCAACTGCAATTAAATTCAACTGTGTCAAAGTCAAAAGGTCAAAGTCAAACTAGTCAAAGCCAACAAGGTCAAGGTCAAAGTCAACAGGGGCAAAGTCAAAGTGTTCGAAGTTCAGGTGTCAAATTGCAGAAGTAGTGCACAATTAATTGTCCACCAAGGGTAAACTGGAGAAAGTTGGTTGCAGGTTGCAGAGGTATTTCTCTAATTTCCCTAAGGTTCAAAAGTGTTTTCAAAGTGTTTTGGAAGGTTCAGGTGAACCCTCTCTTAGGTGCAAAAGTGAAGAATTAAGAGGCAAAATGTGAAGGTATGTGAAGCAGCAGTGTACTCGGAAGTGAAAGTATGGCTCCCCAATTAAAAATTTTGTTTTAGGCTAAAGTCACTACAGGAAAAAACAGGGATTCGTTGGCTACCACTTGTGAAGACAATCTTGGGACATGAAGGTGAGCACCAAGATACTCTTGTAGTTAGAAGCATACATGAATCGACACTCAAATCAAGGCAAGGACTATTCTTGGACTATTCTAAGACTAAGCAAGGTGAGCATAGTCTAAGTTAGGCAAGAGAGAGAAAGGCAAGAGACACACAGTCTGCGATGTAGAGAAGTGAAGTGTAAGGTGTGCATGAAGAGTGGCTAGGAAGTGTGCAGAAAAGTGTTAAGCTATCCCCCCCAAGGATCCCAAGGTCACATTGCAGTGTGTGCGTGCCGACAGAAGGTGTCCAATCCCTCCCCCTTATTGGAAGCTTGGTGCAAGGTGTGCACAAGTGCAGGCTTCGAGAAGGTGGAGGTCTGGTGAGAGGAGGCCAGCAACAACAAGACCTTGGGTATTTGGTATTTTGTAATTGTGCACTCTGTGGGATTTTGCACAGAAGCATTGGATTGTATTGTGCATCACCATTGTATTTGTCTTATTATAATCAATCGACAAAGGCTTCCAGTGTGTATCTTTCTTCTTGTCTTTCCCTTTTCTCCTACAAACACTCAAATCCCTTCTTGTCCAAGAATCCCCCAATAAAATTTGGCACACTCGGTGGGACTCCAAGGAGATTTGAGCATAGAAGAAGCCAAATGCAAAGGGTAGAAGAGTTCAAGTGCCGACAGTACTACTTGAATGGACTAAGAGGTAAATATTCTTATCAATTATCTCATACTAAAAGGACTATGAACAACCCATGACCGGAACCTGGTCCCAAACATTGAGGGTCACCTATGGCTGTTAGAAGATCCTCTAGTCCACTATCTTAACCTCATTAGTAAAGAGCATGGCGGGACAGGTAGACTTGGACACCTTACTATCAAGATTGAATATAAAATTTCTTTCTTTCAAAGGCATAGCTCAGGAAGCTCCGGATGAGCATATTAGAAGGTTTTTGGCACTATGCAAAACTAGAGGCTTAATGGGTAGGGAGGATGCCTTTTTGATACTCTTCCCTGCCACATTAGAGGGATTAGAAGATAAATGGTTCAGCCAATTTTCTGAGAACCATTTTACAACTTGGGACTTAATGAAAGATGCATTCAAAAATCAATTCCAGCATGGAAATACTACAGAGATCGTCATAGAGGAATTAGAAAACTTGAGATTGGGTCCATGTGAGAAATTTCTAGAGTTTGTAACTAGGGCTAAGGCACTAATGGCTAAGTTGCCAGGCCCTCCACATGACTTTTTTGTTAAGAAATGGTTAGCTAAGCCACTTCGAGTGACCACCCAATGTAAAATCAAGGAATTAGTGTTGCCTATAGCCTCCATAGAGGAATTCATCAACACAGCTACATGACTGGAGCAAAAAAGGCAACAATATGGAGCAAATTCTTCTCAACTAACCTATTCTAACAGAAATGGAGGATCCAGTAATCCAGCTAAGGAAAGAGTTGGAGGGCTTAAAAAGGAATAAGCCCCTCAAAGAGGAGGAGAATGCTGTTACTGAGTTGAGAAGGGAGATTGAGGCATTAAAGCTCCAAAAGGAGGAGGAAGCCCAAGCAGAGGAATTGGCTCAGTTGTGACAGGATTTGCAGGAACTAAAAGGGGGTGGCATCAAGAGTGGACTTTGGTGTACCATGTGTAGCAAGCAAGGCCATATAGTAAGTGAATGTCCCCTGTTAAGTGTGACTTGCCAACTATGTAGGAAAGCTGGCCATGGGGCGCAGGAATGCCAATCAAGAAGAATGCCTGCAACAACATATTGGACACAAGGAGGACTCCTACCACCAGCAAATGTGATGGCGGTTGCACCCAACCAAGGTAACAATTTTAACCCTAGACAGAGGGAAAACCTTGGAAATGGGCCAAGGAGGCTAATTATTTGTTTCAGATGTGGATAATGTGGGCATTATCAAAGTAGGTGCACTCTATCCTTGCAGGAACTGCCCAGAGGTCAGAGACCACTATACTAATTGTTGTCCTAAGAACCAAGCATCCTCATTTGGGCCCCACATTCAAATGATTTCTGTGTGCAAAGAAGAAATGGTAAATCAAGGCACAGTGCCATCACCATCTACCAGGGTGGTGCAGTTAGAAGAAATTGAATCTTTTACAGTGCAAACAAGAAGCAAGGGGAAGGCTCAAGTGGGAATAGGTCAAGAATCAATGATTAATGGATTGAACAAAGACAAAGTTGCATCTAAAGACAAAGCCAATACATGTGTAGATACAAGGCAAAAAGAAAATTTCATAGGTACAAGTGATGCCATTGGACATGCATTCAACAGGGCTCATGAGGAGTTTGATATGTCAATGGGAGCCCATGCTCTTAAGGAATCAGAAGCTTCTAGACTACTCAAGTCCATGAAAAAGGAGGTCAGTATTTTTTATTTAATAAAGATGGATGGGAAGTTCAGGTAAAAAATCTTGCAAATAATTGATGAAATGTCCACAACAAGTTTAGTGGCAAAGGCTGTTGTTATGCATAAACATAAAGGTGTAGGGGAAGCACCCCTCATAGATTATAAGAGCCCTCGGCTAACAGTCTCTATCAAAGGTCATGAGTTTCAAGGAGTTATTGTGGATGGTGGTTCTGGCATTAACTTGATGCCTGAATATACCATGAAAAAGATTGGACTATACCCTTCTAGGCCTGCCAACTTCACTATAACACTGGCAGACCAAAGCATAGTTAAGCCTATGGGAGTGGTCCCTGGAGTCCCAGTCAAGATACAAGGTACCATCTTTAACTTGGACTTTGTGGTTTTAAGGTTGCCACAGGTAGAAGGAAGTTTCCCCCTGTTAATTGGGAGACCTTGGTTAAGGCATGCCAATGTGCTGCATGACTGGGGCAAGGACACAATGTGGGTAAAGCAAGTGGGAAAAGAGTTGCAGCACATAATTTTAGAAGAAGGACTAGACAATCAGAGAAATACTAGCATGATGCAGACAATTGGTATTTGTATGGAAGAAGAATTGTTGGACAACCCAGAAGCAGATATATTTGAAGAAGCAAATTTATATGAAGATGAAAACATGTTAGCTTGGCTCTATGCAGACGACCCATCTTATTGCTATGGAATTTTTCCAAAATCAAGTAGAGAGGAAGCATATGAAGAGAAAGAGGACATCATTCAGGTTACTGACTTGAGTGAGACAGTCTCAATTAAAGGCCATAGAAGAGAGGAGAAAAGAAGAGCGCTTAAGTGAAACAGTGATGAAGATACTTCAAATCATATGTCAATGCCCATTTTTTTATGGATACTGGTATGGATATCATCTCTTATGTCAATGTTTATGATAGTGAGTGTAGGGCTTTACAAGGATGTGGAAGGAGTACCTGGAAGTCTTTGGAAACAGAGGGTTCCATTTGATGAAGAAGCTGGAATAGTAAAAATGGAATTTTGCAGATTAAGTCATAATGTTGCTGAAACAAAGATACAAAAGATGTAGTATGGAGGAGATAATATTTTTCTAAAGGATTTAGGATACCCCTATTAGATGATTAGTGTGCCCAACAAGAAGACAAAACAAATGAAGTGCAACACAATTGGAGATTATGGAGGAGTTTCTCTGACTCAAACTATCAAGGCTCAAGACCTATCATCAACAAAAGTGAAGATTCATGGATCACATGGAACCTGCAAAATTTGTCCAGGTTGTACATAGCTTTCTCGTTTCATTCTGCTTAAGTTTTAGTAGTTTTTCTATCCATTTCATGCTTTTTCCTTGAGTTTTTAGCGAAATTAGCAACCATTTCTTAGTCCTTGGCATAAATACAATTTTTGGAAATTTTTGGGGATTTTTCAAGCATTTTTATAATTTTCTAGCATTTTTTATCCTTCTCATATGTCATTTTCTTGCCAAATTGGAGCAATAAAGGAAGCTCTCTATGGGTTTGAGGGAGGAACTTGGCCTAGAACTGTAGGAAATTTGCTGAGAATGTTTTTAGAAATTTTTTGGATTATTTTGGGCCTTTTTTGGATTTTTTCTCCAATTTTCTCTAATTTTGGATATTTTCCAAAAAAAAAAGAAACCCCCCCTAGGGAATTTTTTTCAAAAAAAAAGGCCCTTCAAGCACTTTTTTCGAAAAAAGAGCCCCCTAGGATTTTCGATAAAAAAAAAATCTCTCTCTCTCTCTTTCCCTCTCTCTCTCTCTCCCTCTCTCTCTCTCTCTCTATCTCTCTTCCCCTCCCCCCCCCCGCGCCCTCCCCCCCCATTACTTTTGTTATTTTTTTATTTTATTTTTGTTATTTTTGTTTTTTTTATTTTGTAATAATTTTCTTTTTATTTTATTATTATTTTACTTATATTTTAATTTGTTTTATTATAATTGTTTCTATTTTATTTTTGTTTTTGAGCATTTTAAAATTGCTCGTTCAAAAAAAAAATAATAATAATAATAAATTCTTTTGATCTTTTTTATAATGAAAAATTTATATTTTATATTTTTATATTTTTTTTATTTTTCATGGAAAAAAGCTTTTGGCTCTGGAACGCGCCTCGGATGGCCATTTTTTTCAAAAGTGGGATCCTTTTCAAGTCTTTTGGCACCTCTAGATTCATTTTTGGACTTAATTTTTCCAAAATCCCACATTTTCTCTCAGTTTTGATCAAAACCCACATGTTTTGAGTGCATTTATCACGTGTTTTTATTTAAACACATGGTCCACATTGTCTATTCTCACCTCATTTCAACATATCTTACACATTTTCCCATATGCACCCTCTGTAGCTTTAATGTTTGATCATTTTGACCCTCTCCAGACCCCATAATTCTACTCCCTCACCCTCCCTTTACCCTTCCACCCAGCCACATCCTTACCCCTCTTTGTCCTATCCATCTGAGCCCCCTCAACCCTCCCTTCCCCCTTCTTTATACCCGGCCATTGTTCCACTTTTTGGTTCTTCTCTGGTGCTTGTTCTCTCCTGCTTCTAGTGGACTTGGTCGCTGCTTAGGTGTCCTTTTAAAGATTTTGCAGCACAAATATTATGGTGTCATATCTGCTCATAGTTTTGGTTGTAGCTCTCCTGGATGGAGAGCACATTAGGCGGTGGGCAACTGTTGAGCCCATAAAAGTCATATTGGTTAAAGTCAACCGTAGTCAAAGTCAACCATAGTCAAAGACAACCATAATCAAAGTCAAGAGGCAAAGTCAAAGCAATCAAAGTCAACAAGGTCAAGGTCAAAGTCAACAAGGGCAAAGTCAAAGTCTTCAAAGTTCAGGTGTCAAAGTGCACAGGTAGTGCACAATTAATTATCCACAAAGGGTAAATTGGAGAAAGTGGGTTGCAGGTTGCAGAGGTATTTCTCTAATTTCCCTAAGGTTCAAAAGTGTTTTTAAAGTGTTTTGGAAGGTTCAGGTGAACCCTCTCTTAGGTGCACAAGTGAAGAATTAAAAGACAAAATGTAAAGGTATGTGAAGTGGCAGCGTATGCACAGGTGAAAGTATGGCCCCCCAATTAAATTTGTTGTTTTAGTTTAAAGCCACTATAGGACAAAACTGGGAGTCATTGGCTGCCCACTTGAGGAGACAATCTTGGGACATCAAAGTTAGCACCAAGATACTCTTGCACTTAGGAGCGTATGTGAATCGACACTCAAATCAAGGCAAGGCCTATTCTTGGAGCAAGCAAGTGTAAGCAAGACTAAGTAGAGTGAGCATAGTCTAAGCAAGAAAAGAGAGAGAAGTGGAAGAGACACATAATGTGCGACGCAGAGAAGTGAAGTGCAAGGTGTGCATGAAGAGTGACTAAGAAGTGTGCAGAGAAGTGTTAAGCTATTCCCCCCAAGGATCCCAAGGTCTCATTGCAGTGTGCGCGTGTCGACAGAAGGTGTGCATCCCTCCCCCTTATTGGAAGCTTGGTTATTTATTTCTACACACCCTTGTCTCCTATATATTTTATTATTATTAAAGACTTCTTTCTAGATCCTCGTATAGCTCTTGCAAGAACTCCTATGTACCATGTTGTGTTCTCATAGTTTTGATGCAACTTCTATCATGGACAATAAGAAAACCATCTTAAGTACAAGATTTCATGTCCATTTCCATATGTCATGATTGTTCAAGAATTGGAAGTTCTAAAATTTTCATTGCATCTGGAGTGTGTAGGAACCGTAAGAGCGAGTAGCTACTTGAATTGTTTGGATATTTAGAGATATTCTTTCAATTTTTTTTCCAAAAAGGAAGTTCCCCAATAGGTTACTCTCTGAAGCTTTAATTAATAGAAAGAACAATTGTGCAAGTTAACATGTCTAACACCCATGGGACCCTGGGATCGCACAAAGCATGGGTTGCTTCAAAAAAACTTTCTAAAATTAGAGAGAATAACAAAGAAAGTTAATAACCTTTTTGTCCCCCTCATGGGGAGGCATTTAGTCTTGTTACTCTTGAGGAAGAACACTCTATGGTGTCTAAATGATGGGGATCTCTTACAATTGGAAATTATTTTGCCTAAAAGTAAAAGAGATTTTTTGATTGACCATTCTTTTGGAGGGTCGTCAAAGTTTGGAGCACACATCGCATTTCAGGTCTTCTAGAGTGAAAAAACTTGGAGAAGCTTGTCGAAGGTAGAAAAGTGAGTTTCGAAGCGATGAAGTTTGGTCAAGCCAACCGGCACAAGACCAGCCCTTGAGCTTTTGGAGACTCAAATAGACCTTATAGGCATGCTATAAGTGCAAAGAAACACACTATGTACCTTGGAGCATCAAGGAGAATGAGTCGATACAAAACAGATAGGTTCGCGGGTCGACTAGCTCAAAAAACTTACTATCTATGGAAGAGACAATGAACTTCAAATGCCCATAGCGACCAGCGTGATTACAATTAGAAAAAATCCTTTTATGGGAGTGATACACATAGGGTTGAGTGTATGGAATGCATAAAAGTATAAGGAATAAGCAAAATATGCTATAGGAATGAATGCGACATTCACCGGTGGTACTTCCTATTTTTCAGGAATACGCAGAGATTGACCCCGAGGCAGAAAAACTGAGATTTCTCCACATCTGCTGAACCAAATGCTTTGAAAATTTACAGGCATAAACTAGACACTGATACCTTTCCAATGAGTCCTCTTGCACTCAATTTGGAGCTCTGAGGAGAGAGCAGCAGCCTCTGCACGATTACTGTTGGCGAAGAAGATGATGCAGAAAATTGAAGGAGCAAGACAATGATGGTCACAAGTGTATGTATATTGCTTCCATGTAATGTACAAGTGATTTCAACTCCTTATATAGCCTCTAGGAGTGTTCCACGACTTTTACAACTTGAATTTGAATTCAAATGAAGGTGGGAATGGTTGTTGGAGGGAATCAATTCACTTCCCTACAATCTAGGAAAAGTGAAGATCTTGATTGATCTACTTTTAGGTGATTGATTGCTTGATTGAATGCAACTTCAACCACCAAAATTTCGTGGGATTTTGGCCCTATATTTGTACCTTTACATGTGTACAACTCAAGGCTTTTACAACGGTAAATGAGCAATCAAAATATTTTCAAAAAATACAATAAATGAGCATATGAAAAAGAACTCTCCAACGGATATTCTTTTGACGCGATAGCCTTTGATGTAGATCAAATCCACCTCAAGCATAGTGTAAGCTTGATGTTCCAACAGCTCCCCCTCAAGCTAAAGTATGCTTGAGTCTTCATTCTCTGATAGGTTGAATACCTGCCATAGCTTTGAATCTACAAAGCTTTATTCCATCAAGTGCCTTCGTCATCATATCTGCTACTTGCTTTTCAGTCGGAACAAAAGAAATGTCGATCTCCTTTGCCATGAGCTTCTCCCTGATGAAGTGGTAATGGACTTCTATGTGCTTGGTTCTCGCATGAAAAATAGGATTTGCCGCTAGATGCATGGAACTTACATTATCTCCAAATATGTGAGGTTTGGAACTCACAAGTCCCAAATCTGTATACAATGCTTTTAACCATATTGCCTCTTGAGTTGCTATGGTCAAGCCTCTGTACTCTGCTTCAGTTGAAGATAAAGCAACTGTTGGTTGCTTCTTGGAACTCCATGACACTAGCTTTGAACCTGCAAATGCTAAGTAACCAGATGTACTTTTTCTATCATCCTTAGCTCCTGCCCAATCTGCATCTGAGTAGATTTTGATATCCAAATCGGAAGAGTAAGGATAGAATATACCTTCATTGATTGTACCTTTGAGATACTTAAGTACTCTCTTAGCCGCATCCATGTGTGGTCTTCTTGGTGAGTGCATGAACTGACTAAGCACTCCCACACTATATGAGATGTCTGCCCTTGTGTGAGTAGCATATATCAAGCTACCTACCAAGCTTTGATACTCTTTAATGTCTTCGATTTTCTCACCTTCATAAACACTAAGTTTATGATTCATCTCCAAAGGTGTACCTGCAGGTTTAGTGTTCTCCATTTTGAACTTGAGAAGAAGATCCTGAATGTATCTTCTTTGAGTCAAATACATTCCTTCATCTGTGTATATCACCTACATACCTAGGAAATATGTGAGCTCACCTAGGTCACTGATTTTGAACTCCTCTTGCATGTGTCTCTTGATCCTTTGAATGCCATTTAGATAATCACCTGTCACAATAATATCATCTACATATACACATAGATAGATAACCTCATTGTGATCCCTTTTGATGAATAGAGAAGGATCGGAGCTGCTAGCTTTGAACCCTTGGTCTTGAAGATATGTAACCAACCTGTAATTCCAAGCTCTTGGAGCTTGTTTCAATCCATACAATGCTTTCTTAAGTCTGCAAACATAAGATGGATGATTAGGGTTTTCAAAACCTGGTGGTTGTGACATGTATACCTCTTCACTTATCCAACCATTTAAGAATGCATTTTTCACATCAAGTTGGAGGAGTCTCCAATTCCTTGCAGCAGCTACACTTATCAATGTCCTGATTGTAGTCATCTTTGCAACCGGTGAGAATGTTTCCTCATAGTCTATACCATGAGTTTGTGAGCATCCTTTGGCAACTAATCTTGCCTTGTACCTGCAAACTGATCCATCTGAATTTCTTTTAACTTTATATACCCATCTGCAACCAATTACCTTTTGATTCGGTGAAATCGGAACCAAATCCCAAGTGTCCATTTCCTTCAATGCATCTATCTCTTCGTTCATGGCCTTTTCCCAATTAGGGTTTCCCTTTGCCTCTTCATAGGTTGAGGGTTCCTCTGAAATAGAGTCTTTTGCCAAGTAGATTGAATGCTTTGTAACAAATGTGGAATCATATCCATACCTTTCTGGTTGTTTCTTCTCTCTTGCTGATCTTCTAGGTGCTTGTTTGGAGCATTCTCCAACCTCTTGCATCTTTGCTTTGCCTCTTGACTTCCATAGCTTGTAATCCCTTTCTCTTTCATCTTGGTCATCGTCTGTATCACTTCTTGGATCCTGGACCTGTGTATCATGCTTGCTTCCTAATTGATGAGAGTCATAATCAAGATCATATGGTAGTGTTACCTTTTGTTTGTCTTCATCATACCAAGACCTGTGTTCTTCAAACACAACATCTCTACTTGTAGTGAATTGCTTGGTTGAAGGATTGAAGAACCTGTAACCCATCTGAGTTGAATCATATCCAATAAACACTGCCTTTGTTGCCCTTTCATCTAGCTTACCTCTTATTTGTGATGGTACATGAACATAAGCTAAACAACCAAAAACCTTGCAATGTCCAAGACTAGGTTTTCTTCCATGCCATGCTTCATAAGGAGTCATACCTTGAAGTGATTTGGATGGTAGTCGATTGACAAGGTACACTGCAGTTGAAATAGCTTCTGCCCAAAGATAATGTGGCAACTTCTTCTCTTCAAGCATTGTTCGGGCTGATCCAACCAATGTCTTGTTTCTCCTCTCTGCAATTCCATTTAGTTGAGGAGAGTACCTGGTAGTCACTTCCCTTTTGATACCTTTATCCTGCAAGAACTCATCAAACTCTTTGGAGAAGTATTCTCCCCCTCCATCAGATCTGAGCTTCTTTAGTGATCTACCTGTATGATTCTCCACATGTGCAAGATACTTCTTGAAGCAATCAAACACTTCATTCTTACTCTTGATAAAGTATAGAACAGTCCACCTACTATGGTCGTCAATAAATGAGACATAATACCTTGATCCTGCCAATGAAGGTTCTTGACTTGGTCCCCATACATCTGTGTGTACTAAGTCCAATAAGTTGTTGTGGATGTAGCCTTTATGGTTGAATGGTTGTCTTTGTGCCTTCCCAATCTGACATGCATCACACCTGTTGATCATGTGTTGCTTTGATATGTTCGGCAGTCCTAGAACACTTTGATCCCTGCATATATCCTTCAAGGTTCTTTCATTCACATGAGCAAGTCTCTTATGCCACACTTCAAGCTCACTTAGGGTTTGAGACCCAAAATTGAATAGAGCTATGTTCCTGGTATCTCCTACTTCAAAAGTAAAGAGCCTACCATGCTTCTCCCCTCGGGCTATCTTCTTGAAGCCTTGACATGGATCTTCCACAAAAGCTCCATGTTGGGTGAACCTAACTTGCAAGCCTTTTTCAACTATTTGGCCTACACTGATTAGGTTTTTAGTGATAGTGGGTACATAGAGAACCTTACTCAGAATGTTTGTCCTGCCATTGGAAGCTTTGACATTACCAATCTTCTCCACATTGTGCTTCGTGTCATCCCCTGTTTGCACTTCATGTCTATGCTTTGGACTTTCCAAGTCAGATAGAAGAGCAATGTTGCCTGCAACATGATTCGAGCATCCTGAATCTATGTAGAACAAATGATCATCTTCTTTACCTTCTTTGTGGCTTAGGTTCATAAGAAGTAATGAGTCTTCATGTGGTTGATCTTCTGAATAATTGTTGTAGTCCCTTCTATTATAGCTTCTATTGTTGTTGTTGAAGTTGTGTCCACCTCTGCCTCTATTGCCGCCATATCCACCTCTTCCACTTCCTTTCTGGGTCTTCCCATTGAACCAGCAATTCTGAGTGGTGTGGTTGGTCTTATCGCATATGGCACAAGGTTGAACATTCTGACCTTTGGCTTTGTCTTGCTTTGGTCCTTTCTTCTTCCCTTTCCACTTGCTCTTGCTTGCGAAGTTGGCTTGGGAAGTCTCTTCTTCATCTTCTTCCTTCTTCTTGCCTTTCTGCTTCTTATCCTTTTTATCTGCATATAGAGCACTAGTTGAATTACCATGATAAGAGTTACCTTCCTTTATGCTATTGTTGGCTTCTTGATTGAAGAGTTGTCCAAGAAAGATGTTGAAGTCTGGAGTCTGCACATCCATGATGAGATCATAGGCCGTCGTGAAGAATTGCCATTGCTTATCACTTCGAATGCCGTTGAGAATTTGCCTCATGATGACCTCTTCTTCAATCAGCTCTCCAATGGATGCTAACTGATCAGCAACCTCTTTGACCTTGGTAACAAACTCTGTGATGGTTTGTTTAGGTGTCTTCTTCATTTAGTTGAACTCGTTCCAAAGATGATTCTTTCTTGCTTTGGTACTAGCAGAAAAGAAAGTCTCCAGGGCATCCCAAGTCTCTTGAGATGTCTTGCATCCTCTAATATGTGGTAATAGAAAGTCAGAGATAGAGTTTAGTATGTACGACCTTGCTTGAGCATCCCTTGCGCACCAAAGTGTGAGCTTATCTGTCTCCTCCTGTGTAGGTCCTCCTTTGGATCTTGGAATAGGCATAGCTTCATCACCTGCTACAATTCCATAAAGATTTCTACCTTGCAAATAGGCCTCCATTCTGATTTGCCAAGCCGCGTAGTTGTGTCGATCAAGCTTCTCGATCATTGAGGGAAAGCCGTCACCCATCTTGAACTAGCTCTGATACCACTGAAAAAACTTGGAGAAGCTTGTCGAAGGTAGAAAAGTGAGTTTCAAAGCGATGAAGTTTGGTCAAGCCAACCGGCACAAGACCAGCCCTTGAGCTTTTGGAGACTCAAATAGACCTTATAGGCATGCTATAAGTGCAAAGAAACACACTATGTACCTTGGAGCATCAAGGAGAATGAGTCGATACAAAACAGATAGGTTCGCGGGTCGACTAGCTCAAAAAACTTACTATCTATGGAAGAGACAATGAACTTCAAATGCCCATAGCGACCAGCGTGATTACAATTAGAAAAAATCCTTTTATGGGAGTGATACACATAGGGTTGAGTGTATGGAATGCACAAAAGTATAAGGAATAAGCAAAATATGCTATAGGAATGAATGCGACATTCACCGGTGGTACTTCCTATTTTTCAGGAATACGCAGAGATTGACCCCGAGGCAGAAAAACTGAGATTTCTCCAAATCTGCTGAACCAAATGCTTTGAAAATTTACAGGCATAAACTAGACACTGATACCTTTCCAATGAGTCCTCTTGCACTCAATTTGGAGCTCTGAGGAGAGAGCAGCAGCCTCTGCACGATTACTGTTGGCGAAGAAGATGATGCAGAAAATTGAAGGAGCAAGACAATGATGGTCACAAGTGTATGTATATTGCTTCCATGTAATGTACAAGTGATTTCAACTCCTTATATAGCCTCTAGGAGTGTTCCACGACTTTTACAACTTGAATTTGAATTCAAATGAAGGTGGGAATGGTTGTTGGAGGGAATCAATTCACTTCCCTACAATCTAGGAAAAGTGAAGATCTTGATTGATCTACTTTTAGGTGATTGATTGCTTGATTGAATGCAACTTCAACCACCAAAATTTCGTGGGATTTTGGCCCTATATTTGTACCTTTACATGTGTACAACTCAAGGCTTTTACAACGGTAAATGAGCCATCAAAATATTCTCAAAAAATACAATAAATGAGCATATGAAAAAGAACTCTCCAACGGATATTCTTTTGACGCGATAGCCTTTGATGTAGATCAAATCCACCTCAAGCATAGTGTAAGCTTGATGTTCCAACATAGAGGGCCTTGCCCCTCATAGCATTCCACAATGTTGAAGAAAAACCAATCACTTCAACTAGTAACGCTTGCTTCTTGTTGATTTGTCCTTGTAGGAAGAAGATTCTCCTAAGGGTCCATTAGATCGACTCTCAGTTGGTGCACAAAAAGAAGATGTGTCCAAAGTCTTCATTTCCATGTAGGTAACATTTACACCAAGGAGTAGCACCAACAATTTTGTTAGCTTTTACATTGGACCAAATTCTTTGGTGGAGGATTTGCCACATAAGAACTACTTTCTTTATCTCAATGAGGGGATGCCAAAGGTATTAGAACTTAAAAGCCCACCTTAAACCTGACTAATTGGGACACCTACATTCTTCTTGAATCTCATAATGTTATCAAGACTATTACACATGTGCGATTTTTAGACCCTCAAGGCAATAACATCATGCAAAATAAGGAGGCAACTCTTCGAGCAATCCCAAGCATTGAATCTACTGTGCAACATGCAACAATCTTCATAGTCCACTCTCCTAGTTGTGTCAATGTCCTCCAATCTAATCCATGGTTTGTGTCTTGACTCTAGAGGTGCTTCCACAAATGGAACCCTTTTTTCCAAAGCTTCCTAAATTTCTGGAGGTTCCATTAATCAACCCGTCTAATGCCTTTGATAGAAAGCCACATGAAATCATTTTTTCTAATACCAACCGCCCATTTCCAATCTTTATTAATTTGAAATAGTGTTTCATCTTGTTCCAACTCTTCCATAGAGAGAAAACTAAGCTCGAGCCTCTTAGAGTCATTGAATAGGGGAGAACAAAAGAGTGATAAGATCAAGTCCCTTCAATCTTGGAAGGCCCATCAGTCCAAGGAAGCTCTTGTTTCTAAAGATGAGTTTTGCCAAGGAGGCTTCCTTGTTACCCCACGCTTTAACTAGCCATTTGGCTGCCAACATATTGGCCATTCGTTTAATGTCAAGAATGTCCAAACCACCTTGGTCCTTTTGGCTTATGCATGTAGTCCATTTAACTTTGGGCACAACCCTTCTATTAAGCTCTCTCGTCTAGAGAAGGTTTTTATATATTCTTTCCAATTGAGCAATCTCTTGGTCCTTTAGTCTCCAATAAAATAAAAAATAAATAATTGAAGAAAGAAGGAACCTATTGACCACCATAGCTCACCCATGCAAGTTGATCTACATAAGAAGGAATCCCTTACGCATCTACATAATAAGGGATTTGACACATAGATCTTTAATCCTTCCAATGTGGGACTTGAGATCATAAATATTAACATTCTCTAGCTAAGTAGTTTCCGGTTTCCAAGTTCTTGTTTTTGTTCGTTTCTAGCTCCTTATTGTAGTCCCGTTTAGTTTATTGTAGTCCCGTTTAGTCTAGTCTACAGATATTTAGTATTTTGATCTTGAAATCTCATAGTACGAGATCCTATCCGTTTATAATTTGTATGAAAGACACACCTAAAATACATAGATAAGGAAGTTTCAATTTCTTAGCATAACATGCTTTATAGGGAAAACAGGAATGCCTTCTTTTATCTCGGAAACTATACATTAGGTAGAGGGATTTATTGCATACATCTCCTAAAACGTTGTTGGCACATTCCATTTATTCATGATTTCCGTATACACGTTTTCCCTCTACTTACGTTTCTTCTCACCAAACCCATTCTTTTCCGGTGACTACTTACATCTTGAACTTTAGACCTTCTTCTTCCCTTCCACATGACAACCACTAGGCCAAGCACCTTTTCTTTTTTAACAGCACATGCACCTATGCATAAGTGTAGTCTTGAGACTTTGACCCTATTCTCTAATGACCAAATGATATCTGATTTGACATCTTTCTAAACTAGCTTGGCCTTCATGTCATAAGGTCACTTTATAACATTGTTGCTCTTTGATAAAAACTTTCTTCCTTGAAATAGAGCTATATAAGAAATTTTAGCCATATCTCTAAGCCTTGTGTTCTAACCTTGAAGAGCATGTTTTCGTCTCTGTGGTGGGATTCACCATACTATGGTCCATCAAAATATCTAACTTAGATTTTTCCACTATGGTCCAAATATAACCAACATTCACTCACCTCTTTCCCAACTAGAGGATTGCTGTGTCGAATCTAGGTTTTAAGATAATGGTAGAATTAGGAAAGAAGTGTTTTCTAACTTAAAAGAACATAGGTTCCACTAGACCAAAAAAAAAATCATAAAATGAAATTCACATTTGTCCAACTTAGGGCACTCCAAGTCTTGAACTTAATCTTTGAGCTTCAACTTGAGCTCGAACATGAGCTTGTACATCCATCACATAAAGTAGAGTGTCCCATACCACCATACCCACTTTGATGTAAATGTAGATCTGAATGTTCCGGATGATCAATCCCACATCCACACCATTGTATAGTGACTCCTTTGTTATCTCAACTTTCCTAAGTCCAAAACCTTGTACTAGCAATTGATCTTTGTGCCCTTTTCTAATAACTTTGAGATGCCTAGAAGTAAATACCTTGCTCCAAGGTTTGAACATTTCATGTCGTGCTATGCTTCAAAGCATAAAATACTACTCTTTGATGTTTAAACTAAATATCTTTTAAGAAAAGACACTTATCTTATCTTTATCTCTCAATTCCTTAGGAAACCCTTGATCCCCTTCTTGACTCTTGGGAATCTTTAAACCCTATTACCTCTTAATTATCACATCTCTAAAACATCTTTCAAGATTCAATCCAATGATACTTAGGAATCAATTACTTAACAAGTAAGTATTTTCTCAATTCATGAGCTATTCATGAAGTTATATCCAAAACCTTTGCAAATTTTGTAGTAATTTTAGTTGCAACCACGTGGATAATCCAAATCCAAGTCTGATCATTTTCTATTGAGCAAGAAACAGTGATAAATACTTAATCTTCATCCCTAGATCACTTCTCTATCCACTAATCACAATAGCTTACTCCAATGAGTTTTAGAGATCTCCCCCTCCACTCAAGTCGAAGCATCTGCTAATGCTTTTCAAATTTTTAATCTAAGCATCCACTAATGCTTTTAAAATTCCAAATATAAGCATCCACTAATTATTTTCATATTCTCAATCTTAGGAAATCTCCTCAATATTCATACACCTTTGTCTATACCAATCATAAGATTAAGTACCATAATCTTTGGTTCAAGGCTTAGTTATGAACTACTTGAGGAACCTAACTATCTTTCTTTTACTCCTATTTGTTCATAAGAAGTTTTACTTTTTCTTAAAGAATCTAAACCCTTTAAGTGGGTTTTGATTAACCTGAATGACTTTTTATCACTGCGAGGCTATACTCTAGAATTAACTCTTAATTCCTTTGGATTGAGTCTATGAAAAAAAAGATACTTTTCCCTTATCGTCTTTGGAGTGACTCCATGATTACTCGATTACGCATACATGTTTTGAGTAATGATGAAATTCCATCAATGAAAGCTCGATGGATGGAGACATTCATGTGTGATATCAACGCTAATGTCATGTGGCTAGATGAATTTATATTTTCACTCTCATATATTTTCAAGAATCAAGTTGAGTTCTCTTAAAGAAAAGTAAAATGCTTCAAAATCTCGAAGGGAATAAATTGTTCAAAAGTTGAAGTTTTGAATCATATAGAGTTAAGGTTGTATAACATTATTAGAAGTCTTAATTGCTTACACAAATTTTTTGTTTTTCCTTCTTAAATTCATCCTTCATTCAACTCATGACTTTGAACCTAGTTGGACAATGTAGTCCATCACTTGGGTAATCAGTCAAGAAAATGTTGGTTCGAAGTGGACAATAGTACAACATCCAAGTTGGATGTTTAAATCAACTATAGTTCTATTTAATTTTCAAAACCAAAGGTGAATTTAAACAATTTCCCAAAGCTTTAAGCCACAAAATCCCATCCCATTTTATAGGACCATGCACAATTGTTGCCAAGATATGCAGCAGCATTAATGAAATTTGGCTAGGTACACCTTGTATTCACCCATTTGACTTATTTGTTCCTAGATAGCACATAATGAAATATTGAATTGGGTATGCATGTTTTTTTATCCACTTTTATTAGACTATAACATGAGGCTCCGGGGTATGTCTATATTCATTTATATATAGACCTATTGTTTAGGGAAAAAATGTTTCACAATGGAGGGAAGAACATTATAAAGTAAGTCTATGACATGATTGTCCAATTGATTCAGATAAATACAAAATCTCACGTTGTTTGGTTAGTATCATGAAGGGCCAAATGTCTCCATAATAGAAAAAAAAGTTCCACTTAGCCTAGTGGTTATGTCTCTAGGATGGGCAGGAAGAGGTCTTGGGTTCAATCTCCATGGAGAGAATTGGGAGATAAATTTTCACAAAGAGATCTAGAGCCTTCTGAAATAATCCACTAAAGTTAAAGAGAGTTAACTTCAATTCTCTAGGACTTGACTCAAGAGGCAAGTCTTCCTACTAGTAGTGGGATCCAATGGAAGGTATAAGAGTGGTGGTGCACATTAATACTCATATGCAACTTCACGTAATCTAGAGGTGACTTTTTTTCCAAGGACCTATATATATATATATATATATATATATATAGATATATATATATATATATATATATATATATATATATATATATATATATATATAGAGAGAGAGAGAGAGAGAGAGAGAGAGAGAGGCATAAGGTAGGGAGGAGATTTATCTCTAGAATGTGGTGGCCATAATGTACTAGTTTCTTCTCACTAGTATTAGAGCCTCCATGGTAACCATGGTGGCCTCATCATCTTCCTCAAGAGCTTCCATGGTGTACTTATATCTTGATCATCTTTGTGTTTGACATGAAAATGATTACATTTCTTCGCTTTGTACACTCTCATAATCTTGCATGCATATTTGATTTTCTTTTTTTAATTTTCCACAGTTTATTTGTACAAAGGAATTATGATGATGCAAATTAGTTTTGAACCCACAACATGATAAATGAGTGGCTATTGATCACATCATATGATATGAAAAAATGGAATTTATCCTTATTTAGAATTACAATGCATCAAAACACAAGGGAAAAATAAATGCAAGCTAAAATGAATAGGGTGTTCATGCCATGTAAGTGAGAAGGACCTCAGGTGGATCAAGTCCTATTTTTCTAATGTGCCTTTACAAGATAAATGGAGGTATTTATGTCTCCTTAGGCCTTTAGGCAAACTAGCAAGATGATGTTGACTGACTCTCCATTAAAAAATGAATAGATTTAGATTTCAAACCATCCAAACATTGCTCGTAATGCAATAAATATGCAAAGTTCAGATAGTGCCAAGTGGATATTTTAATGGTTCTATATCTAGAAAGTAAGAGATTCAATGTGATGTGAAATTGATGCATAGAGGCTCTTTAATCTCATTGAGCAATGATGCAATTGAAACTTGAAGCTTCTCTTCAAATCTTACACTTCAAACTTTCGTCATTTGGATGATCTGCATAAAAGTTATATTGTTACAAATAATTTACATAAAAGCTACACACATTCTTTTTATTTTGATTTTTGTACTTTTCTTATTTTTATATATTCTTCTATTTATTTTGTTATCTCTTTTTTTCCTTAATTTTTCTATCCCTACTTTTCTTTGATTTATTATTACTCTCTTTCTCTCTCTTTGTCTCCTTCTCTCTCTCTCTTTCTCTATCTCTCTCTCTTTCTCTCTCTCTCTCTCTCTCTTTCTCTCTCTCTCTCTCTATCTCTTTATCCCTATTCCTCTCTATCTCTCTCTATCTTTTCATTATCTCTCTCTATTTCAAGTTTGAATTATATTCTATAAGAATGAAAACATAGTATTTAAACAAAAGAAACTTAAAACCATAGTCACTCAGACACACACAAACTCTCTCAGTTTCTCTCTATCCCATTTCTATCTTTCTCTCTATCCCTCTCTCTATTACTTTCTTTCTTGTTCCTCTCTCTCTCTCTCACATTGGAAGTGAGCTTGAACTCATGTGCGCATTCTCTAAGCAAGAGAAAACAGTATCCTTCTACTCATCTTCTTTTGATTGGCCAAAGTCCCCTCCATTTTGTATTAAAAGGTATATATGCTTCACACAATACAAGGCACATTACACTTTTAGATTTGTGCATATTTGTTGTTGGTTCTCACTATCTCTCTTCCTTATCCAAGTGAGACTTCTCTATTTCTCTTCTCTCTTGTATATGTGCTTGTTTGGGAAGGCATATGGGTTTAGTTGTACCAAACGTACACATAGGAGGACATCATATGAATGTTTGATACACACATAGTGTTGATATATTTGGAAGTGATGTGTGTGAAAACACTTAGAACTGTTGAGAAACTTTTTTTTTACTCCTTGGGAGGCTTTTTTCCCCAACTTCTATATACACATATATCCCTAATGGGTCACTTATATTTGCACATTCACTTGGTAAATCATTAAGTATTGTATTGTGCTCTAAGATGTTGAGATATCAAGCTCAACATGTGATGATCCAGGATGACACGTATCAATTTTTCATTTCTCTAACATGTATAGTTGTCACGCCGGTATATGTCAAGGATACTTCATTGAGCTTTATTAGATTTATCTACCAAGAGTGATGGCACATTTGTTTCTTGCTAGCTCACTCATTTGCGGACATTAGGTTTTTCCTTATGTACTGGTCTTTATATATTGTAGTAGTTGTATTCTTGTTTTTAGGTCATTCTTGTACATTCCTTTTCATGTAATAGAAGAAGAAGATCATTCTTCCTTGCCTCAATCTAAGTGTGTGCTTCTCTTTGATTGTGAGAGTGTGTGTATGAGCTCTTTGCCTTATCTCCTTCCTCATGACATGGTATTAGAGCCAGTGTGGCTGTAAAGAGCTCGTGCAGAAGGTTGATGGTGAGGAGTATGTGAGAAGGCGTGGAGAAGGTGCGATTCACAAACGACCTCATATTGCTACAAAGGTGGGGCCCATAAAAGAACCAGGTTAGTTTCCAAAACTATAACTTGCCTCATGCTCTACAAAACCCATATATTCCAGATCTAGAATTTCAAGCTATTTCGTGTACTGTTGATACACGAAAACTATGTTTTCTTGAGATCAAACTCTCACGTTATAGTGCGATAATATTCAAGTAGAAGTGCTGCTTGTAGTGTTTTGCACTATTGTGAATAGTTGTAGAAATGGCAAACACAGATGGAATGAGTCAGCTTATGAGCGATAAGCTGGACAAGAATAACTTCCATGCTTGGAGATTGAGAATGACGAATTTCCTGATGGGAAAAGGCTACTAGAAATACATCGGATGAGAGCACAAAAATGCTTTGCAATTACCAGAGAGGAATAAGAGTGCGGACCAGTTAAGAGCATATGAGGAATGGAATCAAGGAGCACAAAAGGTAATGTATTGGTTATCTGTTAGCATACAGGATAGCATGTTTGGGCACATTGAGGATGCCAAGACTCCAAAAGAGGCTTGGAACAATTTCGTCCCATTGTATGAGACCAATGCAAAGGCACGAAAATTGCAACTCAAGAACAAGATGCATAAATTGGAGAAGAAGGGCATGTCGGTGAGTGACTACACCCTAAAAATCAAAAGCATATGTGAGTCACTTGCATCTTTTGGCATGAATGTAGATGATGAGATAAGGTGGAAGTGTGCCCTCGTGGTTTAGGAGCTGCATATAAGCAATTCAGAACTTCTATACAAAGTAGAGAAAATATTCTGAATTTTGTTGATTTGGTGTCCATGCTGATTACTGAATAAAAGAATCTTGGTGAGGATTCAAACTCCCAAGGAAAGCCCAATGTTTATGAGATATTATACTCTGGCAGAGAAAGAGGCAGAGGTAGAGGTTTTGGAAGTGGAAAAGGAAACACTAACCAAGACCAAGGTCAACAACAGAATCATGCAGGAGGAAGAGGAAAGTTTCGGGGCATGGAGAGCCAAAGAGGTTGTAGAAATTTCCAAAGAAATGATTCAGGTAATGAAAGTAAAGGATGTTGGAATTGTGGTAAACCTAGACACTTTGAACGTGATTGCACGTTTAATCAAACAATAGAAGGCATCAAAACAACTATGCATCCACAAATGTGGATGATTCTGAGAAGTTGGTCATGGTTCAATATCACATGATGAATATGATGTCTGCTGGTGTTTCAAAATCTAATGATAATGTCTGATATGTTGATTCAGGTGCTTCAAATCACATGACTAGTCATGTAGAATGATTTAATACTTTGCAAAAATTGCCAATTCCTAGATAGGTTGAAACAGGTGATAACACATCACACCCTATCGAGCATACAAGAAACATAGCATTTTCTAACATTGCATTTTCTAACATAGCATTTTCTATGGAGGACAGGAAGGTAAAACATCTTGCTGATGTGCTACATGTTCCAAATATAACAAAGAATCTGGTTTTTGTTGGACAAATGGTTGACTAGGGATTACAAGTCAGGTTCAATGCTAATGGGTTATATGTAGAAGAATACAAATGGGATGGAAGATTGATTGCCAAAGGAAACAAAGTGGGTAGGGTGTTCATCTTAAATGTGAAAACTCCTCAAATGAATGCAACCAGGTTTGCAAAAGGTGCAAAAGTTATTGTTGATATAGAGATCTGGCACAAACAAATTGGACATGCAAACTTGTAGAGGCTAAAATTGATGTAGTCAAAGGAGATTGTCCTTGGACTACCAAATTTCAAGGTTGCAGAGATGCAAAGGTATGTGGAGCATGTCAATTTGGAAAACATTCAAGAGCATCATTTCCACATGACAAGCATGTTAGTGAGAACATACTAGAAATAGTACATACAGATGTTTGGGGTTTTACAAAGACCACATCTATGGGCGGTTGCAGGTTTTATGTTACTTTCATTGATGAGCATACACGAAAAGTGGGTATGTTTTGTGAAAGAGAAGAGTGAGGTGTTCACTCACTTCTAGAATTTTAAAGCTACGGTGGAAAAGCAAATAGGGAAGTATATTCAGACATTAAGATCTGATGGAAGAGGTGAATACATGTCAAATGAGTTCACCAATTTTCTAAAAAACTATGGAATTCGGCATCAGTTTCATGCAGATGCACACCACAACAGAATGGCATTGTTGAACGCAAAAATAGAGTACATATTGCAAAAATAGCAAGAGCCTTGATGGCTGAGAAGAATATGCCTCATTGTTATTAGACAAAAGTTGTTCATACTACTGTATGCATCATGAACATAACTTCGACTGCTGTTGTACATCAAGTTACACCTGAAGAGAAGTTTATAGGTAAAAATCCAAACTTATCACATCTAAAATTTTTTTGTTGTATTACATATGTGCATATTCCAGATGAGCTGAGGACGAAGCTTGATCCAAAAGAAGAAAAATGTGTCTTCATTAGATACTCCATTGAGCAAAAGGGATATAAATGTTAGGTTGCTCACACGATAGGTGAAGGTGAGCAGAGGTGGTATTTGATGAAATGTCAAGCTTTTATGTTGATGCCAAAGAAGGAATGAATCTTGAACCAAATGACAAAGAAAATGCTGGAAAATCAAGTGTAGAATCTCAAGTTTTGAGTGGACCGGATGCATCACCAAGCAATAGTTCCAACTCAAATCCATGGAGTGGAAGATTGCATGGAAATTTTAGTCCAGTAAACTCATCAAATACATCCAAGAAAGGTAAAGAAAAGCTTTCTGCTGGTAGTAAAACATGTGCAGGTTTTGAAGACATTGATAGAGATTCAAGCAGTGCAGAAAAGAGTCTTGATGAGGAACTTGGATTGCCCTCTATGAAGACTCCAAGAGTAAGAAGGGCACATGTAGATGATACAAGGAGAAGTGACCCAGGACCAAGAAGATCGGGGAGGATGCGGAATTCAGTGCAACGATTGCCATATGATAGTTACATGGCTCGTCATTGTGCCTACATGACCAAGGTAATACAAGATGTTGAACCTTCTTGTTTTGAAGATGCAATTGGAAATGCAGATTGGGAAAAAGCTATGGATGAGGACATGACTACAGTTTATGGAAACAAAACATGGAAGCTGGTTCCATTGCCACAAGGAAATAAACCCATAGGCTGCAAGTGGGTTTACAAGGTAAAACACAATGCTGATGGTACCATAAGTAGGTACAAAGCACGATTAGTAGCAAAAGGATATGAACAAACATATGGAATTGATTATGCAAAAACATGTAGCTCTGTAGCTAAAATGTCTACTGTTAGAACACTTGTTGCATTAGCTACAGCAAAAGGATGGACTTTGCATCAAATGGATGTGAAGAATGTGTTCCTACATGTTGAGCTATAAGAAGATGTATACATGGATCAGCCACAATGATATGAAGATTCAAAGCATCTAGAGTATGTTTGCAGGTTGCAAAAGGCTTTGTATGGGCTGAAGCAAGCTCCTTGTGCATGGCATGCAAGGATTGCGGATTACTTAACCACCATTGGGTTTTCTATGTGTGATGCAGATCATTCATTATATGCAAGGAAGGGTGATGTTGGCATCACGATTGTGGCTATTTATGTTGATGATCTGATTGTAGGTGGTGATAATGAAGAAAGCATCAAAGAGGTAAAGCAACTTCTTATGTAGGAATTTGACATGAACGATCTTGGTGTGCTGCCCTATTTCTTGGGCATTGAGTTTATACATGCAAAAACAGGTATATGGATGTCACAAAGGAAATATGCCTTGAATATGCTGCAAAAGTACAATATGGCTGATTGCAAGCCAATTTCTATGCCATTAGATGAGAATTTGAAGTTGGCTACTACATCAGATGAAGCATTGGAAAATGTTACTATGTACAAGAAAATTGTGGGAAGCTTGATATATCTCACAATTACAAGGCATGATCTAAGCTACACCGTTGGACTTGAAAGTCAATTTATGCAGGTTCCAAGGAAGCCACATTTGGATGCTTTGAGGCGTACTCTACATTATGTGAGTGCTACTTTAGATTATGCATTGTTTTATGAAGCTGATGTTAATTTGTAGGTTCATGGATACACGGATGAAGATTGGGCTGGTAGTACTCTAGATAGAAGATCTACTTGTGGCTTTCTATTCTCACTTGAAGGTGCACCTATTGCATGGAGCAGCAAGAAGCAACCCATTGTTGCGTTGTTGAGTACAGAGGCTGAGCATAGAGGTGCTGCAATGGCAGCATGTGAGGCATCATGGCTAGAGATGCTACTTGCAGATTTAGGTGTGGAAGTGCAAAAGCCTATCAATATTTATTGTGATAGTCTTAGCAGTAAATAGTTAGCATGGAACCCTATTTTTCATGCTAGAACAAAGCATATCGGTACATTATCACTTCATCAGAGAGAAGGTGTTAGCAGGTGATATTGATCTTGTTTATGTGAGAACAGATGAGCAGGTTGCTGATATTTTCACTAAAGCACTTGGAGCAAAGAAGCTCAAGAAGTTTCAAAAGATGCTTGGATTAGAGGACATGATGTTGAGCTTGAGGGGGTGTGTTGAGATATCAAGCTCAACATGTGATGATCCAGGATGACATGTATCCGTTTTTTATTTCTCTGACATTTATAGTGTTCATGCCAGTATATGTCACGGATACTTCATTGAGCTTTATTAGATTTATCTATCGAGAGTGATGGCATATTTTTTTCTTGCCAGCTCACTCATTTGCGAGCATTAGGTTTTTCCTCATGTATTGGTCTTTATATATTGCAATAGTTGTATTCTTGTTTTTAGGTCATTCTTGTACATTCCTTTTTATGTAATAGAAGAAGAAGAAGAAGAAGAAGATCATTCTTCCTTGCCTCAATTTGAGTGTGTGCTTCTCTTTGATTGTGAGAGTGTGTGTGTGAGCTCTCTTCCTTATCTTCTTCCTTGTGACATAAGAGTCCTCTTCTTCCTTGTGCTATTCACATAGTTTTGCATATCTCAAAATCCAAATTTTGGTATTAGATCAAGTGGTCGCTTCATCGAGAGCATCATGGACATCCATTTGATCAGTCTCAAACTCACACGAAGCTCAAAACACCTTCACTTTGCAGCATTAAAATTTTGATTTAAGCTTGTTTCAACCTCCAAATGGACTATCACACTGCTTATGCAGGCAGTTTTGTACTTTTGTGCCAAACATACATACAAGTTTTAGTAAAACAATACAAGCACCTTGAAGTGTGATAAAAGTTTTGTAGAGCTCCATAGGTTGTTTTTGTTCAAATTTTTTGATACAATCAACTTTTTGCATAAGGGTATTTAGTCAATGGCCATGCTTGAAAGCAATGATATAACCGATATGTGGGTTGTTGAGGACAAGTTGTATGGTACTAATTACCCTTATGGGCATATAGGATGCATCATGTATTGGTAGCAAAAGGAATATGGAATATTGTGCAGGGTGTTGAAAAACGCCCTACTACACCTATGCACACAGATATTGAAGGTGATTCAGATGGCATTGAAACTTATGATTTTTAGATTCTTGTTTGTGATGCAGTTCCTGCAACACGTACTATAGAGAAACTTTCTTGGTATGGGAGAGATGCTCATGTACATGCATTGATAGGCTTGTCTATCAAATATGCCATTATCCTTCACACTTGCTCCTGCAAGTCAACAAAGGATGCTTGGGATACACTTACAACCTTATACCAGACAAGAAATGAGGCTCCTATTGATTAGCTCCGAAAACACTTGGAGCGAAAGCACATAAATGAAGGAAATTCCATGGGTAGTTTTTTGACAAAGATCAAAAAATTTAAGGAGCAATTGATTTCTACTAATGAAGTCTTGCTTGATAGTTCACTTGTGTAGACTCTTATTAATGGTCTTCCAGATTCATTTCAAATTGTTGCTTCTACTCTTCTTTTGATGGTGAAAGGCAAACCAAATGCCTTAACATTTGAGGAGTAAGTCTTTCCTTTGTTGCAAGAAAGTTAGTTAGATAGATAGATAGATAGATAGATAGATAGATAGATAGATAGATAGATAGATAGATAGATAGATAGATAGATATATAGATAGATAGATAGATAGATAGATAAATAGATAGATAGATAGATAGATAGATAGATAGATAGATAGATAGATAGATACATATATTGAGATAGATAGATGATGACACACCACTTGAAATCTTCTCTCTTTTGTCATTGAAACCTCATCAATCCTTGTGTTTTTACTTCTATCGCAACCTCCTGTGCTATGATACCATGTAAGAAAATAACAATGCAATGGAGAAGACGAGTAGATAGAGTTGAGAGAAAATCATAGACAAAGATAGATGCAGGTTGAGAGATAGAGAACTAAACTCCTCAAATCGCCAAGAGTAATGCATCTACAATGATGGTGTTGTCCAACTCTGTGCTCCCAATGAAGAGCTTAGATGGGGATCTAGAAATGTATTCAAGATCTATTAAATAATCGACAAAATATACAATCCCGCAATATCTCCATGACCAAAATTCTTATTGCTTCGAGCATACGGGCTGAGAGGATAGGCCCCGCAGACCCCAAAAAAGGGGCCACGCCCCCCTTTGGACTCAACACATTAAGGCTTTATGAGGAAACCATGCAGAACCACAAGGCCTTTATTTTCACCTTGAATGGCAACCCAATGGCCTGAAAGTTTATGCCCTACCTAACCTAAATGCTAGGAACACAAAGATCATCTATTATAATCAAGAGTCACACAAAGACCACATCTTACTTGGAAGTTAGGGTTCCACAAATGTCAAGGCTCTCACAATGGCTTCTCTTCATAATGGGGGCTTACAACTTAGAGCACCATGGATTATTTATGGTCACTTGAGGGTGGAGTATTGATTATATCTAGCAATAAGATAACACACATATTTATACAAATACGCACATCTATATGCACTTTCACAATGCACATATATAATTAAGGAATCACATACTCATATATGCAAACATACACATAACATAGATTTATGCATACATGCATTCAAATACAGAAAAAAAAATTACAAACACATGCAAACGAAACACATAGGCACGTGAACATTCATATAGACACATTGACATATGGGTTTATTTGTACCCACAGTTTCACACATGACATCATACAAACATTTGTTACATGCATAAGTACTCACAATCACAAACACATGAACAAATAAACATAGGTACATATATACTCACATAATCATATGGATATACATACACAAACACACATGTGTGCATCTAGAATCATCCAAAATTTCATGGAATAACTCCATTTCAAAAAAATGTTTAATTTTAACTTCTAACATGGGGTGATGAAATCCCTTCAGAGCAGTTTTTGAAATCATCCGCTTGGATATAAGAGGTTTTTGGGCTCTAAGCATGCTCTTCCAAACATCTTTCTCTTCTAATTTTACTAGTGCTTTTGCATAAAGCTCTTCTGGAAGTAAAAGTAGAGCAACTATCGCACTACAATATAGCATATTCAAACTTCTTTCATCCCAAATAAAGGAGCTCAACCTACACAAAATTGAATTCCAACCCATGGGGATGGAATATGTGGGTTTTTAACTCACTTTACTGTAAATTCAAACCTTGAATGCTATGCAATTGAACATAGTATCACACTGCATAAGCGACTATTTATAGCAATCATCTTTTGTAATTCTTGGGCCTACAATGCACAAGAAAGATCGACTATAGTGTGTAGGGATGCAAACCTAGCACTTCATGGATTAGAGGCATTGAAGCTAACCATGACTACCATGCTCAGTGACGGATAAAGAGGCTCCTTTGTATAAAACTTTAGTTTGCATGCCCCATGGAGAAAAAGACACTTAAGGGTATTGATGGATCAACCTCAACAAAGTGGATTCGAACTCTGATGTCTTCTATGAGAGGTGGTCAAGCTACCCATCTAACCTTCATTATGATGCTACTTGGCTGAGCTTCAATAGGAGGGTAGTTCTTTCCAAGGTAATGGATGGATGTTGTTTCAAAAATAACTAAGTTTTTTCTAGTTGATGCTTGGGGCCAATGCTTGTTTGATCTTCTTTTCATCATCTTGTAGTTAATCTCAATGGACCATTCAAATAATAACTAGTTCAATAGGATAAGTTAATTCTATACCAAATATCATTAAAAATATTGATCATTCCAAGCCCTACCATGCACTCATTAAGAGTTTAAAGAATGAATTCTTGTAGCATAAACCATACTTTCCTTTCATTAGATTATGTTGCTATTCGATCATGAATATACGTTTTCATATGATTGTGCATCAAAAGTGTAGGGAAAAAATGTCTTGAGACTATGCATGAGGAGCATTTTTTACAAAGAAAAATTTGCATCAACTATATGTGTGCAAGCACATGCAACTAAATTCATGTGTGCAAGCACATGTAAGTAAATTCATGAAAGCACATGCAACTACATGCATGCAAGCACATGTAACTATTTGCATGCAAGAACATTCAACTGGATGCGTGCAACACATGCATTTGCATGATTAAGAGACACTATTTTTCATTTTTGTATACACCATGCATGTACCCAAGTGAAAATAATAAATATGCATGCATGAAAAGATGAATAGTATTCAGCTTTGAGCTAGTGAGACCCTCAAAACATGATTGGAAGCAACCCAATTTTGATATTAATTTGCAAGTTCAACTTGATTAGTTCATCATCATCTACCATTTATATTGGAGTCTTATTGCTATAAGAAGCTGATTTGAAATGAGAAAGTTATAGGAGAGAAAGAACTCTAAAGAGTTTAAAAATAGACCCTAAAGATTTGATATATAGTGTATTGGAAATAGAAAATAATTGAGAGATAAATTATGAAAATAGTTTATGTTATGATTCTTTTTGTAAGTATTCCATAAAGTAAGTATACGTTTATACTTAACTATGGAATATTACACAAGGAATTCCAAATTTTACTATAAGTAATTAAAGTAATTAAAGTAATTAGAGATAACATTTGGAGACAATCAATAAATGAACAAAAAATTGGCCTTAGTTTACTATTGCGAGTTCCTTGATAGAATTTATCCATAGAATGCTAGCACTTTCATAAATTATGATTTTCAAATATACGGATATCAAAGATAAATATGAGGAGGAGTTATGCAAAGATCTCCATAGAGTCTCCCACAAGAAAAAACTTTGGTAAATCTAATTCAAGAACTTAAGAGATAATTGTCCAACAAATTATAATCCAATACGTGATCTTGCTTCAATTAGCATCTATAATTTAACATTCAAGCAATACTTTAAACATACGTATCGAAAAGATTCAACATTAAGATATGTCAAAGTCTAAAAGCCTTAGAATATTTAAGGAAATAAATATGTGCAAACATGACTTATTTTGAGCAAGGTCCACATAAAGAGAACAAGAAATCATTATCATGCTAAAGGAAAAAGGTCCTCTTTGAGTTAGATTAATCCATGAGGAATCAAAATACCTTTCCTTGAATGATCAAAGGCAAGTAAAACTTCAATCTTCTTAATAATTATACCGCTAATAAAAAGGTTCTCTTTGAGTTAGATTAATCCATGAGGAATCAAAATACCTTTCCTTGAATGATCAAAGGCAAGTAAAAATTCAATCTTCTTAATAGTTATACAAAGGTTCATAGGACTTTGAGATGAATATGGATCTTAAGTATAATTAAACTTTATAAAAATCAAAGTATAAGTTATACCTTGATCTTCACAACCAAAGAAGAAGAAGTTTGGACAAGTATATCTTTTGAACAAGAAATTTCAAAGATTAACCCTTGAAATCTTTCAATGTATTAGCAAGTTATCAATTCTAGTAAAGAATCAAAAAGATTTTTTGTGTTCCTAAAGCAGTATTGTACATTGGTTCATAAGCATCATAGCATGGTTGAAGTATGACTCATTTTCTTTAAACATACTTTAAAACATACATCTAATGTTTGTGAAAGAAGATATTTAAAAATATACAAGAAATGAAGATAGATTGATCAAGGACAAAGCCCTTTGTTTCACACTCATAAAATAATAAATATCACATATAAGGTAAATGAAAATTCATGTCAAAATTTCATGATGGTATGGGAAACCATATCTTAATATGATATTCATTCTTTTGTTGGACAAAAAGGAACTGAACACAAATCTATCAACAAAGCATACGAGTGTTATCCAAAAAAGTTTAGAATTACTTCCAAGGATTATTTAGCAGATGTAAAGAATTCAAAGATGAGTCACTTTCTCATGCAATTGATTAATTCTTAGTAATCAAAGCTCAAGTAGTGGGCCCAAAACATTTTTCTTCCTTAAAAGAAATGTACTTGAAGAAAAGAATTCTCCATACCTATGCGAAAGAAAAACTTCTTCAAATGAGTTAGACAACAAGTAGTTCCCAAGAAAGCCCCAAACCATTGGTAGTAATACTCAAGTCCTTTGATTGTTATAACCCAAAAATGTATCAATCTTTAAGAGTTGAGAGGAAGGTCTCTAAAAAATTCCTAGACTAGGCGAATAATCTTTGTACAGTGTGAAATAGATCTTAAAGATAAATACTAAGTCTTTATCATTATGCTCTCATCAACTAGAATTGATTAGACCTAGAAGATATTGTCCAAGTAGTTATGATTGGAACTAGTAGCGATTTTGCAAAAGGCAATAAGTGCATGAATGATATAAGATAAGAAAATAGTTACCTCTTAAGATATGAAATTGTGAGTAGAATTGAATTTTGGAATCATGTTATTTCCAAAATAAGATTCAAAGATGTATAAAATTCTAGAGAAACCCTACATTTTTTTCCTTGCAAAGAAGCATTTTTTTCCTAAAGCTTCTTTGCAAGGACTTCAATTTTTGAAAGTACATAAGAGACTAGCTCAAGAAAAATAGTGGGTGTGTGAAGAGGTTATGGCCCCTTAGTCTTTGTTTTCAAAATTGGTTCCAAGAATGGAAGAGAAATGATCACTATAAATGATCATACGAGAATTCAAAAGAAATAGAAATAAGGCCAAAAATAGGAAAGAATCAATCAAGTTATTCTTTTCATATAAAGCATCAACCAAGTTATTGTTCGCTTGGAGAAGTACATAGAGTTAATGTATCTGTTGGAGTTAGACGTCTGCAGAATCACGCGAACAACACAATGAAGAAGAAGAAGCTTGGAGCACAACACACAATACGGAATGTATTACAACTAGAATGTACAAAGATAAGTAACCCTTTAGGGCTATATGCATATATAGGACCTCAGGCACTTTTTTTCCCTCCTTAAGAGGGAAAAAAAGTGCCCCGACAGACCTAGTGTGTTCACACATATCACTACCTAAATATATCATTAAATCCCCCCTTGGGAGTGATGTAGTGTACAAGGAGCTGGCACTCATGTATAAGGAAGTGCCAAACTATGTGGAATCAATCCACAAAAGGAAGTAAGTCTAAAGCTTTGTAGAAAGCTTCAAACATCTCCCGAGGTAGACCCTTTGTGAAAAGGTCTGCAATGTTCTCCTGCGTGGGCACATATGCCAAGCTAATCTCTCCATCAGAGGACCTCTCCCTAGCATAATGATAATGCACCTCAATGTGCTTAGTGTGAGCATGGAACACAAGGTTCCTTGCAACTACCATTGTGCTTTGACTGTCAGTGAAGATGGTGGTGGCATAAGAGTCACCAGCACCCAAATCATCCATAAGGCATCCGAGCCTTACACACTCAACAATCGCTATGAAAGTTGCCCTATACTCGACAGCCTCTCAACTGGAAGTGGCCATAGTAGACTGCTTCTTTCTTAGCCAAGATATGCCCAAATAATAATGCAAACGACCAAATCAGACATCTCAAATGAGGCATGCAAATCGGCCTTGAAATTAGCAATATGCTTCTCATAAGGACCACTAAGCAGCATGTCATCAACATACACAAAAATGATTAGAAGCACATCATTATCACACTTAACATATAAGGTGCTTTCAGTTGGACTATTCTCAAAACCATGTGCAATCAGATAGGCATGTATCTTTTCATACCAAGCACATGGTGCTTGCTTTAAACCATATAATGCCTTCTTTAACTTGCACACCTGGTTTTCATGCCTTTTCTAAACAAAGCCATGGGGATGAAAAACATACACTTCTTCATACAAGTCACCATTCAAAAATGTTGTTTCAATATCCAACTGATGTACATTCCAACCATGATGAGATCCAGTGCACAGATGCTATGAACAGTAGTCATTTGGGAAGTAGCTGCAAAGGTTTCATCAAAATCAATGCTTCTTTCCTGCGCATAACTCTTTGCAACAAGCCTAGCCTTATACCTGTCAACTGTTCCATCAGGTTTACACTTCAGCTTGTATAACCAATTAATGTCAATGGCCTTCTTGCCAAGAGGAAAGTCACATAAAGACCAGATACATTTTTCATGATAGCATCATATTTAGATTACATTGCAACCATCCAATGTTCAGAATTTTGTGCTTCATCAAATGAAATAGATTCAGTGTCATCACAGAGACTAGAGGCAGCCATAGCATAACAATCTGATGCAAAAGAGGCATTAGGAGAGGATGAGCAAGTACGATATGATAGAGGTACATCTAATCTACTCTCATGCAAAGTTTGCACGAGCCACTTTGGCATAGTTTTTGCCTGCTCAATATCAGCTCTATCATCAACAAGTGCATCATTTAAATCTGCATAAAAAATGGAATGATCTGCATCATCACATGAGACTTGCAAAGGCTAAGAAGTTGCCTCATTAGGACCAGCACTAGACTCTCCACCTATAAAAAGAGGTAGCAAAGTATCATACATGTCCTTGGAGGTAACAAATGTCTCCTTTCTACATGAAAGTAAGGTCTGTATAGCATCTTCCACAAAAACAACATCATAGCTAACCAAAATGCATTTATTTTGTGGATGATATAGACGATAGCCTTTTCTTTCAGAACTATACCCAACAAAAATACATTTTATTGCTTTATCATCCAATTTTCTGCGATGTTGTTCAGTCACTAATGCATAGGCCAAATAGCCAAAAACATGCAGATGATTAACATATGGCTTGCGACCATGCCAAGCCTCATATATTCCCCCCTCAATCAGAATGGAGGGTGCCCATTTTACATGTTGAAAGATTTTCAGCCAAAACCAAAAATAGTTTGAAACACATAAACACTTAAGACTTTGCCTTCAATGGATATACCCATTCATGCCTGGAAAAATCATCAATGAAAGTCACAAAGTAAAGATAATTTCCAATAGAGGGTGTCTGCATAAGACCACAAACATCACTATAAACAAGTTGCAATTTCTCAGTAGCTCGAACTCAACCATCTTTTGGAAATGAGGAATGCTGCATTTTGCCCAAAATACAGCCTTCACATACATGTTTATCAGGTGCCTCAAGTTTGGGCAAAGAGGACACCATTTGAGATTTCTATAGGCGTAGCAAACTAGCAAAATGCAGATGACCAAAGCGTGCATGCCAAAGCTTTGCATTTGAGATAGCTTGAGAATCATGAACTGCACATGCTAAATCATTCACAAATTTTTCATAGTCTATGAGCTTATACAGCCCACGACATAAAATGCCAGAATCAAGAATCACATCTCCATTTGATAGATCATGAACTGTACACTTGTCATCAAACTTCACAACCAAGCCAATCTTGGCTAATACAAAAACTGATAATAGATTCTTCTTGATCCATGGCACAAATAAAGCATATGATAATGTAAATGAACTACCATTAGTAATATTCAAAATGATCTTACCAACTCCCATAACATGATAAGAGGATTTGTTGGCACATGTAATAGTATTACCTATAGGGGCAAGATTTGTGAAGAGATGGATAGGTATGTGCTTGAAAATGAAGAGGTGTTGCAAAATCCTTGATCTACACCAGCCAAATGAACTTCAAGAGTATATGGTGGGCCCTTTTAACTTGCCAATGGATGTATTAGACACCTTATGTACCTTGGAAGATCACTCTCAAAAAGATAGATCAAAATAGATAAGTTGGAGTTAGCTCGGAGGTGAAAACTTACTATTCTTAGTTCATACACCTGTCCAGTGTTTTACATAATTCTCTGAGCATAGCAGCAATTAGCTTAATTCCTCTTGGGAAAGTCTAGTTAGCTTAAAGAGCTAACTTTCAAGAGTAATCTCATCAAAAATAATTAACCACACACTGAGAATGAGTTTTAACAAGTGATGACATCATCACGATTTTCATGGGCTGCTATAGTTTGAGACCGGTGAGCAGAAAAATGAACATAACTCAAAATGTAGGAATGCAATGATTATGAACATTTGTATGGTTATACTAGACAGTAAGTTGAATCCAACAAGCTTTAAATCACTGAATTGGTATGAGTAACCACTGAGAAATGGCTCTGACAAGGTGAGTGTAGAAGTCCGGTACCTGACAGAGAAGTGAAGATGAACATAACCTGTTGACTTCAAATGAACATAACTAAAGATTGCAACATCCAAATGACATGAAAATTTGTGAGCATCTAGTAGACTTATAGAGCTAACTTTATCAAGTTAAATCACTGAAAAGCATGCACCAGGCTCAGAGAAAACATCTCTGCAATCTCACTGAGAAAACTAAGAGTAATGGCAGTGAGTAGTACACTTCACAAGAACATGGACATATGAACTCAAATAATCATGAAAATGAAAGTATATTGCTTGTACAATACAATGAATTACTGATACATATGTGTGCCTTGTAATCACACCTTGATATGGCATAAAGCGCAGCTCTTGGAGGTCTTCACATAGGTCTCTCTAACCACGACTAAAACTGCCATCTATATATAGTTGAGTTGGGAGGCTAACTTCCCTCAATCACTCTCCAATCAATCAATGATTTATTTGATTCTCTACCTACCACAAATCACGAATTCGTGGCTCCTCTTTCCATTCTTGATCAAGTGGACTCAACCACTTAAGATTCTTTCACTTTTACATTAAGTAAACTCTTCAAAAGTTACAAGAGGTAGTTCACAAGTGAACTTTACATAGTCTTCATTTTAAAGCTTCTTTTATGACTTTGTGGGACTCAAGCCAATACTTAGGCTTGTCATAGACTTGCTCCAACAGCTCCCCCTCAAGTCGAGTATTGCTTGAGGTCTTCAATCTTCCAAGATTACCTGCAAACCAATCATAGCCTTGAATTTGCAAAGCTTTGTACCATCCAATGCTTTGGTTAGAATAGCTGCACATTGTTGATGAGTGGACACATATGATATTTGAATCTCTTTGCTTAGAACCTTCTCTCGTACATAGTGATAACGAACTTCAATATGTTTAGTCCTTGCATGAAAAATAGGATTAGCAGCTAAGTGAATAGAACTCATATTGTCACCAAAAATAGTTGAAGTTCCAAACTCCAATCCAAGATCTTTGAATAATGTCTTCATCCACATAGCTTCTTGTGTAGCTATGGCAAGACCTCTATATTCAGCTTCAGTAGAAGAGAGAGCAAGTGTAGGTTTCTTCTTGGATGACCATGAAATAAGCTTTGAACCTGCAAAGGTAAGATAACCTGAAGTGCTCCTTCTATCTTCCTTGGAGCCAGCCCAATCTGCATCAGAAAATAGCTTCAAACCTAAATCAGATACATAAGGATAATAAAGTCCTTCATTTATGGTTCCTTTGAGATACTTGAGAATCCTCTTGGCAGCATCCATATGTGGTTTCCTTGGTGTGTGCATAAATTGGCTTAGCACACTCACACTGTAACATATATCTACTCTTGTCAATGTGGCATAGTTGAGACTACCCACTAGACTTTGATAGGATGTGATGTCCTCTATGAGTTCACCTTCATGTGAGCTCAATTTGTGATTGACCTCCATTGGAGTACCTGCAATCTTACAATCTTGCATCTTGAATTTTGCCAACATGTCCTTAATGTACTTTCTTTGAGTGAGAAACAAACCATTATCTTTGTAGACAACTTCCAAACCTAGGAAGTAGGTAAGTGAACCCAAATCACTTATCTTGAACTCTTCTCTCATCTGATCTTTGATCTTCTTCATACCATCTGCATCATTTCCTGTCAATATAATATCATCTACATATACACATAGGTAGATGATCTCTGAATTACTCTTTTTAATAAAGAGTGAAGGATCTGCCTTGCTTGGTTGAAAGCCTTTGTCCTGCAAGAATGAAACAAGCCTGAAATTCTAAGCACTTGGAGCTTGCTTGAGACCATACAATGCTTTGTTAAGTTTACACACATAATCAGGATAAACTTGATTCTCAAAACCAGGTGGTTGTGCCATATATACCTCTTCTGTTATCCAACCATTAAAAAATGCATTCTTCACATCTAGTTGAAGTATCTTCCAATTCTTGGAAGAGGCAATACTAAGCAAAACCCTAATAGTAGGCATCTTTGCCACAGGAGAGAAGGTCTCCTCATAATCAATTCCCTGAGTTTGTGCAAAGCCTTTTGCTACAAGCCTTGCCTTATACCTGTTAATGGAACCATCAGAATTCTTCTTGAGTTTATAGACCCATCTTGAGCCTATTACCTTCATGGATGAAGTCTTGGGAACCAAATCCCAAGTATTGTTTTCCTCAAGTGCTTCAATCTCTTCCTTCATTGCATGCTTCCATTCTGTTTTTGCTTTGGCCTCTTCAAATGATGATGGCTCCTCTTGGTTTATGTCCTGTGCTATGTAGATAGAATGTTTAGTTACTAATGAGGTGTCAAACCCATACCTTTCTGGTTTTTTCTTTTCCCTCATAGATCTTCTTAGGCCATGATGTGATGATTCTGCCTCATGTCCAAGTTCCTGCAATTTTGCTTTACCTTTAGACTTCCATGCTTTGATCTTTTCCATCTGAGATTCTTCATCATCATCCGAGGTGTCTTGTTCTTCAATCTTCGGTTGTTCTCTACTAAGATTTGGAAAATCTTCTTCAAGATTATATGGTAAATTGACTTTCTTGCATGAATCTTCATACCGTGAATTGTTCTCATCAAAAACTACATCTCTGCTTACCAAGAAACCTTTGTTGGTAGGGTTGTATAACCTGTAGCCCTTTTGATTGTTGTCATATCCAATAAATACACACCTTTCTGCTTTTGGATCCATCTTGCCTCTAACCTGTGAAGGAACATGAGCAAAAGCAATACATCCAAATATTTTACAATGATCTAAGCTTGGTCTTCTTCCATTCCAAGCCTCATATGGAGTCATCCCATCAAGGGATTTTGTAGGCAACCTGTTAATCAAGTAACTGGCTGTAGATACAGCCTCAGCCCATAAGTAATTAGGTAAATGCTTTTCATTTAACATAGACCTTGCGGCTTCAACAATTGTCCTATTCCTCCTTTCTGCCACTCCATTTTGCTCAGGAGTGTACCTTGTAGTTACCTCTCTTTTGATTCCTCTTTCTTGAAGAAAAGAATCAAACTCATGGGAGAAGTATTCTCCTCCTCCATCTGACCTTAGCCTTTTTAGTGTTTTACCTGTTTGATTCTCCACAAGAGCCAAATATCTTTTGAAACATGAAAAAACTTCATCTTTGTGTTTCATAAAGAATAGGATAGTCCATCTGCTGCAATCATCAATAAAGGAGACATAATACCTTGATCCAGATATTGAAGCTTACTTGCTAGGTCCCCATACATCTGTATGAACCAACTCCAAGAGATCTCCATGCATATAACCTTTCTTCATGAATGGTAACCTCTGAAACTTTCCAGATTGACATGCACTACACTTATATAACATATGTTGTTTTGACAAATTAGGGAGTCCAAGTACACTTTGGTCCCTGCAAATTTGCTTTAATGACCTTTCACCAATATGTGCTAACCTTTTGTGCCATACTTCCAATTCTGTGAGTGTCTGACTACCATAATTAAAGAGAGCAATGTTTCTAGTGTCCTGTAATTCAAATGTGAACAATCTACCTGTCTTTTCACATTTTGCAATTTTTTTGAATCCTTGACTTGGATCTTCAACAAATGCTCTTGCCTTTGTGAACCTGACTTGCAACCCTTTCTCTACTATCTGCCCAAAACTTATCAAATTCTTTGTAATGGTAGGGACATAGAGTACCTTACTGAGTAGGTTGATGTTTCCATCAGGTGCTTTGACATTGCCTATTTTCTCCACAGGATGTTTTGTATCATCTCCTGTTTGTACCTCATGCTTATTCCTTGGATCTTCTAAATCTGGGAGGAGTGCCACATTTCCTGCCACATGATTTGAACAACCTGAATCTATGTAGAAAACATGCTCATCAGATTTACCTTGTGGCATAGCCATGTTCATGATCAATAATGAATCCTCTTTGTTTGAGTCTTCTGTGTAGTTATTGTAGTCTCTCCTTCCTTTGTAGCCGCCTTGATAGTTTGAATGATTGTAGTTGTTGTAGTTGCCATGGTAGTTGTTGAACCTTCCTCTTGAGTAGCCATAACTTCCTCTATTGTATCCTCTGCCTCTTTGATTCCTGGAATTCCTAAAGTAATTTTCAGTTGTATGATTAGTTAGTCCACAAATAGAACATGAGTTGGAGTCTTGTGATCTCCCCCCTACCTTGTCTACCTCCTCTTCCTCTACCTCTGCCATGTCTTCCTCTACCTGCATAGTTAGCTTGATATGTACCTGCTTCATCATCTACTTTCTTTGCCTTTCCTTTGTTATCTTTGGACTTGCTTTTATCAGTGTATAAAGCTGAAGATTGATTACCTTTAGAGCTTTCTCCATTTTTGATAAGCTTTGCCTCTTGATTAAGTAGTTGTCCAATGAGTGTATTGAAATCAGGTACATGCATGTCCATGTACAAATCCATAGCTGTGGTGAATGCTTCCCACTTTTCATCTGCCTTCAAGCCATTGATGACCTGCCTTACAATTTGCTCTTCATCTATTACCTCTCCAATGCTTCCCAACTGATCTGCTATGTCCTTGAGCTTTGTGACAAAATCAGTCACATTTTGTTTGGGAGCCTTCTTGAGAGTTGTGAAATCCAGCCATAGTTGATGCTTCCTAGCTTTAGTACTTGAAGAAAAGAAAGCTTCAAGTGCATCCCACACTTCCTGAGATGTCTTACAACTTCTAATGTGAGGCAACAAAAAATCAGAGAGAGAGTTGAGGAGATAAGACCTTGCAAGTGCATCCTTGGAGTACCATGTGCTCAATCTTTCTTGCTCTTCTTGTGTTGGTTGACTTTTGTTCCTGAAACTTGGCATAACTTCATCTCCAGCCACATTACCATATAAACTTCTACCTTGGAGATAAGCTTCCATTCTTAATGACCAAGCTGAGTAGTTACCTCTATCCAATTTGTCAATTGATGAAGGAAATCCATCTGCCATGTTGTCCAACCTTGCTCTGAAACCACTATGAAGACATGGATAGGTATGTGCTTGAAGATGAAGAGGTGTTGCAAAATCCTTGATCTACACCAGCCAAATGAACTCCAGGAGTATATGGTGGGCGCTTTTAGCTTTCCAATGGATGTATTAGACACCCTATGTACCTTGGAAGATCACTCTCAAAAAGATAGATCAAAACAGATAAGTTGGAGTTAGCTCAGAGGTGAAAACTTGCTATTCTTGGTTCATACACCTGTCCAGTGTTTTACATAATTCTCTGAGCACAACAACAATTAGCTTAATTCCTCTTGGGGAAGTCTAGGTAGGTTAAAGAGCTAACTTTCAAGAGTAATCTCATCAAAAATAATAAACCACACACTGAGAATGAGTTTTAACAAATGATGATATCATCCTGATTTTCACGGGCTGCTACAGTTTGAGACCAACGAGCAGAAAAATGAACATAACTCAAAATGGAGGAGTGCAATGATTATGAAAATTTTTATGGTTACACTAACAGTAAGTTGAATCCAAAAAGCTTTAAATCACTGAATTTGGATGAGTAATCACTGCGAAAATGGCTCTAACAAGGTGAGTGCAAAAGTCGGGTACCTTACAGAGAAGTGAAGATGAACATACCCTGTTGACTTCAAATGAACATAACTGAAGATTGCAACATTCAAATGACATGAAAATTTGTGAGCATATAGTATACTTATAGAGCTAACTTTACCGAGTTAAATCACTGAAATTGATGCACCAAGCTTAGAGAAAACATCTCTGCAATCTGATTGAGAAAACTAAGAGTAATGGCAGTGAGTAGTACACTTCACAAGAACATAGACATATGAACTCAAATAATCATGAAAATGAAAGTATATTGCTTGTAAAATACAATGACTTACGGATACATATGTGTGCCTTGTAATCACACCTTGATATGGCATAAAGCTCAGCTCTTGGAGGTCTTCACATAGGTCTCTCTAACCACGACTAAAACTGCCATCTATATATAGTTGAGCTTGGGAGGCTAACTTCCCTTAATCACTCTCCAATCAATCAATGATTGATTTGATTCTCTACCTACCACAAATCATAGATTCGTGGCTCCTCTTTCCATTCTTGATCAAGTGGACTCAACCACTTAAGATTCTTTCACTTTTACATTAAGTAAACTCTTCAAAAGTTACAAGAGGTAGTTCACAAGTGAACTTTACATAGTCTTCATTTTAAAGCTTCTTTTATGACTTTGTGGGACTCAAGCCAATACTTAGGCTTGTCATAGACTTGCTCCAACAGGCTTGAGTGAAGAGAAGAAACTGCACTGTGAGGTAATATGTTTGGTCACCCCACTATCAAAGTACCAAACATTTGAGTCTACTACATACATGCACCGCTCATGAGAAGATGGGTCAGAATTGCAAACAGTAGTAAATGCCCATTCTTTATCCTCCATAAGAGGAGTATACTCTATTTTTGGTGTAGAGGCCTCTGCAACAACCATTCCGACCTCTTTTTTCTTTGCCTCTTTACCAGCCAATTTTGGACAGCTCTTTGTGACATGATTATTTGCTTTACAATATTTGCAAAAAAAAATTGTTTTTGTGATTTTTTCTCATCTTTTTCTACCTTCTTTGATTGTGCAGAATTAACAGATTTCTGCTTACTAGTAGAAGAGCTCCATTTTCCTTTGCCCTTCTCACTAGCCAAGAAAGCTTGATATGTAACATGCATAATAGACTTGTTCTACCTAGATTGATCTTCCTACAATAGAATAGAAACTAACTCTTCAAATTTTAAGGCATTTGGATTGCCTTTCATCATCAAATGAAGAGTAAAAGCAAGACCCTAATATGAGTGGAGAAGACCATTGAGAACAGTCTGCACAAGTGAATTGTCAGGAAGGACTTCATCCGCTGAAATCAATTGTTCCTTCAAATCTTTGATCTTTGTCAGAAAACTATCCATTGAATTACCTTCATTCATGTGCTCACTCTCCAATTGTTTTTGGAGGTAAGCAACATGAGCCTCATTCCTAGCCTGTTACAATGTGGTAAGTGTATCCCAAGCATCCTTAGCTATTTTGCAAGACCGAATGTGAGGGATAATGGCATGTTTGACAGACAAGGCTATCAATGCATGTGCTTGAGCATCTCTGCCATCCCAACAAATTTGCTTTGTAGTAGGTGCAACAAAAACCATAGCACAAATAGGAATTTTTAGAATATCACCATCTTCAATGCCATCTACATTAGCTTGAATACCTATATTTTCAGTACCTATATTCACAGGTGTAACTGGACGTCTTTCGACACCCTATAGAATATTCCATAGTCCCTTTGTGACCAATACATGATGCATCATACAAGCCCACAATGGATAGTTGGTACCATCCAACTTATCCTCAACAACCAACATACGGAATACATCATTGCTTTTAGCCATGGCCACTAACTAAAATACCTTGATGCAAAAAAATGACTATATCTGAAAAACTTGAACAAAACTACCAAACCATTTCTGCTAGAACTATAGCAGACTTTGAGATGCTCATATTGGTGAACCAAAACCTATATATATATCTTTGGCAAAAAAGACAAAATAGCCTACATAAGCACTACAATAGTGCATTCGGAGGCCGGAACGAGCTCAAATCATGATTTTGGCACCATATAGCAAAGCTATTTTGACCTCCTAATCACCCAAATTATGCACACCAAATTTCGTGCGATTTTGGGACTATGACTAGAGAGGTGTCAATGATGCCCTAGATGAATTAGCGACCTGCTCTTATACAATTTGGTGGAGTTAGATGTCTATAAAAGCATGCAAACAACACAAGAAAGATGAAGAAGGAGCACAACAAAAAATACTAAATGTATTACCGCTAGAATGTACAAAGATAAGTAACCTGTTAGGGATATAGGGGTATATACAAGCTGGGGGGGAAAACCTCCTAAATAGGAAAAAAAGTGGCTTGGCGTTCCTGGTGTGTTCACACACATCACTACCTAAATATATCAATAGTATCTATACTAAAAGAAATAAAAAATATATAAAGGATATTTTGAATCTCACATTTACACCAAAAGTAAAGCTTATAAAGCTTCTCTAAGTTTTGAATCAATTCTTAGCTTAAGGATAAAGATCCTTTCAACCAAGGTTAGATAATTAAGATAGTTTGAAACCACGAAGTTCATAGTGTAATTCATATAGAGTTCTAGTTCTTCCTTCCAATTTTCAAAACCTTTGTCGATGACTCAAGTAAACTATTTGAATCCAAGTTCTAGAGATGCTAATTCTAAGGTGAACGATCCATTTCTGTTTTCTTTAATCCATAATGAATATTTTTATAGGTTTCTATAAGAGTTCATAACACTCTTGAAGAGGAAATAATGAGGAATTGCTAACATGATTGACAATTTGCAAGAAATTAAAGTTAAATCTAAAAAAACCATGTCCTCTCTCAAACAAAGCTCATTTAGAATTGTCTTTGGTCTAGTTCAGGTAAGGTTTGACTAAATGTGTATGGAACACTTTCTCCTCCATTTTACATAGGATTTGCAAATGCAATTGGACAAAGTAGTCCCTCATGTGGGTGAAAAATCAAGTAAAAGTAGATTGGAAGTGAACCATTGCACAAACTTCTAAGTTAGATGTTTGGTTCAACCTAAAGTTATAGCTCCAAAACAAACCCAAATGAAATAAAAGCTCCAAAATGTTTGATAGGGATAAGACTCCCACCCTTATTCTATGTGCATGCACTATTGATGCCCAATAATAGACCAGTATCTTGAATCCACCCATTTCACATGTTAGTGCCTAGATAGCACATAGTGAAAAAGTAGTTAATTGGCGAAGGATATTTTTTGATCCACCTTTATCATTCATTCTATACTTAGAACTAGATTCAATTTATCAAGCAACATGTAAGATGGTGTTTTGAATCATTTGGGAAAGGATCATACAATAGATTCCCCTATATTCATTTGGAATATGCAGGGAATCTCACTACACTAGAGATGAGAATATGTTCTTTTGATTAGAACATGTGTCTCCGTGGCATGTCTAAACTTTTCTATTTACCTCTATTCTCAAGGATGAAATTTTTTTCCAAGGGGGGAATAATGTTAAATTAAAGTGATGTTATAACATGAGCATCCAAGTGGTATAGAAACATCTGAAATCCAACAACATTTTCTCATTGTAATGTAGGGCTAAATTCTTAAGAGCAAACTTTAGCATAGGTGCATGTGCTCTCTAAATAAGAAAAAGTTCATGCCCTAGTGGTTAATTCATATAGAGGGGAAGGAGGAGGCTGTTTAGTTCTAATGCCCAAGGAAAAGATGATTGTGGAAGCCTTTATTTTGCTTAACCCCTCGCAAACGGTTTACTTGGATTACTTAGAACCCACAATTATCTTGCAATGGATTCTTCCTATGTTTATGCACTAGCTCATATGTTCCCGGCAAACGCACCAAAATGTTTAAGTCTCTTAGCCCAAGGAAAAGATGATTGTGGAAGCCTTTATTTTGCTCAAACCCCTCGCAATCGGTCCACTTGGATTGCTTGGAAGCTGCAAAAGTATCTCTGATTGATGATTTTATGCCCTCACCTGTCCCAACTCTCTTTCGCTCATACGCATACATATGCTTTCACACACTCTTTTTCCACACTCTTATACACTCACACACACCCTCGCACACTCACACTTACTTTCTATCTTTACTTCTTAAGTCTTCCCTTTCTCGCACTCACTTGCACACCCCCTCCTTCACTCTTGCATGCATATGTCCCAACACTTCTCATTATTTTCTCCCTTCTTTGCACTTCCTCAGATTCATTAATCAAAAATATAAAAAAAAATCACCAGTCACCATGGCAAACAGAGTTGCAAAACGTTTACAAACCGCATAATGTCATGTGTATGTATGTGTTGACAATTTCCACTCATATCAACACATGCCCTTCAGTTCATGTATATAACTTGTTTTCCCCATTCATCAATCACCACTAATGCAGACCTTCACAAGGATGATAGTGCCGTTTTGTGGATCTCTGAAATATCAAAAGTGCATATAGACTTGCACTCTTTGACGAGGTTACAAAAGATATCGACTTATGACTGTAGCACAAAAACCCAATCCAACATCATGCAACATCGCGGCCTTATATAAATGATTATGGGAGAATTGACATAATAAGCAAGTATTTGGATCTGCATCAAAACTTGCAGAAAAATTTACTTAGCAAAACTAAGACTGGACAATGATGACTTACGGTATCACAGAAGCCTTTGATATGATGTGGAATCGTGGATCCCTACTCCACACCTTCATATGTGCAACAGTTCGTTGAGAGATATCTTCAAAAATTCATATGTGCCTCTTCAGTCAAAGGAGTAATCCCATACATCTACTGCGTATGTACATGTCCACTTGTGATGCGGCGTCTCTCTCTTTCTTTCATTCAGCTTCACTATCACATCAATGTTGCTATTGCTACCTCTAGATGCTCGTCACTCATTTTACTCGTGAATCGACTCCATGCTCTCCAGCCTGCCACACGACGCACAACTGAAACTCCACCAACAGGCCATAACTCGTTCTGCAAAATGGGCATGGTCACTCATGAGTCATGGCGCTTGAAAACAAAAGCATGCAGAATGGATTTCGTTGCTTGGGAGTCCGAATAGTTTCTTCATCGGCGTACTCTCTCTCTCTCTTCAAAACCTCATATTTGAGCCCGCCATCACAGCCAGCTGTATCTCCAGCACACAATTCCTCCTGTGAGAATCCCCATCACCATGGCTGCTACCCCTCACCTTCCTCAGATCTTCCTCTCCATCCTCGCTGTGTGCCAAAGCCAGACACAACCGCCCTGCAATCACCTGATGAGCTGTCTCCCCCCTCCCGTGCCTTCAGAGCCCTCCGTAAATAGAAGAGCCCCCTTTGCTTCCCCCTACTCCCTTCGAATATCCGCACAAAAAAAACCCAAAAAACCCAAAACCATCCCCCTTATCTGTTCGTGAAACAACGAGAGGGCGAGAGCCCTTGAGCATCCCCCCTTATCTGTCCCTCGGCGCTTTTCAAGCCACAAACAAGAGTGCTAAAATCTGGATTGACACCTTCTATCTGCATTTGTGCAAGGCAGTTAAGTGCTTTAATGCCATACTCATATTTGACATAACTAGACATGAGAGCATTCCAGGAAATAACATCCCTCTTGGGAAGAATGTCAAACACTTCTAATGCTCTTTTAAGAAAACCACAATTCGCATACATGTCCACTAAAGCATTGCCAAGAGCAAGGGTCTCTAATAAGCCCTTGCTAACAATCTCTTCATGCATTTCCTTCCCCTTTTCCACGTCTCCAATTCTTCCACATGCTATCAAGCAGCAAACATAAGTGACGGCATTCGGGGCCACACCTTTGAGTTGCATTTCATCAAGACAATTGAGAGCAAACATGGCATCCCCATGTTTGGCATATCCTGCAATTAAGGCAGTCCATGACACAGCATCTTGATTCGGAAGCCTATTGAAGACTTCGTGTGCTTTTCTGATCAAGCCACACTTGACATACATGTCTATCAATGCATTTCCAACAGCAGTACCAAGTTCCCGATCCATTCTGATCATGATGGCATCATGTAGTTGCAAATACTTCCCTTCAAACAGTTGATCACTCTTCAAGTACCTGTAATCAAACATCTTCTTCTGCCAAATACAAACATATTAGTGCACCAAAACCGACCATTTATTGAGCTAACATACTCCCCTCTTCTTAATTGCGAAGTCTTCCTCGACGAGCGATATGCTACCTGCACTCTAGTTCCAACATGTGATCATCACTCAATCAAATACAAATCCTTACCTTGCATGCCTACTCTCTTCTTCCTCAATGTAGCACCTGAAATCATACTCATACAATCATTGGTTAGTACCAAAATCCAATCATTCGACTTACCATCTTTGTCCATCTTCTCACATCTTCATTGACATGTCCACCTGTCTGCAAACTTCATTAAAACATTAGAACCTTTTTTCATCAAATCACAATAGGTACAACCAAAATGAAAAGCCAATCATATCCTTCATCCACATCACACATATATACTCAGCATACACATCATGATCCCGCATCACACATGCATTCTCGTCACACACAACATACATACATGCAAACAGAAGACATGTCCACATTCGCTCTCGTCACTCTTCTCGACTATTCGTTCAACACGTCATGAATCTCTACTCCACATATCAACACACTTTCTACACACACCATCAAAAACCATTTCCGAGTTCCGTTTTCGATACTTTTCCCGGTTTCACGATCGTTTTGCTGATTCCTTTGTCTCATTTCTAACCGAGTTCTCTTGCCAATTTCCCACTTCCTTCCCACCTAGGTTTTTCTATTCCCACTTACCTTTTCATCTACTCTGTGCTCTTTTGTTCATCAATCAGATCCTATTCTTGGTCGCCACCACCTCTCCTAAATTGATGGACACACCGCAAAGACCACTCAAGCCTAACACAAGATCACTCTAACAAGATCACTCATCGTCAACGCGATTCCGAACTTCTCAAGTTGTCATACCACCTAAGAGCCAAACTGAACACTTCTGGAAGGTTTGCAGACAAACAATGCAACTAACACGATTGGATTCCTCAAGTCCAAGCTTTCCATAGACACATCGCAACCAAAACCCTAGCCGAGCTTAAGCTTCAATTTGACAGGTTTCATCGGGAGCCCACACATAACCCGAATCCCCACAACACAAACACATATATTCCCATCCGAGCATCATGCTCTCTCACCTCTCTTATGTCCCCCCTCGAGCGAGGAATTCTTCTCATTCAATTTTTTCCACAATTTTTTTTCTCTTTTTTTTTCTCATCATTTTTTTCACCTATTTACTCACACTTGCCGGCCTACGCCGAAGCTGGATCCGACTCGTGGACTCGACCACCCGATCGAGTTTGTTCCACCCATCTACCAACCCAACGCAGCGCACGACACACAGACAGCTAGCCCTATGCGAAACCGACGTCGGTTTGTGGCTTTGACCACCTGGTCAAAGTGGGTCCACCCACCTATCAGCCCACATAGGCGCGTAGCCACATGCACACATACATAAACATATAATTTTTTTTCATTTTTTTTTTCTCATTCCCGCATCTCAAGAATTAGGAGACAAAAGAAAGGACTTTTTCCCAACCCAACCAATTACGACACACACACATATATCCCCTCATGGACATCCCGATGAGACACATCTCTTCTCTGCCGTCACTCAAGCCAAAATCCAGCCACTAATGCCATGGTCAACCCGTCCTCGCAAAACCCGCACATACTAACCACCTTGTCGACCTGAAACCTCAAAAAGTGTCACTTTAGTCCTAAGCGTACAACAGACTTGGTCCATCCGTCCTCACATCTCAGACTCGTAATCCGCAAAGCAAACCCTAATCAAACTCAAGCCGTCCTAACCGGCATCCATCATATCATCTTTTTCTTTTTCATCTCCATCCTCTGCCTCGCAGAGATTCCACATGATTCGACAGCTTGCTGATATTGTCCTCTAGCCAGGCGATACGGTCTGGAAGGCCACCATTCATTACTACACCTCTTAATGCCTCGAGCTTCAAAGCTAAATCCCTTATCCCTTCTTCTTTTCGCTCATCACTGCTTTGGAGTCGAAAAATCTCATCATCCACTTGATGGAACCGAACCCACATTTTCTTCTTCTCCTCTTCTAAATGGATCATCTTTCTTTCTATTTCCAAAGGAACCTCCTCGCTCCTCCCGACTTGGCCAGACAACTTTTCAACCTCTTCTCGAATCGACCTCTCCTCCTAGATTCTACTCATATTTTCTACTTCCAGATCATCCACTTTTTTCGACAACTCCTTCGCCTTTTCTAACTCCACGCCTATCGCCTCTAACTTGTCCAACATCACTTTTAGCTCTTCCTCTATTCTACCTACTTTCGGATCCTCTACTCGTTCTCGGGTCTTATCGTCTTTCTGATTCATCCACCTACCGAGCTTGCTACTCAGCTTTGCATTCTCTTTTTCTACCCGTCTCACTTTCTCATGGCTCTCTGCTTGGGCACTTTTCATTCTTTCTAACTCGAGGTGGAACTCGTCACATGCCTTACCCGCTTGATCACTGTATCGATGGATTATGCTTTGTACCTTCTCGATTTCATGCTCCATTCCTTCGACTCTCCTCATTAGGTCATCCTCGTCTCTTGAGAGCTCTTCTTCGATCGCAACTCCAAAGCAGTCGACTACCATCAAGCCGGATCTCAAGTCCCAGACCACGTTTTCACTCTCGGGCTTCACAAGATCTTGCCTCCAGCTTTTGTTTACTCTTTTCCACTCCTTGTTTTCATTTTTCAACATTCGTACTTGCTTTTCCCAAGTTCCTAGGACCTCGGCTATTTTCACTTGATTTTCCTCTAATTTCTCTATTTTGATCCTCTCGTTATCTCGCTCCACATGCAACCAATTGACTTGACATTCCAAGCTCTTTACAAGTTCTATCAAGTCTCGATCATGAGATCGAGTGTCCTTGCTTCCACTTGCTCTCGCAGTTTCCGTCGATGAAATAACTCCACCTTTGTCAACTTCCACATACAAAGAGGATAAACACCTATCAGCTTGATTCGTTGCAACCTTTGTGTCAGTCATCTCTTTTGAGCCACACACGAGGGCAATATTTGGCTATATGCCCAATCTGCTCGCAACACCAGCATCTCACATAATTTGATATCGGGCCAAATCGCCACCCTCGGTTCACATGATGTCTCATGGTCGGACGAGAACATATCCATCTATTTTGTCCAAAATTCGGTTGCCTCATGTTGGCCTTCTCAAACCTACATGCTTGCTCTTGTTGGGCCATTTCTTTAATGAAGATCAAAGAAGATTTGGGATCGACTCGGCTGTGCCACACGATTGGGGCACCAAGCGAACTCGTAGCACTCTCGATGAGATGTGCTAAGCCAATTCCCGGCAAACGCACCAAAATGATGTGTTCTATTGCCCAAGGAAAAAGTGATTATACGAGACTTTATTTTGTTCAAACCCCTCGGAATCGGTCCAATTGGATTACCTGGAGCCCATAGTTATCCCTCGAGGAATCCTTCCTTTGTATATGTACTAGTTCATATGCTTCCCGGCAGACGCACCAAAATGTTAGCTCCTAAACCCACGAGAAAGGACGCCCATACACGGCTATATCTTGCCCAAATAACTTGAAACTTCTCATTTGCTTTCTTTCACTCTCGCTTACTATCATCCACACACTCAAACACTCACTCACCGAGATAGGACTAGCTCACTTTCTATTCTCTCCTCCTTCTCATTCCACCTGCACACTTGCAACTTTCGCGTTCTCACGGCTAAAACACTCGTCTAACTCAATTACAATCTCAGTTTCTCATATATGGTTTCTTCTCCTTGTTCCTTCTCTCTCACCAGTCTCTCTCTTCTTCCTACCCCAGCCAATGCCCATTCACTCACTTCGCTCACATCTCCAAGAGCACACATTTATTTGCACCCCTTTTTTCTTCATACACTTTGGGAATAGTGACAAACCCCATTAACTTTTTTCTTCCAATTATCAACCTCAAAACATGTTTGCATTTAATCAATGAGAGATAATAAGGATACCATGAAACATAACGCAGACAAAGAAATAGCCATCGCACAGTACTTCAATGAAATTATTTCTCTATCAAAGTGTGAACAAATCATACAAATCAGCAAAAATGCACATATTTGTTCCATACAGTTTCTTTTCAAATTCTGTTCAAATCATCCTTTTCTGTCTTTTGAAGAGAGTGTTTATTTGCACGCCATGAGCATGGAAGCAATGATAAGCTACTTTATCATATAGATGAAATGCACTATTGGTTTGTAGAGCCTCAAAACAATTTTTTGGTATTGCTTTCCCAGGTCATAGTACACAACTTGAGTTTCACATATGCAAATTTATACGAATTTAAGTTTTCAACAGCTCATAATGCAGTTGTTACGACCATAATCATGCCAAGTTATTATCCGTTTGACCTCCAAGCTTCTTAGCCCTGTGTGTGAACATTCCTAAATTATATTGATTGAGTGTTTTGCATTCACATGTCCAAATGAGCATTCAAATACATCGACTACTTCTTGTCAACAACTATTACAGTATAAAGTGTGATGCAAAGTTTATCAAACAGCTTATGATTTTTATATTTCACAACATGTAGCGGTCAAAATAGATTCAGATAAGATGATCCCATTGCGCTAGATATTTCCATCTAGCTTAACATTGAATTACAAAGTTGACTCAAATATGTAAGTATAAAATCTGCAGACAGATGACTTCATGGATTTCAGATTTTATGACAGTGAATTTTTTATCTCTTGTCTTGCAGAAGAGACTACAGATTCCGAACCATCAAGTTACAGCAAAAAAAAACTACATCCTTCCTAAACTGCACTAAAATTCACTTGGCTTATTATTATTATTATTATTATTTTTTGAAACAAAAGGAAAGCTTTACCTTTATGTGCGTATTTGACAGACTCAAAATGGTAGTTCTAAATCTATTTATGCATTACTACACAATACTTAACTAATACTTAACTAAAGATAGATTAAAAGTCTACCAGTTCGATCGTCGTTAGAACAGAAACAATTTTTTGAAAAGTTATCATTATGCTAGAAATATTCATGTCATCAGATGGCCATGTGCATATAGTAACAATGAAAAAGAGCAGATCTGCGCTCATCTTATGGATTGGAATTGAGTCTCTTCATATTCACAAAGATCAAATACCCACACAGACAGAGCATTTGGAGTACCGACCTTATTTTTCCTGTCTCGGAGGAGAATATTTATGCGTATGTATATGAAGAAGCACCTTCACGACCTCACGCAGTAACAGTCGAAGACAGAACATGATGTCCTCAGTAATATAGCCTCTCCAATACCGTTCCTCCGCAATTACATTCTTCTAGCACTTCCCTCGTTCCTTTCTGTGAGCTTTGTTAAATCCCATAAAATCAAACTTCATCACTAAAATCCTCCATTCATCAGCTGCGAGATGGATTCTTCATTGCAAGTATGTCTGCGTCCATGCAGATGATACGAAGACAGGCGCTTATATCTCCTCTGCTCACTTCTCCCCCTCCTTTTTGATGCGCGCAAAGACCACAGTAGCCGGTCTCTCTCTCTCCCTCTCTCTCTCTGGAGTCGATAGCAGCTCCCTCCTCTGGGACCCCCCCCTCTGTTGCTACCTGTGGAGGCACCTCCCTCTTTGACACCACTCTTGGCTACCCCTCCGACGGTCCTGTGCCCTACAAGAACAAGCCCCCTTCCATCTACTGCTACCCGCTCAATATGAGGATAAGAAGAAACCCAAAAATGTGGCAGCAGGAGACCCTTTCACGACAGCTTCCCCCCTTTTTAATCACCAAGGCCATGATGAGTACCCCCTCTTGGAGTCATTTTCCCCCCTTGTACTGGGGAATATTCATTCCTGACTGTCCTTCGTCGACGCTTGCACACATCACACCCAAAGAGAGAGAGCCCCCGAACCAAAATGAAGAAAAGGAGAGAGCTCCTCCCCAAAAAATGTGTATTTTCCTTTTTCCCCAAAAAATGATGCAAAACAGCCACACATGTGAACTTTGATGGGCATATCCCCTCTGCCAAGAGGACTTAATCCCCTTTTACTCCACTGCCATCTCCTTTAAGTCTCCTGCACATTCATAAAAACAAAATCCCCAAGACTATTTGCTTAAATACATATTTTTCTTTGTAAAAACAAATCCCCACCAAGGTTATGTCACGCATAAATCCAAGCGAGATCGGACAATTTTCGGGTCAACAGAGGCCTTGGGTTCAAGTCTTAATAGAGTTATAGAAGAGTTTTTTGCCTCAAGTGCTCTAGAGCTTGCTAGAGGCATCCACTAGAGTTAACTCCATTTAACTAGGGTGCTTTGTACACATGCAACACTTCGATGGATAGTATAAATCTACCAAATAGCATAGTCCCCTACAAAGATCTTTATATAGAGTCATAGGATTGGAGGGAGAGTTATCTCTCTTGCTTGTGTTGGTTGGAACAGTCTTTGTTCTTGGCAATATGTATGTATGTACATATGTAAACTATATATCTATATACTTATATATTTATCTATATATGTTTATATGTGTGCTTACATACATACACATGATTAGCACTTGGAATGACATGAAGATGCACCTCTTTCTTTACCAAGATCCACAAAAAATGGAGGGCCTCAGATAGTACAACGGTAACAAAATAAAAAAGGTTTTGAGATTCAACAAAAATTTGAAATATTATTAGTCTCTCAATAGGAAGTGTTGTTAGGTGTGATATTGATGAAAGGCAATCCAAATGCCTTAACATTTGAGGATTTAGTCTCTATTATATTGCAGGATGATTGGTCTAGCAGAACAGGTCCATTATGCGTGTTGCAAATCAGGCTTTCCTGACTAGTCAGAAGGGCAAAAGTAAATGGAGCTCTTCTACTAGTAAGTAGAAATCTGTTAATTATTCACATTCAAATAAGGATGATAGAGATGACAAGAAAATAGAAAAGAAGAAATTGTTTTGCAAGTAATGTAAAGGAAATGATCATGTCATAAAGAATTGCCCAAAGCTGGTTGCAAAAGAGGCAAAGAAGAAAGAGGCTGGAATGGTTATTGCAAGAGCCTCTACACCCAAAACAGAGTCTTCTAATCTTCTACAGAATGAAAAATGAGCATTTACCACTCTCTCCAGTTTTGACCCATCTTCTCATGAACAGTGTATGTCTGAAGACTCAAATGTTTGCCAGTACTTTGATAGTGAGGCAACCAAACATATTAACTCATAGTGTAGTTTCTTCACTTCAATTGAGCCTACCCCTACAAGAAATACTATCACATGCACCAACAACTCCTCTTATCATGTTATGGGAGTTGGTAAGATCATTCTGACTATTTCTCATGGTAGTTCTTTTACATCCTCAGATGCTTAATTTGTGCCAAGGATCAAGAAAAATATGTTATCAATTTTTGCATTAGCCAAGATTGGCTTAGTTGTGAAATTTGTTGATGATAGATGTAAAGTTCATGATCTATCAAAAGGCAACGTGATTATTGCTTCTGGCATTTTATGTCGTGGGCTGTATAAGCGCATAGAATATGAAAAATCTATGAATGACTCAGCATGCATAGTACATGATTCTCAGGCTATGTCCGATGCAAAGCTTTGGCATGCACGCTTTGGTCATCTAAATTTTTCTAGTTTGCTACACCTACAAAAATCTAAAATGGTGTCCTCTTTGCCCAAACTTGAGGCACCGAGTAAACATGTATGTGAAGGCTATATTTTGGGCAAAATGCATTGTCCCTCCTTCCCAAAAGATGGTTCAGTTTGAGCTACTCAAAAATTGTAGTTTTTTCATTAGGTTTCTATGGTCCTATGTAGACACCTTCTTTTGCAAACTATCTTTATTTTGTGAATTTAATTGATTGTTTTTCCAAGAATGCATGGGTATATCCATTGAAGGCAAAGTTTGAAATGTGTATGTGCTTCAAATAGTTTTTGGTTTTGGCTGAAAATCTATCAACATGTAAAGTATGCACCCTCCATTCTGATCAAGGGGGGAATATATGTCTTTTGAATTTAATGCATTTATCATTGAACGTGGGATAAAACATCTATGTAGAGTGCCATATACACCTCAACGGAATGGAGTTGCTGAAAGGAAGAACATATCACTCATGGAGATGCCAAGGTGTATGGTCAAGATTCAGGATTTACCACATAGTTTCTAGCTTGAGGCTATTATGTGTGTAGCATATGTACTTAACATGTGTCCCAGTAAAGCACTGCAATCTATCACTTCATATGAGGCTTAGCATGGTCGCAAGCCATATGTTTCTCATTTGCATGTTTTTGGTTGTTTGGCATATGCATTAGTGCCTGAACAACAACACAAAAAATTGAATGATAAAGTAGTGAAATGTATTATTGTTGGGTACAGTTCTAAAAGTAAAGACTATCATCTGTATCATCCATAAACTAAACGCATTTTGGTTAGCCATGATGTTGTTTTTGTGGAAGATGCTATTTAGCCATTACTTTCATGGACTAAGGAGACATCTGTTAGCTCCAAAGACATGTATGACACCTTGTTGCCTCTCTTTACAGGTGGACAGTCTAGTACTGGTCAAAATGAGGCAACTTTTCAGCCTCTATAGGTTTCATGTGATGATGGAGATCATTCCATTTCTGATGCAAATCTGCATGATGCAGTTGTTGATGAGAGAGCTAATATTGAGGAGGCAAAAACTATGCCAAAATGGCTAGTGCAGACTTTGCATGACAGCAAATTAGATGCACCTCTATCATATCGTACTCCTTCTAGCTCTCATAGTGCTTCTTTTGCATTGGATTTCTATCCTATGGTTGCCTCTAGTCTTTGTGATGAGAATGAGCCTATTTCCTTTGATAAGGCACAAAATTCTACACAATATTGAATGTATTACCACTAGAATGTACAAAGATATGTAACCCATTAGGGCTATAGGTGTATATACAACCTGGGGGAAAAAACCTTGTAAAGAGGGAAAAAAGTGCCCCAGCAACCCTTGTGTGTTCACACACACCATTACCTAAATATATCATTAAATCCCTTGGGAGTGATGCTGTGAACAAGGATTTGGCACTCATGCACAAGCAAGTGCTAAGATATGTGGAATCAATCCACAAAAAGAAGTAAGGCAAAAGCTTTGCAGAAAGCTTTAAACTTCTCCCTAGGCACAACCTTCTCGAAAAGGTCTGAAATGTTCTCCTATGTGGGCACATATGCCAAGCTCATCTCCCCAACAGAGAACCTCTCCCTGACATAATGATAATGCACCTCAATGTGCTTAGTGCGAGCCTGGAACACAAGGTTCCTTGCAACTCCCAATGCACTCTAATTGTTAGTGAAGATGGTGGTGACATAAGATTGTCCAACATCCAAATCAACAAAAAGGCGTCTGAGCCACACACACCCAATAGTCACTCTGAAAGCTTCCCTATACTCAGCCTCACAACTCGAAGTGGCCATAGTAGGGTGCTTCTTGGTCAACCAAGTTATACATGAGCTACCAAGAATGAAGCAAAAGCCACTAGTGGACACACGAGTGACATAGCAATGAACTGAAGACTGTGCCAAGCCTCATATGGAGTGATAGACTACAGTGCTTTAGTGGAACACCTGTTAAGTACATATGTGGCATGCATAACAGCCTCAAGCTAGAAACTATGTGGTAAAGCCTAAATCTTGACCATACACGTGGCCATCTCCATGAGTCAACTATTCTTCCATTTAGCAACTCCATTCTGTTGAGGTGTGTACGGTAGTGTACACTGATGTTTAATCCCACATTCAGCCAAAAATGCATTAAAGGTAGAAGACATATATTCCCCACCTCGATCACAACGGAGGCATTAGGGAAAAAAATTAACCCTCCTTGGGCCTTTTGGATTAAAGGGTGATTAGTGATGGACCAATGAGAAGAGGGTGGTGGACATTGTCTAGTGGCTTAATCACATAGACTAGGCATATGGTTCCCTTGTTTTTGTGTGGCCAAATATGCAAAAACCAGGTAGAATTCATGGTTTTCCTTTTGAGTGTGGTTTTGAAAGGCTTTCCAATCATTCACAGCCGTTAGATTGCCTGAGAGATCTAAAGGCTAAGAAAAAATAGCAAAAGTGAAGGTTATTTTGATCATGCACCCTTGGATTTCCTTTAGAATAAACGGTTTGGATCAGAGTAATGATGACGGACTGCGCGGATCTCTGTTTGCCATTGGATCGAGCTCAAGATCGAACGATCTAATTTGAATTCCGTGAAGAAACGACGCTCTCATCTACAGCCTTTGGATCGAGCCATTATCAATGGTTCACATTGGCCCCATTGAAGAGCTTGGCACCTTTTAACGATGGCCATCGGATAAGCATGATGATCTAAAGGCTACAGTTCTCCCCCGATTTGCGATCAGCATGATTTGCGCCCGTTCGTTGGATCTCATCCAATCTAATGGCCAAACTTGAAAAGCTGCAGAGAGTGTTCAAGCTAGTGGGGACACTCCCACGAAAACTGATGCCCTCTCTCTCTTACAAGGCCCATGCAAGGTCCACTTTTTTGCCTAATGGTTACCCATTCTACATGCTGATAGATTTTCAGTCAAAACCAAAAACTCTTTGAAGCAGATAAACACTTCGGACTTTGCATTCAATGGATATACCCATGCATGCCTGGAAAAATCATCGATGAAAGTCACAAAGTAAAGATAGTTTCCAAAAGAGGGTGTCTACATAGGACCACAAACATCACTGTGAACAAGCTACAATTTCTGAGTAGCTTAAACTAAACCATCTTTTGGAAAGGCGGAATTTTTCATTTTGCCCAAATACAACCTTCACAAACATGTTTATCGGGTGCCTCAAGTTTGGGCAAAGAGGACATCATATTAGATTTCTACAGGCATAGCAAACTAGCAAAATTCAGATGACCAAAGTGTGCATGCCAAAGCTTTCCATCTGACATAGCTTGAGCATCATGTACTCCACATGCTAAATCATTCATAGATTTTTCATATTCTATGAGCTTATACAGCCCACGACATAAAAAGCTAGAAGCAATAATCACATTGCATTTGAAAGATCATGAATTCTACATCTGTCATCAAAAAATTTAATAAAAAAGAGAAATCTTGGATAAAGTTGAAACTGATAATAGATTCTTCTTGATCCCTGGCACAAATAATGCATCTGATAATGTAAAAGAACTACCATTAGTAGTAGTAAAAATGATCTTACCGACTCCCATGACAGGATAAGAGGAGTTGTTGGCACATGTGACAGTATTCCCTGTAGGGGTAGGTTCGAGTGAAGTGAAGAGACTGCATTGCGAGATAATATGTTTGGTTGCCCCACTATCAAAATACTGGCAAACATTTGAGTCTACTGCAAAAATACACTACTCATGAGAAGCTCAAGATACAATTGGGGGTCCATGCTATTCTACAAATCTTGTCCTCTTTTCCTTTTTCTTCTATTTCCCTTGTATCTATTTCTCAGATAAGGTTGGTGTCTTCCCTTATTTGCTTCAACTTTCTTTGGCATCTTTCCAGCTTCATCTTTTCTTCTTTGTCTCTTAGCAAGAGATCTTCTTGAATCACTATCATAAAACATTCTTTATACAAACTTATACAATCCAATGAGATCACTGTGGTTGCATATACCCTTGTTGCTTCAATTTCTTCCTTGTTTTCCTCTCTTTTAAAATCTCTCTCTTTGTATACCTTCATGGCTTCATGTATCTAAGCTTTCATGCTTTGCTTTGATCGTCCTTTTTTGTTGAACCATCTTCAACTTTGTGTATGGCTATAAATTTTGCATCTTCATGGTCTTCGAGTTTTTGTTTGTGATACAGGTTGGATTCTTCTTCATTTTTAAGTCTTTGGATGTTGTTTGCTCGTGGTTGGAATTCTTTTTATCATCCACTTCACATCCTTTTTGCTTATCCATGGTTGCTTTTTGCTCTCCTTTAAACATGATGATGGTTTTCATGCTTTCTTCCAACTTTTCTTCATGACTTCTTTTGTGTACAATGGCTTCTCTTTGCCTTCTAAGCACTCCTTCCATAGAGATGGCTTCTCTTTGTCCTCTAAAGTTATCTTTTCTGGATGTTGTTACTATTTGTTTGTACGTAACTACTTCCTTTCCAAATCATAAAATGATTAAGATGTAGTTTCTCTTCTTCGGACTCTTCTTGGATCTTCCAATACTTCCAAACTAACTTCTCCTTGCTTCATAATCTTTTCTTCATGCTTCATGGCTGATTTTATAGCTACCAAACCAACAAGGGTCTGATCGTACACGAACTCTTATATGAGTTCCTCTTCATGGGGAGCATTAGTTGCTTCCATATCCTCAAAGATTTCTTCATAACCTACAAGACAAGACGCGAAATCTTCAATAGTGGATAGCTCATCCAAATGCTCTCTACATGCTTCCTCAAGGTTCACAATGGGATACTTCTTATCTTTCTTTTGTTGGCCTTTTTCCTTACAAGAATTTAATGTCAATTGATAAATTGATCCCCATTTCTTAGCACATTAACATTCTAATCTTAAACACCCTAATAGCAACAATGGTGTTTCTTGAACCTAACGAGGCTTGCCATTCCTCTTGGGATAGTCTGAATGGCCTTTACATAGGCTTGTCACTCTCTTTGGAGGTCTTACTATCATGAACCTTTGACTAAACCTTCATTTTGTCTTTTGTGATTCGTGCACCTAATGATGCTTGCCATTCATCTTGGGATGCTTATAGTTTCCTTGATATAGGATTTTCACTCTTTTTGGTGGTCTTACATTGAATAGACCTTGCATTGTTCATTTCTTGGAACTTACCACCACACACAATGTGAAGTTTTCGTTTCTATTTAATTCAACTCTTAGCTTCACAAATGGACATCTTGAGTTTTTTTAACTTGTGCAAATTTTTCACACTTCTCATGGGTGAATATTCCTCCTTACTTCACAATTGATTGTGCTCCTTGAACCTTGGGGAATTTTTAAAGTCCTTGTTGAATCCTCAACACTTTATGGCATCCCTTCTTTGGAGTCTTCTACTTCTCCTTGGTTAAGAAGATAAATTCTAGGCTTCGACCTTCTTAGACTTCTTAATCTTCTCAAAGTAATTGTCAAATTGATGGAAGCCCACTCCAAGTTTGATGGAAGCTCTCTTTAGTCCTTGCAATCTTCAAAATTTGTTCTGATTGTCTTCAAATCCTCCAAATCTTTAAGCCTCTTCTTATGGACATCCTTTTGTTGACTATCTTCACCTTTTTCTTCAATCTTCAAGTCTTCAAGGCTTCAAATGCACACACTATGTGTTTCACAACCTTTTAGCTTGAGCCATTTTCTTTGCTTTGGCTCTAAGCTTGGTGTCCTTCTTCATCCTACCTTTCCCATCTTTTCTTGGCTACAAACTTCAAGTCTTCAAAACTTCAAATGCACACCCTATGTTTTTCACAACCTTTTGGATTGACCTCTTTCCTTCACTTTGGCTCCAATCTTTGCATCCTTGCTTCAACCAAGCTTTTCCCACATTGCTTGGCTTGTCAAAATAGGAGCATTGAGTTCACTTTTTGTATCTCAAATCATGAATAAAATGCTTTCAATTATCATAACATAAGAACATTTATATTTCTATTTTCAAGTTTCTCTCAATGGCTTTCATCCACGTCAAGATACATCTACAAACTTCATACATAGTAGTCATTAGTTTATCAATATTCATTGCATCCAAACATATGTACTTCCAACTTATCTATGGCTAAATACGGGGGACTTTTAGTGATTCAATATCATGCTAACACATCCACATAAGCATGTATACAAATCAGTAATAGTTCAAGTATATATTTAGCCCTCTTTATGCCAATTCATATGGCGACATAAACCAAAAAATATTCAGCTTGTATAGACTATACAAAACAACCCATTACTCATCCACATATCATGAAACATGGTTATGTATTCTTGTTTGACCACATATTCATACATTTGTATATGTTAGAAATGAACCATCAACTCTAAAATCAATGTATATTCAACCTAAACATGGCTGTCCAAAAATATCATTAATCTTGAGCATGAATTCCACAAGCATGCATACATAAGCATCTTTATTGCATACATTAGTTGCACCAAGTAAGAAGCATATAATGATATTCTCAAGCTTAAATATAAGCTTAAATCTTTGGCTATTTACATAATAAATTATTTCACTTCATTAAATTGAACACTATCTAAACATGTACACAATCCTCATATACAACAAGATGTAGTTGTGCATACAAGATTCTTTGATTAAATCTTCATATTCTTGTGTAGGCTGCTCATAATGCTTAAACAAAGTGAGTATTATCACTTATGTAGATATTTAAGATAAACAATATGTAGGACAAAGAAAGAAAAGAGAGTGTACGACTTGAAATAACATAAACTAACAAAACTTTCTTACATATGAACTTCAACTCCATAACTTTACGACGAGCATGAGTGTTGCACAATCCATGCAGAATCATAGGATTACAGCTCCAAGCTTTCCTTCAACTTCTCTGAGTCCTCCTAAATTGCTTCCTTTTTCTTTGACAAAAGAAACCATGGATTCCAATACCAGTTATCTGATACCAAATAAGAAGAAATTTAACTATGCACAGTGGAAGTTATCAAACCTCTTCCAAAAAAATTATCCTGTTAGACATGTGCTTACTAAAATCTTCTTCAATCATAACTCACATATTTAATTCTTCTACGATTTTGTCCAAACAATTTAAAATCTAAGAGATTTTTCATAAGCTATAGATCACTCTAACTGGAGTTCCAGTGATCAAGAAACCAACTACCTAATGATAGACAACCTCTCAACTCAAGTTCAACAAAAACTAGAGGTTGAGTAAAATTATGCCTAGTAACTATTGGATATGAATTTAGCAAAGATGTTTTGTCCACCTAGAGTAAAAGAGATAACATTTCCAATAAGATATGACATGCATTAAATGGATATGTACATAGACAGAAATGGCTTCTACAAGGCTACATACAAAAAGGTATACAATTGGAATACCTATGTGCCTTGTAGCGCACTATTCGGTGCAATTACAATATGCTATGGTGAGTCTATGACTAATATATTCTTCTACAACACCGGCTTCTTATCTCCACAAAAAGCCACACCCAAAAGCCATCTATGCAAGGAGAAATGTTCAGGGGATGCTATGTCTCGTCATTGACCATTTCATCTTCTCTCTCCTCGTGACCTTACGATTCTTATCCCTTGTCCTTCCATTGAATCTGGTTACTTTTCGCGCTCCAATTCACTCCATATGGATATGGTGGTTTCATTTTTGTGTACTCCATATCTTGAACCATATTTTGGATTTATCCAAGCCATGGGCATATAATCATGCACCTGAACTTTTAACGCTTTCCTTCAATGTTATGAGTGTAGTTTCTATATCATCAAGACCCAGCCTTGCTTTGAACTTACAAGATTATCATATACAGCTCGTATATATAAATGGTGAAGAGGTAAAAATGAGAGGTGCAAATGTATCAAGCCTCAAAATTGGACCTTGCAGAGTTTTCATAACTTTGAATGCAAATTCATAGTGGACAACTTTCCACATAAGAACCACTTTTCTATTCATTATGATGGAATTCCATAGGTTCACAAACTAAAATAGGAAAATATAATATTGATTCAACATGTGGAATTCAGTTTCTCAAAGTTTTTCGCGTTTTTAAAGCTCAAATGAAACTAAAGCAAGTTCATATGGATTCAAAAGCATTCAAGAGCTATGCAAAAACTAAAACAATTGCTCACTGAAGCTCCAATCTTGAAACGAGTAGATTATCTAGGAAGTAAACCAATACTCTTGATTGTTGGTATTATTGCTATTGGGATAGGTTGGTGCATAGGTAAATATGATGAAGGAAAGTGATATAGAGTGCGTTTTGGAGCTAAAATCCTACAAGAAACACAAAGAAAGTAACCTCAACGGTTGTGGGGATTCAATATTGCGTTAAAATTTGATCAAGAATATTTCAGTAGTTCTAATGTAAACTTTGAGACCTATCATCTTCCATTAATTAGAATAGTTGCTAATTTTGCATTTCCTCACATTGCAATGCTTTGATGGATTTTGTACATTAAGTTTATTAATACAGATTTTGTGCATATAGCTAGTAATTATAATATTACTACATACATGCTCTCACAAGCAAAATATGATAATGAGTTAGATTATATGAGAGAATGAGATTAATGAACTATGATCCACATATGTATGCTGATGAAAAATTAGAGATGAGGATTATGAAGGGGAATGCAAAGAAATGGAAACTTATCTCACTACTTTGACACCATCCTTCAATTGATCCACAAAGAAATTCAAGAATATCATGAAAAAGCTCTTACAAATTCTTCCTAAAGAATGGATTTCTTTGTTGACATGCTAGAGGGAATATGAAATTTCTACAAAGGATTCGTGGAAAGAATTCTTCAAGTTTAGGTTATGAGAGAGATGTGTGAAGGCTAGGAGAGCTGTTGGTGGTCCATGATGTATGTGAATATAAGAGACTTTATAGGCACTTGTTCTATATTCAATTACACCCCTTGATCAAGCATAGAGATCTATTGCATCCAATTTAAGCTCCTTGCATTCATTACAAATGGTTCTTTTCACCATGCCCAAAATGATGGATAAAATGAGGTATATACTTTTGGTGAGAGAAGACTTAACCAACCACATGGAAGGTGAAGTCCTCTCATCTAACACTACTTCTAATGTATGCAAATTCCTTCTAGATGAGTCCGTAGAAATATTTTTCTAGATCGAGAAGTTATTTTTTGATTAGGGAGTGTCCATTACCTATAATCTTGAGGCAAACAGTAAGATTGAATGAGGGCATCCTCCTATTGTGATGGCAATCTTGGAGGCTTGTCATGGTAATATAAAACAATGGTTGAGATATCTTCTTGTGATATGCGGGGATAGGATGCCATACACTAGAAAAGCACTAAAATACTAGATATGAATTATTTGTAATCTCAAAAGCACTATTAAAAAGTATATATGGGCTATACAAAGTGGATGCATGCATATTGGAATTAGTGGTATCTTTTGGGTGTGTAAGTACAAAATATTTCAATTTTTATATAAGATAATGACTAAATTTGAAAGGAGTAGATATGAAATACTTAAGCTATACTTTCTTTTTTGGTTTCTATACACCTATTTGTATCTTAATTTTAAATTCATATGCGGAATGGACAGATTTTTAGTTTTAACTTGAGTAATTCAAAACTTATTTACTGCCAGGATATAGACTAGTAAGAATAAGAGATTCATGATGATTATGAAAAACATGTTGAAAATATTTCAAAATATTTGAGAAGATCTTTGATGCTTCTCTCATTGAACTTTGCAGATCGGCCCATGGAGAAGGATGTGTATTATGTGGGGCCAAATGTCAAGAGGATTCTAATATCTTGAGCCAAAGGTTGGAAACTAAAATTTGTTTTGTAAATCTATGATGCTCTCTAATTTTGAATTTGATCATGTTTTTTATCTCTCATAAATCATTTGATGAACTTGAACTTTTTGTCTCGGTGCACGAAGCAAGCCTAAGTGATTTATTTATGTATTAGGATTTCTTGGTATTTGAAGCATAATCTTATACATATGTTTTTATGCAATAGATGAGTTATCTTTGTCAAACGTAAAGCAATATTTGGAGAGAATGCCATGGAAACATTTTACCATGAACTTATTTGGATTCATAATTCAAGTCAACTCTAAAAGTATTTGGATTCATAATTCAAATCAACTCTAAAAGTATGGATCAACCAACAATTATGAGCAAGAAATGTATTTGTACAATAGTCACGTTAATCGCAAAAGAGAAGCTGATAGTCACACTCAATGGCCAAGAAGTTGGTGAACAAATGGTTCGTTAAAGCGTGCAATGATAGGGAAGCCGCTCGGGTCAAATTGATTTTAATAAACAAGAGCTCTCTAAGGCTCATGGGCCTTCTCGGTATCATGGAGCACACTACCACCTCCTTGTCAGTCCTATTCATGATGGTGCATCGACTCTCCTCACTCATCATTATTCCTAAGAAATGGAGGCACCTATTGGAGGCTCCCTGTATGGCTTTCTTCAATGGGATCCTCGAATAGTCCTTTGCAGACCTCTTCTACTTCTTGTTCTCGGTCCCTTTTCTGCACCCACCATTAGCGTATATTATGCATTCTTTCTACAATCACGGCTTTGTAGTTCTATCCCTCTTTGGGTTCTATTTTGGAGAAAAGAGTGTTGTGTAGATCTCATCGGTCCTGCCATGGGTTTTCTTTCAACCTCCATAGCGCAGTTACTCTGCAACTTTGTGGGATTTGGGAGGTCCCGTGGGCACTAGTCCCCTTCTCTTGTACTTTTCTTTATTTAATTCAAGTTCGGGAGAGTAGGCTAATGCGGAACTTTCTTTATATTATATAAAAAAGAAACAAAATGTGAAACCATGGCTTTCTCAAGCCGTCCAGGTGGGAATACACGGTCTCCTAATCCATGGAGATGTGTGACAGTAGGTGGTTGATATCGAGCTCTCTGTTTTTGACTAAGATCGTACACTGTCCTTTCAGGAATAATTTTCCCTCATCTATCATTGATATCAAAGAATAAATTGTTGAGTCGCAGGACTTATTATTTGTAGAACTTATTATGGTCTAGATTTATGATCACTAGAAGAAGAAATATCACTTTTCTAGACGATCAAGCTAGGACTCATGAATCTGCGGTTGGTGTTGCAATTCACAGACGATAGGCATGAAACCAAGACAAATTACTCACAGTGAGGGTCAATGGTAGCTGAAGGATCGACTGTATTACCAACATGGAATATCCCCTAGTAGCCTAGAATGGTGAATCTTAATGTGATGTAAATATAATCACACATGTAAACATGCCAATAGAGCATACTATGCAATGTGATAGATTTGGCTTCCGAATGCAAAATCCAATGAGGTAGCCCAATGTGGCATATTAAATTCCCATGTAAATGTCCAATGTGACATACCCAATGAGGTAGCCTAGTATGACACACTAGATATCCCAATGTAAATGCCCAATCAAGCATGCCCAATGTAGCATTCAAAACTGTTTTCATATCGTAGGAAAAAGGGGGGGAATCGTAACCAACTTGTTAGTATCCTCCTTGTCCTCATCCTTATGTCAGGGAATCCTTGTCAGGAGCCCATCTGCACCAACCTCCTTGACCATCATTTAATGCCAAAAACCACATGTCCTTTTATATATACTGTGTTCTTCAAACAATAAATTTCATATGATATTCATTGGGTGTGGATCACCTTTTGGAGAAGGATGCCACATGGCATCCTATGGGTATTTATACCATTTAGTAGAAGAAACAAAAGTAGATCGCATACATCAGAGAGTATCTAAGTGAGACTATCATCTCTTATGATGAATAAAGAAGCTTGGGCATGGTTGGGGGGACAATTGAAAAGCTTTGTCTCTGTGTTCGCAAGATTGGTATTAGAGGAGGTGATGGACGACCATGCGGCTGCGTTTTAGAGCAAAAAGAAGCATCCACGCGAGTGTGGTCTGCAAGTTTTGAACCTACAACCTAGCTGTTCAAAGGGGGCTGGCCTATCCAAGAAGACATCTTTTAGATGATGCACATGTCCCATGCAAACCTATTGTGGAGCAAAGAAAGACATTGCAAACCACCAAAAAAAACAATGAAGTGTCCATAGCTTAAAGAGGTTCTTTTGAAGGCGGTCATTTATGATGGGAAGCAAATCAATTCAATAGATGGATAAGATGGGCGTCTAAGACTCCTTAGAAGAATGAGCTTCCATCCCTACCGTCTTGTTGGGGATTCTTGGACAAGAAGGGATTTGAGTGTTTGTAGGAGAAAAGGGAAAGACAAGAAAAAAGATACACACTGGAAGCCTCTGTCGATTGATTATAATAAGACAAATACAATGTTGAAGCACAATACAATCCAATGCTTCTGTGCAAAATCCCACAGAGTGCTCAATTACAAAATACCAAATACCCAAGGGACTTGTTGCTGCCGGCCTCCTCTGCACCAAACCTCCACCTTCTCTAAGCCTGCACTTGTGCACACCTTGCACCAAGCTTCCACTAAGGGGGAGGGATGGGTACCTTCTGTCGGCACGGGCGCACACTTCAATAAGACCTTGGGATCCTTGGGGGACTAGCTTAGCACTCCTCTGCACACTTCCTTGGTCACTCCTCATGCACACATTGCATTTCACTTCTCTGCATCACACACTGTGTGTCTCTTGCACTTCTCTCTCTTGCCTTTCTTAGCCTATGCTTTCTCTTGCTTACACTTAGAGCTGTCCAAGAATAGTCCTTGCCTTGATTTGAGTGTTGATTCACATACGGTCCTAACTGCAAGAGTATCTTGGTGCTCACTTTGATGTCCCAAGATTGTCTTCACAAGTGGCAGCCAACGAATCCCTGTTTTGTCCTGTAGTGACTTTAGCCTAAAACAAAAATTTTAACTGGGGGGTCATACTTTCACTTCTACGTACGCTGCCGCTTCACATACCTTCACATTTTGTCTTTTAATTCTTCACTTGTGCACCTAACAGAGGGTTCACCTGAACCTTCCAAAACATTTTTAAAAACACTTTGAACCTTAGGGAAATTAGAGAAATACCTCTGCAACCTGCAACCAACTTTCTCCAATTTACCCTTTGTGGATGATTAATTGTGTACTGCCTATGCACTTTGACACCTGAACTTCGAACACTTTGACTTTTCCCATGTTGACTTTGGCCTTGAACATATTGACTTTGACGAATTTGACTTTGATCTTTTAACTTTGACTATGGTTGACTTTGACCAATATGACTTTTATGGGCTCAACAGTTGCCCACCACCTAACGTGCTCTCCGTCCCGGAGAGCTACAACCAAAACTAAGAGCATAGAGGACATCATGATTCTTGTGCTGCAGAATCTTCATAAGGACACTTAAGCAGATACCAAGTTCACTAGAAACAGGAGAGCACAAGCACTAGAGAAGAACCCAAAATTGGTATGTATTGCAAGGAAAAGCAAAGGAGGGAAATGGGAGGGTAGAAAGGAGGGGGAAGGGAGGGCTGATGGGGCTGAGATGGATAGGGCAGGGAGGGGTAAGGATGTGGCTGGGCATAAGGTTAAAAGGGGGGTGAGGGAGTAGGATTATGGGGTCTGGAGAGGGTCAAAATGATAAAAATTAGAGCTATAGAGAGTGAATTATGGAAAATGTTCAACATGTGGTGAAATGAGGTGAGAGTAGGCAATGTGGACCATGTGTATAAATTAAAACATATGATAAATGTGCTCAAAACATGTGGGTTTTGACCAAAAGTCAGAGAAAAGGGTGGATTTTGGAAAAAATTAAGTAAAAAAATGAATCCAGAGGTGCCAAAATACATGAAAAGGATGCCAAATTCGAAAACAATGGCCATCCGAGGCACGATCGAGAGCCAAAAGGTTTGAGCCAAAAAAATTAAACAAAATAAAATAAAATACATAAATAATAAATATATATATATATATATATATATATATATATATATATATATATATATATATATATATATATATATATATATATATATATATATATATATATTTAATTATGACAAATAAAAATAAAATAGAATTATTTTCTTAAAAAAAAAACGTGAACGCTTGCCGGTTAAAAAATGAAAATTAAAGCAAAAGGAAAATAAAAATAAAAAAATAATAAAGAAATGAAAAAACTAATAAGAAATAAAATAAAATAATAAAAAATAAGAAGAAAATAAATAAAAGAAAATAAAAATAATAAAAAATAAATGAAAAAAATCAGGGGGGGCACGAAGGGGGGGGGTGGGCAGATGGGGGGCGGGTGGGTGGGTGGGCGGGTGGGTGGGGGGGGGGGGGAGGGGGGGAGGGAGGGAGGGGGGGTGGGGGAAGAGGGGGGGTGGGGGAGGGGGGGGCGGGGGGCCGGCGGGCGGGGGGGGAGGGGGAGGGGAGGAGGGGGGGAGAGGGGGAAGGGGGGGGGGGGGGAGGGGGTGTAAGAAAATAACAGCACATCGGAATAGACCTGTAGACAGAGTTGAGAGAAAAAAACATAGACAAAGATAGACGCAGACTGAGAGGTAGAGAACACAAATTCTCAGATTGCAAAGCGTAATGCAGTTACAATGATGGTGTTGTCCACCCGTGCGCTCCCACTATGGAGCTTAGATGGTGATCTAGACAGAATCTAGATGAAGGGCTTACTAGTGCGCAATGCTATGTAAAGCTCAACCTGGGCCGTGCTTATATAGCTTTTACAAGGCGGTTCAGTATAGATAAACGTAGTCGGGAGATACAAAATAGTCGGTAAAATATATGATCCGACAATATCTCCACGACTAGAAGTCCTACCGTCTCGACCCTACAGGCCGGGGGGATAGGCCCCCCGGACCCCGCAGAAGGGGCCAAGCCCCCCTCTGCACTCCCCCCATTAAGGTTCTATGGGGAAACCGCGCGATGCACATGGCCTTTATTTTCACCTTAAATGGCAACCTAATGGCCTCGAAGTTTATGCCCTACCTAACCTAACGGCTAGGCTCACAAAGATCATCTACAACCATCAACGGTCACACATAGACCTCATCTAACTTGGAATTTAGGGTTCCACAAATGTCCGGGCTCTCATAATGGCTTCTCCTCATAATGGGGACCTTACAACTTAGAGCACCATGGATCATTTGTGGTCACATGAGGGTGGAGTATTGAGCATATCTAACACCTCCCCTCAATGTCCACCCGATGGTGAACTACCTCCTTGGTCCAATCCCAAGCTTTGGAAAGTGTCGAAGAAGTTTCTCTTTCCCAAGAGCCTTGGTGAAGATGTTTGCTCCATTTTCTTCAGTAGGGCAATAGATTATCTCCATGACCCCATCCTCAATCAACTCTCGCACATAGTGATACTGGATTTCTATGTGCTTGGTACGTGCATGGAAAACAGGATTTTTGGCGATGGCCATGCAACTTTGGTTGTCACAGTTCAGCTCTGTAGCCTCCTGTCCTTGTATTCCTATGTGCCATAGGATCCTCCTCAACCATATTGCTTCACATGTTGCAACACATGCAACTTTGTACTCAGCTTCAGTAGAAGATAATGCTACAGTCGGTTGCTTCTTACTAATCCAAGAGAAAATCCTTGATCCTAAAGAAAAGCAATATCCAGAAACTGATTTTCTGGTATCAATATCTCCTGCCCAATCTGAGTCATAGTATCCGACTAGAGATGATCCTTCTTCATACAGAATACCATAATCAGTAGTTCCTTTCACATACCTGAGTATCCACATGCTTGCCTTCCAATGAGTTTCGCAAGGCTTATTAGAGAACCTACTTACTACTCCAACACCATAAGAGATGTCTCGTCTGCTATTGCACAAGTAGATGAGACTTCCAACTAATTTCCTGTATCTTCCAGTATCCACTGGAGATGAAGTATCTTCAATAGATAATTTTGTGTTGACCTCCATAGGTGTAGAAATTTCCTTGCAATCCTCCATGTCGAATGCCTTCAATATCTACCTTGCATACTTTTGTTGAGAGATGAAAATCTTCCCTGGTTCCTGCCAAACTTCAAGACCTAAGCAATAATGCATTAAGACCAAGTCTGTCATTTCAAATTCTGAACTCAGGGCATCTTTTGTTTGTTGAAGAAGAGCATCATCATTTCCTGTAATCACAAGGTCATCTACATAGAGTACAAGCACAATTGTCTTCCCTCCTCTCTTTAGAACATACAAGTTAGCATCAGAAGCACATCTTTTGAAACCTAGATCCAAGAGATACTTATCTATCCGCTGGTACCATGCTCTAGGGGCTTGTTTTAGCCCATATAATGCCTTCTTCAGCTTACATACCTTGTTTTCTGAATCGGGAGCCTTAAACCTTGGTGGCTGAGACACATATACCTCCTCCTTGAGGTCTCCATTCAGTAACGCTGACTTGACATCCATGTGATAGACTGGCCAACGCTTATGTGCAGCCACAACTAATACTACTCGGATAGTAGTCATTCTTGTAGTCGAGGCAAATAATTCATAAAAGTCAATGCCTTCAACTTGTGAGTAGCCCTGTGCAACAAGTCTTGCTTTATATTTTTCTAGAGTACCATCAGCCTTGTACTTTAGCTTCCAAACCCACTTGGTGCCAATGACTTTACGCCTAGGGGGTCGATCCACTAGCTCCCAAGTTCCATTCTTCATGATATTTTTGTATTCTATTTGCATGGCAGCCCTCCAATTCGGATCATGGAGTGCCTCTTCCACATTGCTTGGTTCCTTCGCTTCTTCTTGAATGAGATCAGCCATCAAGGTTGTGTTTACAATATGGGTGCTTGTCCGTCTCTGTTCCTCTATTCTCTGTGATCGCCTCAGTCCATTTGCAACCTGTTCTAGTGATTGTGGGATGGGGTTTGCAGAATCATAGAGCTGCCTCACCCAATGTGGCAATGGCTTTTCCACTTGGGTGTTGGCAGGTTGGTGACTTTGAGACTTATCATCTGAAGATGATGCTTCCTTCTCTTGTGTAGAAGGGATAGCTCTTGGGCCAGGTTCATAGTGGATTGCCCCTTCGCCTCATGATAAAGTGGAAGCTCTCTTTTCCTCCTCCACTGCATGTGGCTGCTCCTCCTTGAACACCACATCACGACTCGCCATGATCTTCTTAGCCTCAGGGTCATAAAGCTTATAAGCCTTCTTATCTTTGTTGTACCCCAGGAAGATACATTTGATGCTTTTTGGTTGAAGCTTGTTTCTCTCCCTATCTGGAACATGTACATAACATTCACTTCCAACTACTTTGAAATGGGAAACAGAAGGCTTTTTACCAGTCTAGGCTTCTTGTGGAGTCTTTCCATCAAGTGCCTTGGTCTAGCTTTGATTCAAGATGTAGACAGTAGTGTTGATAGCCTCTGCCCAAAATTGATTAGCCAAACCCTTTCCTTTCAACATGCACCTTGCCATCTCCATGATGGTTCGATTCCGACGTTCTACAACACCGTTCTATTGAGGACTATGTGCCACTGTGATTTCATGCTTGATTCCCTTACTCTTGCAGAAATCTTCAAACTCTATTGATGTGAACTCACCACCACCGTTTGTCCTGAATTTCTTCATCTTCTTCCCTGTTTTAGTTTCAACAAGCTGAAGCCATTCTTTAAACTTACCAAAAGCTTGAGCCTTATCGCAAAGGAAGTACACCCACATCTTCCTGCTATAGTCGTTGACAAGTAACATGAAGTGGGAAGATCCGCCCAAGGCTTGTGTAGGCATTTTTCCACACAAGTCAGCATGCACCAACTCTAGAGGATAGCTTGCCCTGTTCTTGCTTTCTTGTGGAAACGCCTTCCTCTGTTGCTTGCCCATCATGCAAGCTTCACATGGTTCCTTCATTTCTGCAATCGATGGTAGGTGTGCAACCATACCTCTGCGATGCATCTCCTTCAGTACAGGGTATCCAATGTGGCCGAATCTCTCATGCCATAGCTTACTTGTGCCCACATTTGTAGTGGCTGTAAGAGCACACAACTCATACAAGTTGTTCCTCCTTATGCCAGTCCCAAAAATGTTGTTGTTACCGTCCATAATCTTAGCTCCTGTCTTACCGAAAGATACTTGATGACCTTGATCAATTATAGAAGCTAGTGAAAGTAGATTTAGTTTTATTTGTGGAACATACAACACATTTGAAAGCTTTCTGATATCGCCATTAGAGTTAATGAAAGAAACCGTACCTTCACCCACTACAGGACATCTTGCATTGTTTCCTACCTTTACTGTGATGGGTTCCTTTAGAGGCTGTAAGGAACTGTAAAGGTCTTTTCTGTCATGGACACAAAGATAACCATCTTAAATCTTAGATTCCATGTCAATTTCCTATATCTCATGTTTGGTTAATATTTTGGAGAAACTAATGCTACCATTGCATCCGAAATGTGCCAAAACCCCAAGATCGACTGTCTATTCGCTGAATTCTGACATCGAGAGGTCCTGGTACAAGTTGATGACATCATGATGACATCATCAGGTCATAACCGCCATATAGAACCGCCCTTGAACAGCTATAAAAGGAGGGGTTGGCCACATTCATTCTCAGTCTTGCCAATACCAGTCTTGGGAGCTCAAGGAGTCGTGGCCGCCAAGTAAGTACTCTTCAAGTTCCAGTTCTAGTTCTTGTCTTGTTCCTTGTTCTAGTCTAGTTCTTGGACATCCTATCTTATCCCCTTGTAATCTCGTAGTATGAGATCTTGTCGAGTTCTTTCGTGTATCCAGTTCATCTCCCAGAAGGGAGTTCTTGTAATCCAGACATCTTGTCTCATACTTACGATCCCAGGTTGTGGGATCTCCTGTATCATCTTTAGTCCAGTTTTCCATACCTATTGGTCCCGGGTTGTGGGATGTCTTGTATCAACAACGTCTTCTTGTATTATTTCCCCTATGTGGGTGTTCTTGTAATCATAAGTGTATTTCCGAAATCTTGTCTACTATAGTCAGAGAGCACAATCTAGTGCTCCCCTGATATTTTGGCAAGACTGCCTTCATCAAGACCAAGTACCATGGATTCCTTATGCAAGGAGATTCAATCCACCATAAAGGACTTGATCGAACATGTCCAAGAGATGAAAAGATTGCTACGACAAGATGATCGATCCGTTTTAGACTATGCCTTGAATATCAAGATGTTGTTTCGTGGAACTACATATCAAGAAGACTACATGGTTAATCAGTTTCGAAGTGGCCTCAATCCTGAAGTCAAATATCTCTTGCTATCCATGCCTGAAGCAAACACCTTGGAGGATGTTATCAATCAAGCAATTCAATGTGAGAATCAGTTGTTAAAAGAAATCCAAGTCCAAGAGTCAGAAGTCTTTAACAAAGAAGACACTATTCCTCAAGAATCTTTGAAGGCCAAGAAGTCATTACGAATGATATGGAGCATAAAAATTATGAAGATAACAAGAAGATAAAGGACAAAGAGGAGTTCGTGTTCAATCAAGGAGGTGTGCTTACTCAAGGCACTCCATCAAAGATCTTGGAAAAACTACAACACACCACTAAAAGCTCAAAGGACCTATCTTGTCATGAAGCTAAGGAAGGTCAAGGGAGACCCAGTCCTTCACCACCTTTCAAGATTAAAGATCATGAAGAATTCAAGGTTGAGCATGTCTTTGATTCAAGGATGTTCGGAGGAAGATTGAAATACCTTATTCATTGGAAGGGGTATGATGTCAGTGATCGTACTTGGGAACTTCTAGAAAATATTCAGAGAGCAAAAATCAAGGTTCGTGAATTCCATAGGAAGAATCGAATGAAACCCAAGCTAGAGAACATGGCCGCTCCTCGTGGAACTCGTCGCTTGAGGGGGAGGTGATGTCATGGACACAAAGATAACCATCTTAAACCTTAGATTCCATGTCAATTTCCTATATCTCATGTTTGGTTAAGATTTTGGAGAAACTAACGCTACCATTGCATCCGGAATGTGCCAAAACCCCAAGATCGACTGTCTATTTGCTGAATTCTGACATCGAGAGGTCTTGGTACAAGTTGATGACATCATCAGGTCGTAACCGCCATATAGAACCGCCCTTGAACAGCTATAAAAGGAGGGGTTGGCCACATTCATTCTCAGTCTTGCCAATACCAGTCTTAGGAGCTCAAGGAGCCATGGCCGCCAAGTAAGTACTCTTCAAGTTCCAGTTCTAGTTCTTGTTTTGTTCCTTGTGTTAGTCTAGTTCTTGGACATCATATCTTATCCCCTTGTAATCTCGTAGTACGAGATCCTATCGAGTTCTTTCGTGTATCCAGTTCATCTCCTAGAAGGGAGTTCTTGTAATCCAGACATCTTGTCTCATACTTATGATCCCAGGTTGTGGGATCTCCTGTATCATCTTTAGTCCAGTTTTCCATACCTATTGGTCTCGGGTTGTGGGACGTCTTGTATCAGCAACGTCTTCTTGTATTATTTCCCCTACGTGGGTGTTCTTGTAATCATAAGTGTATTTCCGAAATCTTGTCTACTATAGTCAGAGAGCACAATCTAGTGCTCCCCTGACATTTTCTACTCGTCATGTGACGACATGCACAACTGTCCAACACCCATGAGTCATCTGTTCCTGAATCTTCAGTCGAGGAGCACACCTCCTCTATTGTAACAAATAACTCAAGCTCTGTTTCTGCTGTGTTGGAAGACTCCTTGCCCTTGCCACCTTTTGAAGAGCAACTCTTCTCTTTTGCCTTCTTGATGCGACAGTCTTGGATTCTGTGTCCCTTCTTCTTGTAGTGGAAACACTCTCCCTTGAACTTCTTTTTGTCATTCTTCTTTTTGTCTCCATCTTTTGAAGAGTCTGTTTTGCCTCCTTTGGCATTTGTTGTGAATGCAGCATCTCCTTTGCTACCACCACTCCTTGCCTTGAGCCGCGGCTCCTCCTCCATGAGTAAGGCACTGAATTCTTCAAAAGTTAGTGGTTGAGGTCTGATTTGAGTGTTAAGAGCAGTTACCAGACCATCAAACTTAGGTGGACAGATTCGAAGACAACGTCGAGCTAGCTCTTCACTTGACTTTTGAACACCTGCTCCCGCCATTTGATCTCGTAGATTCTTTATGCGAGTGATAAATACCTCTGCAGTCTCCCCATCAGCAAACCGTTCTGCTACAAGTTGATTCTCCAAGTTCTGAATCCGTGTTTGATTACGAGTTTCATATTGATTTCTCAATATGTTCCATGCTTCACATGCCTTCGTAGTATGCTGAATGAGAGTCAGAACACTATCAGAAGTACTTGTAACAAGAGCACAGAGTGCATCTGCATTTCTACATTTCCAAGCATGTAGAAGATCAGCATCAGGAGGAATCATTCGACCAGGATTATTTGGATCAGGTCTTTCTTGGGGCTCATGATCAGTCCCAAGAACAGTCTCTAAAAGCTCATACGAATCAAGAATAGAAGTAATTTTGAACTTCCACAGGGTGTAGTTCGTACCATCAAGTTTACCTTCTGTGAAGGCTGGTGGCCGTATCCGCAATGTTGGGATGACCGGCATCATTGCTACTCCTGCTTGTGCACCACCTACTCCTATTGATGAACCACCTTGGCCCCCAGTCATAGATGATGATGCACCGCTTGACATCTTCTCTCTTTTGTTGTTCAGACCTCCGCAACCTCTGCGTTTCTACTTCTGCACCACTCAGAGCCTCCTGATCTCTGATACAATGTAAGAAAATAACAACACAACGGAATAGACCTGTAGACAGAGTTGAGAAAAAAAAAAGTAGACAAAGATAGACGCAGACTGAGAGATAGAGAACTCAAATTCTCAGATTGCAAAGCGTAATGCAGTTACAATGATGGTGTTGTCCACCCGTGCGCTCTCACTATGGAGCTTAGATGGCGATCTAGACAGACTCTAGATGAATGGCTTACTAGTGCGCAATGCTATGCAAAGCTCAACCTGGGCCGTGCTTATATAGCTTTTACAAGGTGGTTCGGTATAGATAAACGTAGTCGGGAGATACAAAATAGCCTTTATTTTCACCTTAAATGGCAACCTAATGGCCTGGAAGTCTATGCCCTACCTAACCTAACGGCTAGGCTCACAAAGATCATCTACAACCATCAACGGTCACACATAGACCTCATCTAACTTGGAATTTAGGGTTCCACAAATGTCCGGGCTCTCATAATGGCTTCTCCTCATAATGGGGGCCTTACAACTTAGAGCACCATGGATCATTTGTGGTCACATGATGGTGGAGTATTGAGCATATCTAACAGGGGGCAGGGGGGCAGGCCGGGGGGTTGAGCAAGGGGGGAAGGGGGGGCGGGCCGGCTGGTGGGCAGGGGGGCGGGGGGGGGAGAGAGAGAGAGAGAGAGAGAGAGAGAGAGAGAGAGAGAGAGAGAGAGAGAGTTTTTTTCTTCCTTTTGTTTTGAAAAAGGAAGACGCCTGGGGGCCCTTTTTTTTGTTTTGTTTTTTTAAATTACTCAAAATTAAATAAAATTACAAAAAAACCCAAAAAAACCCAAAAAATCCAAAAAAAAATGAAAAAATTATCCATAGGTCTAGACCAGATTTCTCACTCAAAACCACAGAGAGCTTCCCTTATTTCTCCAATTTGGCAAGAGAATGATACTTGAAAAAGAATGAAAAATACCCAAAAAAATCAAAAAATGCTTGAAAAATTCCCAAAAAATTTTCAAAATTATACTTATGCGAAGGCCTAAGAAAGAGTTGCTAAATTTGCTAAAAATGCAAAGAAAAAAAATGATGAAATCTACTAAAACTTAAGCAAAAATGATGGGAAAAGACTATGTATAGCCTCGAAAAATTTTGCAGGTTCCAGGTGATCCATAAATCTTCACTTTTGTTGATGATAGGCCTTGAGCTTTGTATTGTTGACTTAGAGAAACTCCTCCATAATCTCCAATCGTACTGCTCTTTATTGGATTTATCTTCTTTTTGGGCACACTGGTCATCTGATAGGGGTACCCTAAATCCAGTAAAATATTGTCTCCTCCATACTGCAACTTTTGTACCGTTGTGTCAGCAACTATATAGCTTAATCTGCAAAATTTCATTTTCACTATTCCAATTTCTTCATCAAATGGAACCCTTTGTTTTCAAAGACTTGCAAGTACTCCTTCCACATTCTTGTAAAGCCCTGCATTTGCTATCATTAAAATTGACATAACAGATGATATCCATACCAGTATCCATAAAAGAGTGGCCATTGACATATGATTTGAAGTAACGTCATCACTACTATGGCCCTTGACTGAGACTATTTTGCGCAAATCAGTAACGTGAATGATGTCCTCTTTTTCTTCATATGTTTCCTCTCTACTTTTGTTTGGAAAAATTCCATAGCAGTAAGATGGGTCGTCTCCATGGAGCCAATCCAACATGTTTTCATCTTCATATAAATTTGCTCCTTCAAATAGATCTGCTTCTGGGTTGTCCAACAATTCTTCTTCCATACAAATACCAATTGTCTACATCATGCTAGTATTTCTTTGATTGCCAGGTCCTTCTTCTAAAATTATCTGCTGCAATTCTTTTCCCTCTTGCTTTACCCACATTGTATCCATGCCCCAGTCATGCAGCACATTGGCATGCCTTAACCAAGGTCTTCCAATTAACATGGGGAAACTTCCTTCTACCTATGGCAGCCTTAAAACAACAAAGTCCAAGTTAAAGATGGTACGTTGTATCTTGACTGGGACTCCAGGAACCACTCCCATAGGCTTAACTATGCTTTGGTCTGCCAGTGTTACAGTGAAGTTGGTAGGCCTAGAAGGGTATAGTCCAATCTTTTTCATGGTATATTCAGGCATCAAGTTAATGCCAGAACCACCATCCACAATAACTCCTTGAAACTCATGACCTTTGATAGATATTGTTAGTCGAGGACTCTTATAATCTGTAAGGGGTGCTTCCCCTACAATTCTACCTTTATGTATAAGAGCAATCTTTGCCACCAAACTTGTAGTGGAAGCCTCATCATTTATCTGCAAGAGTTCTGACCTGAATTTCCCATCCATCTTTTTTAAATAAAAAATACTAACCTCCTTTTTCATGGACTTGAGTAGTTTTGAAGCTTCTAAATCTTCATTAGCCCTGTTGAATGCATGCCCAATGGCATCATTGGTGTTGGAGCAAGTCTATGACAAGCCTAAGTATTGGCTTGAGTCTCACAAAGTCTTGGAAGAAGCTTTAAAAAGAAGACTATGTAAAGTTCACTTGTGAACTACCTCTTGTAACTTTTGAAGAGTTTACTTAATGTAAAAGTAAGAGAATCTTAAGTGGTTGAGTCCACATGATCAAGAATGGAAAGAGGAGCCACGAATTCGTGATTTGTGGTAGGTAGAGAATCAAATCAATCATTGATTGATTGGAGAGTGATTAAGGGAAGTTAGCCTCCCAAACTCAACTATAAATAGATGGCAGTTTTAGTCGTGGTCAGAGAGACCTATGTGAAGACCTCCAAGAGCTGAGCTTTATGCCATATCAAGGTGTGATTACAAGGCACACATATGTATCAGTAAGTCATTGTATTGTACAAGCAATATACTTTCATTTTCATGATTATTTGAGTTCATCTTTCCATGTTCTTGTGATGTGTACTACTCACTGCCATTACTTCAGTTTTTCTCAGTCAGCTTGCAGAGATTGTTTCTCTGCACTTGGTTCATCATTTTCAGTGATTTAACTTGGTAAAGTTAGCTCTATAAGGCTACTATATGCTCACAAATTTTCATGTCATTTGGATGTTGGAATCTTCAGTTATGTTCATTTGAAGTCAACAGGGTATGTTCATCTTCACTTCTCTGTCAGGTACCCGACTTTTTCAGTCATCTTGTCAGAGTCATTTCTCAGTGTTTACTCATCCCAATTCAGTGATTTTAAGCTTGTTGGATTCAGCTTACTGTCTAGTATAAGCATACAAATTTTCATGATCATTGGATTCTTACATCTTGTGTTATGTTAATTGTTCTACTCACTGGTCTATTTCTGCAGCAGCCCGTGAAAATCGGGATGATGTCATCACTTGTTAAAAGTCATTCTCAGTGTGTGGTTTGTTATTTTTGATGAGATTACTCTCTAAAGTTAGCTCTTTAAGCTACCTAGCCTTCCCCAAGAGGAATTAATCTAATTGCTGCTGTGCTCAGAGAATTATGTAAAACACTGGACAGGTGTATTAACCAAGAATAGCAAGTTTTCACCTCTGATCTAACTCCAACTTATCTGTTTTGATCTATCTTTTTGAGAGTGATCTTCCAAGGTACATAGGGTGTCTAATACATCCATTGGCAAGCTAAAAGGGCCCACCATCTACTCCTGGAGTTCATTTGGCTAGTGTAGAGCAAAGATTTTGCAACACCTCTTCATCTTCAACACATACCCATCCATCTCTTCACAGTGGTATCAGAGCAAGGTTGGACAACATGGCAGATGGATTTCCTTCATCAATTGACAAATTGGATAGAGGTAATTACTCAGCTTGGTCATTAAGGATGGAAGCTTATCTCCAAGGTAGAAGTTTATATGGTTATGTGGCTGGAGATGAAGTTATGCCAAGTTTCAGGAACAAAAGTCAACCAACACAAGAAGAGCAAGAAAGATTGAGCACATGGTGCTCCAAGGATGCACTTGCAAGGTCTTATCTCCTCAACTCTATCTCAGATTTTTTGTTGCCTCACATTAGAAGTTGTAAGACATCTCAGGAAGTGTGGGATGCACTTGAAGCTTTCTTTTCTTCAAGTACCAAAGCTAGGAAGCATCAACTATGGCTGGATTTCACAACTCTCAAGAAGGCTCCCAAACAAAATGTGACTGATTTTGTCACAAAGCTCAAGGACATAGCGGATCAGTTGGGAAGCATTGGAGAGGTAATAGATGAAGAGCAAATTGTAAGGCAGGTCATCAATGGCTTGAAGGCAGATGACAAGTGGGAAGCATTCACCACAGCTATGGATTTGTACATGGACATGCATGTACCTGATTTCAACACACTCATTGGACAATTACTTACTCAAGAGGCAAAGCTTATCAAAAATGGAGAAAGCTCTAAAGGTAATCAATCTTCAGCTTTATACACGGATAAAAGCAAGTCTAAAGATAACAAAGGAAAGGCAAAGAAAGTGGATGATGAAGCAGGTACATATCAAGCTAACTATGCAGGTAGAGGAAGACATGGCAGAGGTAGAGGAAGAGGAGGTAGACAAGGCAGGGGGAGATCCCAAGACTCCAACTCATGTTCTATTTGTGGATTAACTAATCATACAACTGAAAATTGCTTTAGGAATTCCAGGAATCAAAGAGGCAGAGGATACAATAGAGGAAGTTATGGCTACTCAAGAGGAAGGTTCAGCAACTACCATGGCAACTACAACAACTACAATCATTCAAACTATCAAGGAGGCTACAAAGGAAGGAGAGACTACAATAACTACACAGAAGACTCAAACAAAGAGGATTCATTATTGATCATGAACATGGCTATGCCACAAGGTAAATCTGATGAGCATGTTTTCTACATAGATTCAGGTTGTTCAAATCATGTGGCAGGAAATGTGGCACTCCTATCAGATTTAGAAGATCCAAGGAATAAGCATGAGGTACAAACAGGAGATGATACAAAACATCCTGTGGAGAAAATAGGCAATGTCAAAGCACCTGATGGAAACATCAACCTACTCAGTAAGGTACTCTATGTCCCTACCATATCAAAGAATTTGATAAGTGTTGGGCAGATAGTAGAGAAAGGGTTGCAAGTCAGGTTCACAAAAGCAGGAGCATTTGTTGAAGATCCAAGTCAAGGATTCAGAAGAATTGCAAAAGGTGAAAAGACAGGTAGATTGTTCACATTTGAATTACAGGACACTAGAAACATTGCTCTCTTTAATTATGGTAGTCAGACACTCACAGAATTGGAAGTATGGCACAAAAGGTTAGCACATATTGGTGAAAGGTCATTAAAGCAAATTTGCAGGGACCAAAGTGTACTTGGACTTCCTAATTTGTCAAAACAACATATGATTTATAAGTGCAGTGCATGTCAATTTGGAAAGTCTCACAGGTTACCATTCATGAAGAAAGGTTATATGCATGGAGATCTCTTGGAGTTGGTTCATACAGATGTATGGGGACCTAGCAAGGAAGCTTCAATATCTGGATCAAGGTATTATGTTTCCTTTATTGATGATTGCAGCAGATGGACTATCCTATTCTTTATGAAACACAAAGATGAAGTTTTTTCATGTTTCAAAAGATATTTGGCTCTTGTGGAGAATCAAACAGGTAAATCACTAAAAAGGCTAAGGTCAGATGGAGGGGGAGAATACTTCTCCCATGATTTTGATTCTTTTCTTCAAGAAAGAGGAATCAAAAGAGAGGTAACTACAAGGTACACTCCTGAGCAAAATGGAGTGGCAGAAAGGAGGAATAGGACAATTGTTGAAGCTGCAAGGTCTATGTTAAATGAAAAGCATTTACCTAATTACTTATGGGCTGAGGCTGTATCTACAGCCACTTACTTGATTAACAGGTTGCCTTCAAAATCCCTTGATGGGATGACTCCATATGAGGCTTGGAATGGAAGAAGACCAAGTTTAGATCATTGTAAAATTTTTGGATGTATTGCTTTTGCTCATGTTCCTTCACAGGTTAGAGGCAAGATGGATCCAAAAGCAGAAAGGTGTGTATTTATTGGATATGACAACAATCAAAAGGGCTACAGGTTATACAACCCTACCAACAAAGGATTCTTGGTAAGCAGAGATGTAGTTTTTGATGAGAACAATTCATGGTATGAAGATTCATGCAGGAAGATCAATTTACCATATGATCTTGAAGAAGATTTTCCAAAGCTTGGTAGAGAACAATCAAAGATTGAAGAACAAGACACCTCAGAGGATGATGAAGAATCTCACATGGAAAAGATCAAAGCATGGAAGTCTAAAGGTAAAGCAAAATTGCAGGAACTCGGACATGAGGCAGAGTCATCACATCATGGCCTAAGAAGATCTATGAGGGAAAAGAAAAAACCAGAAAGGTATGGGTTTGACACCTCATTAGTAACTAAAAATTCTATCTACATAGCACAGGACATAAACCAAGAGGAGCCATCATCATTTGAAGAGGCCAAAGCAAAAACAGAATGGAAGCATGCAATGAAGGAAGAGATTGAAGCACTTGAGGAAAACAACACTTGGGATTTGGTGCCCAAGACTTCATCCATGAAGGTAATAGGCTCAAGATGGGTCTATAAACTCAAGAAGAATTCTGATGGTTCCATTAACAGGTATAAGGCAAGGCTTGTAGCAAAAGGCTTTGCACAAACTCAGGGAATTGATTATGAGGAGACCTTCTCTCCTGTGGCAAAGATGCCTACTATTAGGGTTTTGCTTAGTATTGCCTCTTCCAAGAATTGGAAGATACTTCAACTAGATGTAAAGAATGCATTTTTGAATGGTTGGATAACAGAAGAGGTATATATGGCACAACCACCTGGTTTTGAGAATCAAGTTTATCCTGATTATGTGTGTAAACTTAACAAAGCATTGTATGGTCTCAAGCAAGCTCCAAGAGCTTGGAATTTCAGGCTTGTTTCATTCTTGCAGGACAAAGGCTTTCAACCAAGCAAGGCAGACCCTTCACTCTTTATTAAAAAGAGTAATTTCGAGGTCATCTACCTATGTGTATATGTAGATGATATTATATTGACAGGAAATGATGCAGATGGTATGAAGAAGATCAAAGATCATATGAGAGAAGAGTTCAAGATAAGTGATTTGGGTTCACTTACCTACTTCCTAGGTTTGGAAGTTGTCTACAAAGATCATGGTTTGTTTCTCACTCAAAGGAAGTACATTAAGGACATGTTGGCAAAATTCAAGATGCAAGATTGTAAGATTGCAGGTACTCCAATGGAGGTTAATCACAAATTGAGCTCACATGAAGGTGAACTCATAGAGGACATCACATCATATCAAAGTCTAGTGGGTAGTCTCAACTATGCCACATTGACAAGAGTAGATATATGTTACAGTGTGAGTGTGCTAAGCCAATTTATGCACACACCAAGGAAACCACATATGGATGCTGCCAAAAGGATACTCAAATATCTCAAAGGAACCATAAATGAAGGACTTTATTATCCTTATGTATCTGATTTAGGTTTGAAGCTATTTTCTGCTGCAGATTGGGCTGGCTCCAAGGAAGATAGAAGGAGCACTTCAGGTTATCTTACCTTTGCAGGTTCAAAGATTATTTCATGGTCATCCAAGAAGCAACCCACAGTTGCTCTCTCTTCTACTGAAGCTGAATATAGAGGTCTTGCCATAGCTACACAAGAAGCTATGTGGATGAAGACATTATTCAAAGATCTTGGATTGGAGTTTGGAACTCCAACTATTTTTGGTGACAATATAAGTTCTATTCATTTGGCTGCTAATCCTATTTTTCATGCAAGGACTAAACATATTGAAGTTCATTATCACTATGTACGAGAGAAGGTTCTAAGCAAAGAGATTCAAATATCATATGTGTCCACTCATCAACAATGTGCAGATATTCTAACCAAAGCATTGAATGGTACAAAGCTTTGCAAATTCAAGGCTATGATAGGTTTGCAGGTAATCTTGGAAGATTGAAGACCTCAAGCATACTTGGCTTGAGGGGGAGCTGTTGGAGCAAGTCTATGACAAGCCTAAGTATTGGCTTGAGTCTCACAAAGTCTTGGAAGAAGCTTTAAAAAGAAGACTATGTAAAGTTCACTTGTGAACTACCTCTTGTAACTTTTGAAGAGTTTACTTAATGTAAAAGTAAGAGAATCTTAAGTGGTTGAGTCCACATGATAAAGAATGGAAAGAGGAGCCACGAATTCCTGATTTGTGGTAGGTAGAGAATCAAATCAATCATTGATTGATTGGAGAGTGATTAAGGGAAGTTAGCCTCCCAAACTCAACTATAAATAGATGGCAGTTTTAGTCGTGGTCAGAGAGACCTATGTGAAGACCTCCAAGAGCTGAGCTTTATGCCATATCAAGGTGTGATTACAAGGCACACATATGTATCAGTAAGTCATTGTATTGTACAAGCAATATACTTTCATTTTCATGATTATTTGAGTTCATCTTTCCATGTTCTTGTGATGTGTACTACTCACTGCCATTACTTCAGTTTTTCTCAGTCAGCTTGCAGAGATTGTTTCTCTGCACTTGGTTCATCATTTTCAGTGATTTAACTTGGTAAAGTTAGCTCTATAAGGCTACTATATGCTCACAAATTTTCATGTCATTTGGATGTTGGAATCTTCAGTTATGTTCATTTGAAGTCAACAGGGTATGTTCATCTTCACTTCTCTGTCAGGTACCCGACTTTTTCAGTCATCTTGTCAGAGTCATTTCTCAGTGTTTACTCATCCAAATTCAGTGATTGTAAGCTTGTTGGATTTAGCTTACTGTCTAGTATAAGCATACAAATTTTCATGATCATTGGATTCTTACATCTTGAGTTATGTTAATTTTTCTACTCACTGGTCTATTTCTGTAGCAGCCCGTGAAAATCGGGATGATGTCATCACTTGTTAAAAGTCATTCTCAGTGTGTGGTTTGTTATTTTTGATGAGATTACTCTCTAAAGTTAGCTCTTTAAGCTACCTAGCCTTCCCCAAGAGGAATTAATCTAATTGCTACTGTGCCCAGAGAATTATGTAAAACACTGGACAGGTGTATTAACCAAGAATAGCAAGTTTTCACCTCTGAGCTAACTCCAACTTATCTGTTTTGATCTATCTTTTTGAGAGTGATCTTCCAAGGTACATAGGGTGTCTAATACATCCATTGGCAAGCTAAAAGGGCCCACCATCTACTCCTGGAGTTCATTTGGCTAGTGTAGAGCAAAGATTTTGCAACACCTCTTCATCTTCAACACATACCTATCCATCTCTTCACAACTGGTACATATGAGATCTCCTTTTTCCCTTGTATCTGCACATGCGGTGGCCTTGTCTTCAGATGTCTCTTTTTCTTTGTTCAATCCATCAGTTCTTGATTCTTGAACTATATCTACTTGAGCCTTTCCCTTGCTTCTTGTCTGCACTATAAAAGATTCAATTTCTTCTAACTGCACCACCCTAATAGATGGTGATGGCTCATTGACTTGATCTAACATTTCTTCTTTGTCCACAGAAATCATTTGAATGTGTGGCCCAGAAGAAGAGGCTTGGTTCTTAGGATAATAATTTGTATAGTGCTCTCTTGCCTCTGGGCAGTTTCTACAAGGAGGGGCATTTTCTGGTAGAGTGCACCTACTTTGATAGTTCCCACATTCTCCACATCTGAAACAAATAATTGGTCTCCTAGGCCCATTTCCAAAGTTATTCCTCTGTCTAGGGTTGTAATTGTTACCTTGATTGGGTGTAGCCGCCATTACATTTGCTAGTGGTAGGGGTCCTCCTTGTGTCCACTATGTTGTTGCAAGCATTCCTCTTGATTGGCATTCCTGGGCCTCATGACCAGCTTTCCTGCATAATTGGTAAGTCACACTTAACAGAGGACATTCACTTACTATATGACCTTGCTTACTGCACATGGTACACCAAAGTCCACTCTTGATGTCACCTCCTTTGAGTTCCTGCAACTCCTGTCGTAGTTGAGCCAATTCCTCTACTTGGGCCTCCTCCTCCTTTTGGAGCTTTAGTGCTTCAATCTCCCTTCTCAACTGAGCAACAACATTCTTCTCCTCTTTGTAGGGCTTATTCCTTTTTAAGCCCTCGAGCTCCTTCCTTAGCTGGATTACTGGATCCTCCATTTCTGTAGAATATGGTAGTTGAGAAGAAGTTGCTCCATATTGTTGCCTTATCTATTCCAATCGTGTAGCTGTGTTGATGAATTCCTCTATGGAGGCTGTAGGCTACACTAATTCCTTGATTTTACATTGGGTGGCCACTGGAAGTGGCTTAGCTAACCAGTTCTTAACAAAAAAAATCATGTGGTGGATCGGGCAGTTTAGCCATTAGTGCCTTGGCCCTAGTCACAAACTCTGGGATCTTTTCACCTGGACCCAATCTCAAATTTTCTAGTTCCTCTATGATGATCTCTGTAGTATTTCCATGTTGGAATTGATTTTCGAATGCATCTTTCAATAAGTCCCAAGTTGTAAAATAGTTCTCAGCAAACTGGCTGAACCATTTATCTGCTAATCCTTCTAATGTAGCAGGGAAGTGTATTAAAAAGGTATCCTCTCTTCCCATTAAGCCTCTAGTTTTTTCATAGTGCTAAACACCTTCTAATATGCTTTTCCAGATCTTCCTGAGCTAGGCCTTTGAAAGAAGGAAATTTTATATTTAATCTTGATAGTAGGGTTTCCAAGTCTACCTGACAAGCCATGCTCCTTACAGATGAAGTTGATGAAAGTGGACTAGAGGAACTTCTAACGGCCTTCCTTCTTGTTTGCTTGCAGGTGACCCTCAATGTTTGGGACTAGGTTGCGGTCATGGGCTGTTCACAGTCCTCTTAGTATGAGATAATTGATAAGAATATGTACCTCTTAGTCCACTGAAGCAGTACTGTCGACACTTGAATATTGCTTCTCCAACTGCAATATATTTTCTCCTATGCTCAAATCTCCTTGGAGTCCCACCGGGCGTGCCAAATTTTCTTGGGGGATTCTTGGACAAGAAGGAATTTGAGTGTTCGTAGGAGAAAAGGGAAAGACAAGAAGAAAGATACACACTGGAAGCCTCTGTCGATTGATTATGATAAGACAAATACAATGTTGACGCACAATACAATCCAATGCTTCTCTACAAAATCCCATAGAGTGCTCAATTACAAAATACCAAATACCCAAGGGACTTGTTGCTGCCGGCCTCCTCTACACCAAACCTCCACCTTCTCCAAGCCTTCACTTGTGCACACCTTGCACCAATCTTCCACTAAGGGGGAGGGATGGGTACCTTCTGTTGGCACGCGCACAATTCAATAAGACCGTGGGATCCTTGGGGGACTAGCTTAGCACTTCTCTGCACACTTCCTTGGTCACTCTTCATGCACACCTTGCACTTCACTTCTCTGCATCGCATACTGTGTGTCTCTTGCACTTCTCTCTCTTGCCTTTATTAGCATATTATTTCTCTTGCTTACACTTAGAGTTGTCCAAGAATAGTCTTTGCCTTGATTTGAGTGTCGATTCATGTACGCTCCTAACTGCAAGAGTATCTTGGTGCTCCCTTTGATGTCCCAAGATTGTCTTCACAAGTGGCAGCCAACGAATCCCTGTTTTGTCTTGTAGTGACTTTAGCCTAAAACAAAAATTTAATTTGGGGGGCCATACTTTCACTTCTGTGTACGATGCCGCTTCACATACCTTCACATTTTGTCTTTTAATTCTTCACTTGTGAACCTAAGAGAGGGTTCACCTGAACCTTCCAGAACATTTTTAAAAACACTTTGAACCTTAGGGAAATAGAGAAATACCTCTGCAACCTGCAACCAACTTTCTCCAATTTACCCTTTGTGGACGATTAATTGTGTACTACCTGTGCACTTTGACACCTCAACTTCGAACACTTTGTTTTTCCCCATGTTGACTTTGGCCTTGACCATATTGACTTTGATCGGTTTGACTTTGACCTTTTGACTTTGATTGCAATTGACTTGACTGTGGTTGACTTTGACCAATATCACTTTTATGGGCTCAACACGTCTACACACGGACATGACAAGAGAAGCATGATCATCGAGGAAGGAGCACATGATAGAGTCTCCAACTTCTTAAACTGGAATGTAATGAACAAGAACGAGGTATGAGTTAAGAAAGGATACCGACTACTCCATTCAAGGTACATGTAAATTTCAATTTTTTACTAAGTTTTTAGGAGTCAGTTATAGGAACACTCCATTATTTGCAAAAGAAAGGATGGCCTTTGGGCAAAGTTTTTTGAGGGCAAATTCATACATGGAGAAGATAAGCTATATACTCTCATCTTGAGTCAAGAATTCCCTCAAAAAACAAGAAAGCACAAGTTTAGGGTATCTTCAAAGTGGTCTACTTTCATGATTTTTCACATAAATTTCAGGCGCTATTTCGGATAAGTAACCATTTTGGGGAAGGGAAATGAGGCAAGATTTTTCTTAGTTTGATAGGAAAAATCATGCATAACTATAGTCTACTGTATTGACTTCCATATAAAATTAAGAAATCCAAAATATAGCTTAGTATGATGGGATTTTGAAGCTCCACAAAACCCCCTTCCATCACTGTTTGAGAAAAAATTTCAGCACTTGAATCTAAGAAATTCCCATTTTGGAAGAGGGAAAAAGAGGTGCACTAGCTACAGATGGATGGGAAAATTTATATATACAGAGAATATGGTGTATGGGCTTCTTAATGAAATCATTAGATTCATTAAAATAATAAGTTAAAGAGGATTTATTTATCCTAAAAAATCCCCTTTCCACACTTTTTGAAAAAATTTCAGATGTTAATCTTGGTCAAACTCCATTTTTGGGGGTAAGAAAAGAGACCATTTGAGAGGTTTCCCATGGATTAGTGCATACATACTTGCAGTATGGTGTATGTATTACCATGGAGAAGGAGAAAATCCAAGAAAAAACTACATTGGGAGTGGATTAGATGCTTGCTAAAAGTTCTCAGTTAACTTTTTACAAGATGGTAGAGATCTTGCTTTAAGCCTCCTTTGGGGAGCAAATTAGCATGCATGAAGGGCGGACTAGTAAGGTGAAAATCGGCTCAAGCATCTTCATATATTGCCTCTGAGATTATGGAGAGAATTGTAGCATTTGCTGGATGGAATAATGCTTTTGGACACTCCAAAAATCACATTTTCACACTTTTTCCAGCCCCTCCAACAGTCCACTAGTTTGGCATGTGAAAGGCCATATCTTGGGCTAGAAAACTCAAAATAGGAGTTGCTATGGCTCGTTTGAAAGAGCACAAAGTCTACTTTCAGTTTATCAAAAGAAATATTGGGAATTATATATTCTTGCAGGTCTATATGGTTCTACAAAGTCTGAACAATTTTTTGCAACTACCTTCAAGGAGCCATATCTTTCAAACGGGGAAAGCGATTGAAGTAATTTCACTTCGGACCATTTGCACATGATATGTATTTCAGTTTATGATTATTTACAGGTGCTAAAATGGTTTTTTTAGGTCTAAAAAAGGATTACAAATGGATTTGTTGGGTAAATTTGCATTATTTTGGTAATCATCTAACCATGCTTTATGTTTTGGGAAGTGATCCGATGTTCTCGGACACTTCAAAGTTTATATTAGGAACTGAAGAAGAAGGCACAGAGGTCTCGAAGCTCATCAAGAAGGATTGGATGCATGCAATTCCAATACCAAATCATTCAGGGATGTATGCTTTATATTTTTAGGCATCTTACTTTATTTTATGGCATGTTTTGTATGTATATACATGGATTGGAGTGCATGTATCCAAGTTATTCATTGATTCAATTCTAAAAGTATGGATCAACCTGCAGAAGTACACTTTTTTTATTGTTTGCAGGAAAGATGATTGCAAGAACTACATAGTTATGCAACAAAGAGAATTGTTGCAAGCATTTGTTTTTATGTTTTTGCAGGTTATGGAGTCCATGTATGAGTTTATGGCATCATGCCATGGGCTTGTCAAGCCCTATGTTGTTGGATGACCTATATGCCATTGTGTTTATGGTTAAAATTTTTTTGGACTCCATTTCCTTGGGGAAAGACTGTCAAAATTTCTCCCACCTCATGGCATTATATATGCACTTACCTTTAGGTAAGAATATTTCTGCAAACATCAACAAGGTGTTAGCATGCTTGTAAGCATATAGATGATGGAATTAGGACCGTCATAGTAGTATAGATAAGGCAACTTTAGTAGTGATAGGATCCCTACACATAATCCTTATGGATTTAGACCAAAGGATTGCTAAGGGGAAGGAGCTAGACCTTCACGATTAGGAATGTGCGCAAGCAATCCTATAGGTTATAGGAAGTTACATACAGGCATGGGAGATACATTTATGATAATCTGCCATGTAGAGAAGATTTATTTATCTTCAAAAGAGTCTCACATGATGATTAGAAGACTATGGGGTATCATGATGAATACCCAAAGAGTGACGAGTTTCACTGATACACCTCACTTGAGCAAGTAGTGAAGCATTTTTGCTACACTACTAAGGAAACCAATTAGATGGGATCAAAGAGATGGATTTCGTGAGAGAGCATCGACGGGTGCTTATGTGATTTGAGTGATTGTTAGGTAGGCCACAGGCATGGCATAGATCCCTTAGTAAGAAATAATCAAGGTACCCAATACATATATGTATATCGGGATCTACAGAGAAGTACCTAGGCTCAGTCTTGGTACCTAGGAACAAGTTAGTTTGGAACCTAAAGGGATATCCATTGTCACATATTCACTAGAACCAAACTAACTAGTTCGAGGACATGGGACTCATTTGAGTCCATTGACATGATTTTAGGATATGGGATTCATTAGAGTCTACCTATATATTCCATTACATATATATGGAATACATATTCGATTTAGTGTAGGTATGACACCATGGATTGGAAGAAGGTTCCACTGGTATGGGACGGAGGAAGTGACTTCCCTTTGAGCACTCTTTTTCTATGGCCAGGGAGAAAAGGACTCATCATTCATGGCATCATGTCTCACTAGATCAGAGGAGAGCTCTCAGTCGACATCTCCTCAGGACTGGGAGCTATCCTTCATAGTTTAGGGAAGATTTATTCTTCTAATAGAGCATGTGATAGGTGATTTTATCACCATTGGTATCACATACTCATTTTGAGGTTTTCAAGAAGGATAATTCCATTAGTTGATGGGATCGTATAGATCCATGCATAGAGGATGGTTGGCATAGAATCTGATGCTCTTTAGTATGGATATACGTGTTTGTGGTATCATCTCATATCATTGCCGAAAATTTTAATAGATGGCTTTGACCTTTATAAGGAATTAACTTTCTCCACTCTTCACTACATACACCTTCATTAGTTATGGGAGATTTTTTCTCCATCTTCATAGGATTTTATATAATGAGGAATTATGTATTAGTTATGGAAGAGAGGAGCAAATGAATTCATAAGTTTCTCTTTTATGGAAAGGAGAAAGAGGGAATTAGCTTAGAGAACTCGGAGTGATCTCACTCTAGCTTAGAGATCCCACTTTATCTCCTCTTCCATCAAGGGGAAAAGAAAAGCAAAATATGGTTTATTCTTTGGAGATAATAGAGTATGTTTTCCTTTAGAGAGAAGAGATGTTTAGAAAACATCTTTCAATTTATTCTAGAAGGAATTCATTTACTCTACATTTTAGTGTAATTTTCCTTCACATGGGACTTTCATTCTCCACGATTTTGGAAGGAAAAGAATGGAGAACTTATATACATGTTCTCAATTATGGATGAGTAGAGCAAACAGATTCAACTGAATCTCTTTCAAAGGGAAAGGGAAAGTGGAACAGATTCCACTACCAGAGCTCTTTTCCTTAGAGGAGATTACAAAGAGAGACAGAGAGAGAGTTTCACTTTCTCATTTTGTTTGTCTAGATAGAAGTGGAACTCTTCTATCAAAGACAAGAGGGAGATCAGTTAATCATGATGGTTAGATTGAGTCCCACATGGAGACTCTTCCGAGGAGTAATTATGTTATTCCAATGATGGTCTTTGACTAGATGAGATGATCTAGTTATTGACATTAGTTAGAGTGGGAGTAGAGTTATGACTCTTCTCTTTAGGGTTTCTAGGAGATAGGGAGATATCTAACCTATTGAGGTACCAAACTCTTAGTTGATGTTACATCATGAGCATGATGTGTAAACATCAATTAGGAGGATGGGTACTTAGAGATTATCTGAATCTCAAACAGGATGCTTTTGCATTCACATGGAAAACTAAAGGGAAGATAATATTTTTGAGTTTGGATTAGGGCCAATAGATGCTCTTCTAATAGAACGTATTCATGGCAGCTAGATGATAGATTTGCATAGTTTACATGATAGTTTAGATTAAACTATTACTTGTGATTACACTCAAGGTTAGGAAGACCTAGAGTGGTATGAGGGCAATCTATCATTTTGTCTTAGATGGTTGGAGTCAATTATTATGGGATTTTGTTATATAGATATTTCACACGATTCTATGGTTTATTATCTGCATTATTGTATGGTCAAGCTTATAAGCTTGGCACTTTACACTTGCTTCTCATACTATTTCTCCATAGAGAATACATTATATGCACTTAGATCATGTTGATTATGTCATATGTCATGGGAGTGATAGTTTGGAAGTGGAGTGTACGTGGGAGATAGTAGGCACCACTTAGACGGTTTCCCACCTTTAAGCTGATCTCATATGAGGCTTCTTAAGGGGAAGGATATGGGGAAACAACACATAGAGATGACCATGTACATATAGTACATGGGGTTCAGGGGAGTTGGAGCAATTTATTCTACCATTATGGACATTTCATCTACATTTTCGAGGAAGAAAATGTTTTCAAGGGGAAGGAAATGTCATATGATATTCATTAGGTGTGGATCACCTTTTGGAGAAGGATGCCACATGGCATCCTATGGGTATTTATACCATTTAATAGAAGACACAAAAGTAGATCTCATATATGAGAGAATATCTAAGTGAGACTATCATCTCTTATGATGAATGAAGAAGCTCGGGCATGAGTGGGAGGAGAATCAAAAAGCTTTATGACACAAATGAGGAAGCTTTGGGAGGAATATAATATGCAGTACAGGCAGCTTGACGACTTTATTTTATTGGTGTGTTCCTTCTATGAATTTTGTTTCATTTCTACGACCTGAGTCGTATGATATATGTTACGTAACAGACTTTTGAAGGACACTGAAATCAACATAAGAAATATATGGAGTTGCGCATTATTTTATGCATTCCTTTCGCATTACATGAGAAAATGATACTTACCCTTCACTTTATCTTATGTTTTTTTCGAAAGTTTGATTTAAAAGAAAACCCCTTTTATATGTCATTAATGGCGTGGACTCATGGTTGACCATTTATTCATGGTCCATAAAGCGCTGACAAAATTGATTGTCCAGTTTTGGAGTGAAGCTGACAAAATTGATTCATCACAGAAGGATCAGAGATTAAAAGGCGAAATAACGAGATGCGATAATCTGAACTTGAGCTCATCATCTCATTGAATATGTGCAAAGTTCAATGTCAATCCCTGTAAATGTGAGTTCTCACTCTGATGATCGTACTTTGTATATAGTTGGGGATTGTTTGCTTATGTTAATGTTGTAAACAACTTGTTAGTATCCTCCAAATTTGTCAGTTAACTACTTTTGGCCTTGACCCTCTTGTGAGGCCCAACGGCACATGTCCTTGTATATATACTCTATTCTTCAAACAATAAAGAAAGGCACAATTTCACTTCAATATCTATGCATACTCTATGTCAATCTCCACCATAGCCAAAGCTCTATAAGCTTTTGCTTTTCAAGTGGTATCAGAGCCAAGAAACCGAGTACTTTTTAGTGGGAAATGGCAAAGGAGATGGCAAGGCATCGATGCCTGATAAGGTCGGTGGAGGGGATAAGCAACGGACTGGAGGAGAAAGGGATCCCGGAGTCGACAGAAGCACCATAGCAATTGTAAGGTTCACCTCTATGCAGTAGGAAAAGCGGCGAGACACCATCATTTGACTAGAAGAAGAAATATCACTATTCTCGAGGATCAAGCGTGGATTCATGAATCTATGGTTGGTGTTGCACTTCATATATGATAGGCATGAAATAGAATCCTATCTTTCCTCATCGTATCTCCTCCAAGACAAATTACTCATGATGAGCGCCAATGGTAGCTGAAGGATCGACTACTACCAACATGGAATACCCCCTAGTAGCCTAGAATGGTGAATGCTAATGTGATGTAAACATAATCACACATGGAAACATGCCAATAGAGCATACTATCCAATGTGATAGATTTAGCTTCTGCACGCAAAACCCAATGAGGTAGCCAAATGTGGCATATTTAATTTCCATGTAAATGTCCAATGTGACATACCCAACGAGGTAGCCTAGTATGGCACACTAGATATCCGAATGTAAATGCTCAATCAAGCATGCCCAATGTAGCATTCAAACTCGTTTTCCTATCCTAGGAAAAAGGGGGGAGTTTTAACTAATTTGTTAGTATCCTCCAAATTTGTCAGATAACTACTTTTGGCCCTCACCTTTTTGTAAGGAAATCCTTGTGAGGAGCCCATGTGCACCAAAATCCTCCACCATCATTTAATCCCCAAAGCCACATGTCCTTGTATATATACTGTATTCTTTGAATAATAAAGAAAGGTGCAATTTTACTTCAATATCTGTGCATACTCTGTGTCGATCTCCACCATAGCCGCAGCTCTTTGAGCTTTGCTTTTCAAATCTGATTGGTTGAAATAGATAGTATCAGTCCTCTACATTTGATGTCACCTATGCTTCGAGTTCATATATGAAACCCGAGGTCATTCTAACAAACTACTTTAACATATTTTGAATAACAAAAGTCATGATTAGACACAAACCAGGAAGGTTTGGCAGCAACATAGTATGCATTATAGGTAGCTTAATGACTTAATTTTCTTATTGCGTTCCCTTTATGAATTTTGTTGCGTTTGTACGATCTGAGTCATATGATATACGTTACGTAACAGACTTTCGAAGCATATTGAAATTGACATGAGAATATATTTGGACTTGCACATTGTTTTATGCGTTCCTTTTGCATTACGTGAGAACATGATTAATGTTTAGCTTATTATACTCATCCTTCACTTTATCTTATGTTTTTTTTAATTATAATTTAAAAGAAAACCTCTTTTATATGTGATTAATGACGTGGACTCATGGTCGACCATTTATTCATGTAGGCATTTATGATGAATTCCTTGGAATTATCTTTACGTTACGTGATGGTTATATTTCTCTTGTGATAACTTTCGTGAGTTAACAGTTTTGAATGAGTCACAAGTTTGACATCATGCTTATGAGGAATTGATGTGATAGATGAAACAAATGTAGCTTTTAAAATTCCTATGGAACCTAAAAAGGTAGATTCATGGCATGATACAAGATTTCTTAAATCCTATGAGTGACTCATGTGCTTAATGCAATAAAAAAAAAAATTCTTAAAGATGCTTGGATCACATCTTAACTAAACTCATAGCATTGAATGACCTTCTGTGAAAATCAAAACCCCATAAATTTTCTTTAAAAGAATGAATCAATGTTTTCATGTAACTCAGTGAATTGTGATCCCTCTTCACCGCAAGAAGGAATCGATATACCTCTTTGATAAGTCAAAGAGTTATTATTAACATCTTGCTTTCAAGTGTAGATCTTTACCAGTTACGAGTTAATGCAACATTCCTTGAGTTCGCTGATAAGTACCCTGCATGCACCACCACAGGAACATGGGCCGTTGAACCAATCCACCAATAGAGCCCTTTGTAGCCGACATAGGTGAACTCAACATGAAAGACTACAACCCTTGGTGACTCAAGTGTTTGCTTTGAGTTGACTTTGAAGTTGACTTAGAGATGACCTTTAGTTGACTGTTAGAGTGAGAGACGTGAGGTTGAGAGTTTGAGTATTCACTTTGATTGAGACTTTGAGTTTTTACCAAGAGTTGATTGAAATGGAGGCCTTAGGCCTAGATCCAAGAACCTTAAGCACTTTACTTCAAGTGTATGCTGAATCCCAGAGGATTTCCACAAATAGTGATGAAGTGATGAGATGCCTATAAGCAATCTCAAAAGAGTATGGATTCTTTAATGGCCAAGACATAACCAAGTTCTTGCAAGTTTATGAAACTAAAATGGACTTCTATGGTGTGAGGGCTTCTATGAAGCTTAGTGAATTTGCAAGGATTGTATTGCCCATTATCAAACCTAGCATTTATGCTCTTTGAGAGCGATCCCACACATGGAGTGAATTTAAGAATTTGCTTAGAGAAGCGTATTACCTAGAGGACTTAGTCATGCGCATAGGACATCCATTTAGCGAATGGGTGCTTACTCCAAATAAAGGTCTTGAGGTGACCGAGGTACTTTGAGAGTTTGAAGAGCAATTTGACCAATTGAGTCATAATGGTCAAGATGCTTTGAAACACGAGAAATTAGAGCTCTTCATTAAAAGTGTAGACCCCGATTTGGCCTTAGACCTAGGTGATATGTTGGAAGACTTGAGCAAGCCATTGGGATTGATGGGAGAATGGAGTAGAGTGCATAAGACCATGTCGATGCTCTTGAGACGTAAGAGATGGAGGTCATATGTAGTGCAAGATAGAATTGATAATACTCAAACTTTACCAATGCCTACTTTAAGACCTCTAGTTTATATAACTGAGATGTGAAGGGCAAAAATGAACATGGAGTCAATCTTACGTTCCTCAATCAAACAAATGAATCTATAAAGGATCTAGAATATACAAGAGTTGAGGCTGAGAAGAGAAGAGAGGATTTGAGGGAGGAGTTGTGTGAAGAAATCATTTCCATTTCTAGAGGTGAAGAGATATACCAGGATGAGACTAGTAAAGATGATGAAAAATTAGAAAGCGAGTTTGATGATGCAGTTTTGGTGTGCATGCATCAAATTAATAGAGATGATGAAAAAGTACATGATGTTGATTTGATTGAAGAACAAGAGGATGTTTGGGTGGAAGATTCGAATGAGCCATATAATGATTCAACCCGCGTAAGTGATGCCAAGAACTTGAGTAACCTGAGTTTTGAAGAGGTTAGTGAAGCAAGAGACAAGGCTTTCCACAAAGAGGAAGATGAGGCACTAGTCACTAAGTCTTCATGAGATGAGAATATTCTCACTAGTACTCCTTAGGAAGTACGAGAGGGTGAGAGAGATGAGGTTGATTTAAAGGAGAATGAAAATCATGATGAATTTTCTCCCAAGCATAATCTTTGCATGATGAAGAGTTGATATACGTGAACAAGTGTCCTATGATGATGAGTATGATGAATGTTTGAGTTTGAATCATTTTGGAGAGCTATTTTTCAATGGGAATGAATGAAAATTTTATAGATCAAGATGATTTTGTTGACTTGATGTACATTAGTCTAGACTGATCCACCAATCGAGCCCATTGTAGCCAACACTAGGTGGAAGGGACTTGATCGTATCATTATTTTTCTCCTTCTATCTAGTGACTCGCACAGCCTCAAGCTTAGTTTGCTCTTTGTGAAAGAGTTAGAACAAGATGAAACACTATGTCAAGATCAATGAAGATTGTGAATGGATAGGTGGCATTACACAAAAGGATTTGATTTGGTTCCCTATAAAAGGCATGAGAGGGATTGATTGATGGAACATCCAAAATGTTAGGAAACTTTGGAATAAAGGGTTTTGTTCATGGACCCTATAAAAGGCATGAGAGGGATTGATTGATGGAACATCCAAAATGTTAGGAAACTTTGGAATAAAGGGTTTTGTTCATGGAAGCACCTCTAGAATCGAGACACTAGCCAATGGATTAGATTTGCGGATATTGACTTGGCTAGGAGAGTGGACTATGAAGATTGGTTCCTATTGCAAGGCTGATTCAATGCTTGGGATTGTTCTAAGACTCACTTGTTATTGGGCATGACGCCCCATGCATAGAGGGTCTAAGATGGCAACAATCTTCATAATATTTTGAGATTCAACATGAATGTGGACTTTCATATTGTGCTCAATGGGAAGTGGTTTCTGAATTGGTTAGGATTAGGGTGGGATTTTAAGTTCCAATCCCTTTGGCATCCTCTTATCAAGATACAAATGTGGTTCTTATGTGGAACATCCTCCAGAGGGGATTTTGGAACAATGTAGAAGCTAATAAAGTTTGTTGTGCTCCTCCTTGGTGTAAATGTTGCCTACATGGCATTGAAAACTTGGGACACCTTCTCTTTTCATGACATAACTCAATGTGTGTATGGCGGGCCCTTGAGTGAACCCTATTGTTGCAAGGACAAATTAACTAGAAGCAAGTAGTAATGGGTGAATAAATGAGTTGTTCTTCAACATTGTGGAATGTTATAAGAGGCGGGGTCCCTAGGAGATCTTGAAAGAGAGTTTTGCTACCAACTTTGACAAGCCTCCTTAAGAATGGTCGATCAAAAAATCTCTTTTCCTTTTAAGCAAAAGAATCTCCAATTGTAAGAAATCCCCACCATTTAGACATAAGCGCTTCATTTGGACTCATGTACTTTTCGAAAGAAACTTATGCTTCTTTAGGATTCATATGAGTATTACTAGTTGGAATGGACTTTCGGACGTAGTCTCAGATATGAAAGGGCTGCCCTTCTTTTGTTTTTTGTGAACTTATTATTGTTGTTAATAAAAGTTCGATTTCGGAAGACTATATATTTCTAGGATTTGTAGTGTTCTATGTGCTTTCAACACATTGGCTGGAATGTACACGGGTATGGAAACAAAGATATGGAAATAATAAATTATTATAGCATGCATAATAATGAATACTGATTTTCCGACAGGACCTAACATACATGACGTTTTAATTATACTCTTAACATAAGAGTTTCACCGGGCTAAAGAATTTATTCATCATGAAGATCTAATTATCATATGGCTGGGCAAGAAGCAGCCTAAAGTTCTGCTATGAGAAATCAAATATAGAAAACCATATATCGTGAGTGAAGTAGAATCATTACGATTTGGAGTTTGCACTTATGTAGATGGTTATAAAATAGGCCACGTGGGAGAAAAAAATACATGTGAGTTGTTCTAGTAATCCAGAACAAGAAAGTCATGGACATAATACAAGAAGAAAGAAGTCATGGATATAATACAAAAAGAAAGTGGTGGATATAATACAGATGGAGTTAAAATATCATCATCACTACATCTATTGGATACATGATTCAAATTCATATAAAAAATACAAAAAACAAAGCCAATAGAAGCCCCAAAAAAAAACTTCTAAAATATTGTTTGTTCACAACGTTTCTTCAATCTTTGAACTTCGATCTCTTCAATCACCTAGGTATTCTGCAAGAATAAAAAACATTAGAAAAACTACTATTAATATAAAATAATTTACATTGAAATACACACACATTCTATGGTTTTCCAATTTCTTTTTTTTTTCTTTTCCTAATGTAAGTTAATTCTGTTATTCTAAATTTATTTTAGTATATCCTATTTTTATTTAACTCTAAATATAGTTTACTCATTCATTAACTCTGTCTTTCTCTATCCCTCTCACACACATGAGACGTTCTCATAGGATCAATGTTTCCTTCCTGAGGAAGTAAAAGATAAAGCTTTCTTTCTCTATGTCTTTCATGTAGAAGGTTACATCCACGGAACCAAAATGAAAAGAAGAGTGTACCCACAAAAGAAAGAGTGTGAGAGACTCAAAGTGAGTAGACCAAGAAATGGGTAAACTGACATGGATTAGAAATGAGCTTGCCAAGAGCATGGAGTAGGCTCCTCAAGCTTCTAACCAAGTACAAATGGGGTAGATCCTTTGTGAACATGTCAGCCAAGTTCTCTTGAGAGGTACAGTACTCTAGAGTAATCTCCTGAAAGAAGAGCTTCCCACACATGAAATGGTATTGGATCTCGTTGTGCTTCGTTCAAGCATGGAACACTACATTCTTGGTGATGCCCAAGGCTAGCTGGCTATCCGTGTGGATGCATCTTGAAGTAACCTACAAAACACCAATAATAGATAATAAACATCAAAGCCAAATGGCCACACATCCTGCAAAGCTAGATGCTTAATACTTGGCCTCAATGGATGACAGAGCAACTATAGGTTGCTTCTTACTTGCCCAATAGATAGGTCCTGAGCTAAGCAAGAATATGTACCCAGAAGTGGACCATCAAAAATCACAATCACTAGCCTAATCTGAATCCGAATATCTAGCGAGTTTGATGCCCCCTCTGTACCAAAGACCATAATTTCAGGTGAGGGCAAGATATCAAAGTAGTGTCTATCAAGCCTTATGTGCAAACTGACTGAGTATACCAACTACATAGGCAATATCTGATTTAGTGTTGGCAGGGTAGAGTAATCAGACAACAAGCTATCGATAAGTATGCACATCCACAAGTGATGATGAATCCTCCAGTGCGAGTCTCATGTTTGGATCAAGAGGTGTAGATATTGAGCGACACTGATCCATGTTATATTTGGAAAGAAGATCAGAGCAGTACTTCTTCTCTGATAGAAATATGCCTTCTTTTGTTTGCCAAACTTCCATACCTAAGAAGTAGTGTAGTCCGAGATCTATCATAGAGTACTCAAGGTGAATTTGTATAATGATGAATCGGATGCATTCTTCATCTCAGCCTGTCAAGATCAAGTCATCTACATAGAGGATGATGATGGCCACTAAGGACTCTTTTTGATAGATGTATAAGTTTGCATCAACACTCCTTTGAAATCCTTTATCTTCAAAGAATCTGTGAATCTTTTCATACGAGGCCCTAAGAGCTTTGTTAAGTTTGTAAAGTGTTTTGAGAAACTTGTAGACTTGATCTTCCTTTCCTTTGATCTTGAAACCTTCTCATTGATCAACATATACTTCTTCTTGAAGATCTCCATTGAGGAAAGCACTTTTGATGTCTACTTGGTAGATGGGCCATTTGAAATGTGCACTTAGTGCTAGAATGATTCTTATGGTGGTAAACCTTGCAGTAGGGGCAAAGGTTTCTTCATAGTCAATGCCATGTTGCCATGTTGTTGCTTATATCCTTTGGCTACAAGTCTTGTACTTGTCTAATGTGCCATCTGATTTCTACTTAATTTTATAGTGCCACTTAACTCCTATGCCTTGATGGTTTGAGGGCTTAGGAACAAATGTCCAAGTCTTGTTCTTATCAATTGCATCCATTTCCACTTGTATAGCTTCTTCCCACTCAAATTGTCCTTGAGATTCTTTGTAGTTAGAAGGCTCTCGAATCTATTGGATTTGATGCATCAATGCATAATCTATAAAATTACTTTGTTCTCACTACTGTTTTTCAATGAGACTTTGTGATCTTCTGGGTTGGGTGGAAGTACTCCCCTCTGATTTGTGTTTTCAAAAGACTATGTTGCCCTTTGAAGTGTAGATGGGTGGACTATGACTTATACTTGGATCTTTTGTTGAGTATCTTGAAGCTTCATTAAACACTACATCTTTTGAAATTGTGATGGAGTGGTTCTCAAGATCATACAATCTATATGCTTTTGATTGCTCATTATAGCCAATGAAGATGTGCTTTTTGGACTTGGATTATAACTTGTTGCAATCTTTCTTTGCACATGGACAAATACTTCACTTCCAAATACTCAAAAGTAATTGATATTATGCTTTTTTCTATATTAGTGTTCAAAGGGTGTCTTATTGTGCAATGCACTAGTGAAGCCTTGATTGAGAATGTGCACGATAGTGTGCACTACTTCTACCCAAAACTTGTAGGGTAATTCTTTTTTGTGAAGCATGATTTGTGCCATTTCCATCACACTTTGGATCTCTCACTCAACTACTTCATTCTCGGATGGAGTGTAAGGTTCAGTGACTTTTCTTTTTATCCCTTTTTGCTTTAAGAAATTGTCAAAGTCCTGATTGATAAATTCACCATTGCCGTCTGATCGAATAGTCTTGATTGTTTTTTATGCTTCTTTTCAACTTGGGTGATCCATTTGCAAAACTTATTGAAATTATCTGCCTTGGACTCAAAAAAAATATACGCTAATGTATCGTGAGTGGTCATCTACTTGAAGAAAGGAGTAGAGGGACCCACTAAGAGAAGGGGTATTCATAGGTCCATAAAGGTCCATGTGGACTATGACTAAAGCATTCCTAGCTCGTGTGGAAGCCTCCTTGGGAATGGGAGCCATGTGTTGCTTGCCTTGGGTTCAAGCTTGGCAACATCATTGACTTGCCTGATCTTGGGTAATCCTTTAACTACCTGAGATAAGGAAATCCTAGGTAAATATGAGATGTGGCCATATCGTTGATGCCAAAGGCTAGCTAGAAACTCCTTGGATAGAAAGCAGGATAGTTTGTATAGCACTTTTCTTCTATGGATTGTGCAATGATACCAAATAACACTTGTTTACCATGATTAGTGATGGCCTTGATTGATAGTAAATTCATGCACAAGTTAGCAAGAAATAAAACATTAGACAATGATTTGCACTCCCCTCAGTCATTGGCAATTTGGACTTTTCCTTTCCCTTTGATGGGTAGGGTCTTGTTGTTGCCTAGGTAAACTTTGGCAATATGCTCTTCAATCTCTTGAAAAGAATCCCGATCCTTACACATGTGTGATGTTGCTCCATTGTAAAAGATCCATTCTTGAGATGAACTTGAAGTTACTAGGGCATTGGCCTCTATGAAAATAAATAGGTCTTCCGTGGAATAGTGAGACCTATGCTAAGAGGGTTTTGATGGATTCTTGGAGCTAGAGGGCTTAAAAGTGTGCTTCTTCTTGTAGCAAAATCTCTCAAAGTGCCTTGTTTTTCCACACAAATTACAACTAAACTTCTTCAACAAAGTGTTGGAACCTTGCTTGGGTGCATTGCAAGCATTACGACTAGCATGTTTGCCCTTCTGGAAGGGTCGCTTAGCCTTCATTGCTGTCTCTTGTGAGGGAACCAACTTTGATCATGAGTCGTGGAGGAGCAGAAGTCGATGAACCTCTTTCCAAGTTAGAACTTGGCTTCTATTGTATAGAGTGGTCACAAATGTTCCATAGGACCTAGGAAGCTTGTTGAGAAATCTTATAGCCATGTCTTCACTTGAAATCTTTCATCCACAAAGTGCTAACTTGCATTGATAAACATCAAATTGGGCTATCACCTTTGTGATACCTTCTTCAGGACGAATAGTGAGATTGTGAAATTCCGCTTCTATAGTATAAATCTTAGAAGGTGTTTTATCTTCATATAGATTCAGTAGAGTATCTCAAGCTTCTTTTGAAATCTTACATGTACTAATGTGACCCTTTGTCGATTCATCACATGGGAAGAGAAGTTGTCCTAATGCTCTTTTTTCTTTTCCATATATTCCAAGCTCCTAGATCGATTTCCTTATCGAGCTCTCATTTTGTACCTTCAAATACCTCATACAATAGGCTTGTATAGAGGTATGTCTTAATGGTGTCCTTCCGTCCATTGTAATTTGTGTTATTTCTTTCAGCTTTCGGCATGAATATTGGCATAAAGGAGGGTAAATACAATTGCCTTGAGGACCTTGCATTACAAATCCTTGACATGGTTGTCATCAAAACGAAGATATCACACTTTGAGTTGGGGTAGGGGGCTTAGATTAAGCCTACACTTGATGCAAGAAAGAGTCCTTAGAGAGGGTGGGCAGGGGCTTAAAGTAGCCCTGCACTTTTGACAAGAGAGACACCTTAGAGAGAGGAAGGGGGCCTTAGAATAGCCCAAATGCATTGAGAAACACTTGGGAGGTTTAGAATAGCCTCCAAATCATACACACACACGCATACACACACACACACACAAGATCCTTCTTATATTTCTTGTTGTCACAAGAGAAGGGGTACTTAATGCCAGAAGGTGTACCAAATGATAGTTGAAACACTCTGAAAAGATAAATAAAAAGGACCTCATGATGAGGGAGTGTGTAAAATCTTATGGGAAATACAAATAAAGGCTTAATTTTGTAGCAATGACCCCTTCAGAAAATATGAAATATAGCCAAACATGATGTCAAAATGTGCTTACAAAGGGAAGGTCAAGTGGAGAGATTTTTCCACAGTGTTAAGGAGATAAAAAATGTATGGGCACAAAGTAGATTGAGACTATTCTTATCAAAGGAAGAGCAAAGTGTTACTTTGGAAGTCGCCTTTGAATTAGGCGAATACTTGAAGGCTCTAAGTCCATTCACCCCACATATATAGCATCATCTCATGGAAGAAGACTAATCTATGTGCGGTTCTTGACATCATAATTGACATCATTGCACAGCAAAAATTGTCTGCAAGTCACAAGGTATATTATTCAACTTACAAATCAGTGATTGGTGGTAATGATGGATCATGGGCCTACAACGTATGAATCCAATGTACCAAGTTGAATTTAAAAAGAAAAAAATACTTATCAAAGACAAGAAACATGAGATGGAGAACGAGAGAAAGCTTGTCCAGGTGATCTGCACGGGCTAGGGTTTTGGGTACTGCGTCTGTGCCCTGTGGGCTATCGCCCTCCACCTATGGTGCCCTTGTTCGCTCCTAGGGTGTCTGCCCCCTATCTTGGTAGTTCCCCCTCTCTGTTGGGGGATCATGTCTTTAATGGATGTCATATACAAGGGTATGTCATCGAGCAGATCCTATGCGGACATTGCACGTACTCAGGAGTTCTGCCACATTCAGCTAGTAGCTAAGGAAAAAGAAACTACCATACTCTTGCAGAATGACCCTGACCTCCTCATTGAACATGGTAACGGATGTATTACTGGCTCCATCCAAGGTATGTCTCATGTTCCCTCTTATCATAATACTGTAGAGAAAGGTAAGGGGCTAGCTGAGGATAGCCCACACTTTCTGAATGTCGAGAACCAGGATAACAACAATGATGATGAGTTTATTATTGATAGGAGCTCACTCTCCAATTGGCATACCGAGTTGGCTAAGGGGGTTGTTATTGGCCTCTGCCATGGGCCCTGGCCTGCTCAAGATGTGCTTAGAAGTTGAATTAAAGCCAACTAGGAGTCTAGAGGACTATATGTTAAACAAGTGCAATATATGCCTAATAACTACTATCTGTTCTTTTTCGAAGATTCGAGTAGTGCCCTAAAAGTTATCACTGAGGGACAATGGCTCATCAAAAATGTCCCTATCTCTTTTTTTAGGTGGTATGTGGGATTCAACCCTAAAGGCCCTAAGCGAACTAAACTACCCATTTGGGTAGAATTTCCTAACTTCCCAGTTGACTTCTACCCTTGGCTTAATAAATGAGGTTCCATGCTTGGAAAAGTCCTAGGGCAAAAAGCTAGGATAGGTGGGATTAACCCTAAATGGGATCCTCAATTGATGATAGAGATTGATGTGTCCAAACCTATAAATCAATCCATATGGTTCAAAGACTCAGAAGGTTTATCTCTCCATGAGCAGCAAGTCATTTACAGGAACTTACCTATTGCTTGTTTCAAGTGTTTTAAGGATCATCTCATCAAGGATTGCCCCTTATCAAAAGGTGCCATAAAAGACTCTACGGTGGACAAATCAGATTGTGAAGCAGAAAACAAAGAGGTTCCCCCAAAAAAAACTCCTCTCAGTCCCCCTACAGGGTCTCAGACAGGCAAAAAGCACACCCCAAAACAAGTAAAGAAGAAAGCAGGTAAGTATGCTAATCCTTACAGTGTTCTGTTAGATGTGTCTAACCACTCCTTCATTGAGGAGATGGAAGCAGATAAGGGGAATATTCCTATTAACCAAAAGAGTGATGAGGTTTTGATGGAATCTCCTAAGCACCAGGAAGAAGGGGTCAGTGAAAGAAACTATCACAATATTATTAACAGGTACCCTCTTTTGAGTAATGATGATATTATTATGGAGAAAATTAATAAAGTCGACTCAGAGTTACTTGAAAATATGTCTCATGAGGATCCTGAGGAGGTGGAAACCCCCTTTTCCCAAAAATAAAGTTAATGATATAGCCATCAAGCTTGAAGGCAAGCCTAAGGGAAAACAATATGCCAGGACCTCAGGTTCTAGTCTGCAACCCAACAAGGTAACAAAGATTCGAAGTTCTTCTCGTTTTTGGTTTTCCTCTCTCTGTCTTTAATGGACTCGTTAAACCTAATCTCTCTTAATACTAAAGGGTTGTGTGATCGTGTCAGGGCTAAGATCATTAACTGCTGGATTAAGAATCTCTCCAAGATTCCAATGTCCTCTGCCTCCAAGAGCTAAAGATTGGTGGGTCCAAGCTCGACTCCCATTTAAAAATGGTAAACCCTCATTTTTTTGGCACTTTACTGAGCATATGCAGGGTAAAGGAGTGGTAGCTATTGGTATTAATTCGAAGCTTAGTCATCTTATTAAAGGGACTATCAAAAGCCCATCTAATCAATGGGTTGGAGTTTACATTGATACTCCTTTGAATGTGTGCATAGTTAGTCTCTATGATTCCAACTAAAGACAAACTAGAAGCAATTGTTGGGAAGAGTTGAAGGCCATCAAGGTAATATCTGTTTAATATGAGACTTCAACATGGTCACAAACATTTGTGATAGAATTAATAGTAAAGGCTCCTATATTTATGGTGTGGAAAAGTCTTTATGGTTTTCTCTCTATCATCATGATGACTTGATTGACCACTCTGAGCACACTGGTTTTACCTAGCATAATAACCATCCAATGAGAAGGCCCTTGCTGCTCGGCTCGATAGGTGCTACATCAATTCCTCCTTTGGTAGGGAGTTTTGGGAAGTTAATGTTAATATTGACCCTATCCTCATGGTTTCAGACCACAGACCTCTTATTTTGAACCTAAAATGAATTGTAAGTACTTCAGACCTGGTTAGCCCCACCTTGATGCTAGATTACTAAAATTTCCCTTAATCATTAATCACATCAAAACGGCTATTAGCTGGCACTTCTCCCAAAATACCTTGGCTCTAAAAAGCTGGATTGTGTTAAAGATATCCAAAGGATTTTTACCTTCTACAGAGATAAATTCCAAAAGTTTAGAGCCCTTATGAAGAAGAAAAGTATTGAGGCCTTAAAGGAGTTTGATTCTAATAACTCTTCTGTGGAACTAATTGACCTAAAGCATCAGCTTAGATGTGAAGAGTACCTAGAACCTATTTGGTCTCTTGCTAACTCTAGAAGGTTTTGGTTTGGGAATATGGATAGACCTAACAAAAGTATGTATGATTTTTTGAAACAAAAGAAGAATAAGGATTACATTCCTATGATCACTAAGAGAAATTGTGGGACTAATATCAACATGGAGGAGAGCTTACAGGAGGTTGCTAGCTTCTTTATGGATGTTTTGTCTAGTCCTCCCAAAAGGGGGGAGGACATCCGGAGAGCCAAGGCCCACATTGCTTCCATTCGGGTGAAAACTCTCCCTTAGGGACTGGCTTCTATCCTAGACCTGCCCCTCTTTGCCCGTGAGGTTAAAGAAACCATCGATAAATTGAAACCCTATAAGTCTCCTGGTTTGATGGGATTCCTAATGAATTTCTTCTGTCTCTTAAGGACTTCATAACCTCTTACCTTCTGGTGATTTGGGAAGAGGCTACTAGGAAAGGTGCCCTTTCTTCTAATATTAATATAGAGGTTATTAGACTCATTCACAAAAAAGGCCCCAAGGATGATCTTAATAATTGGAGACCCATAACTGGTCTAGATTCTGTGTACAAGATTTTTGCTTGCAACCTTGCTAGAAGGCTTAGCCCCATTATGGACAAAATTATTTTACTAAGGCAAAAGGGTTTTATCAAAGGAAGATACATTCTAGATGCCATTATTTCTATGTGGGAAGGATTTGACTATGCTAATGAAGTGAATTTGGAGTATTATTTCTTCAAAATTGACTTTGATAAGACTTATGACAATTGAATGGGATTTTATCTTACAATCTCTCCATGAAATTGGAAGAGGGAAAAACTTTATTAAGTATGTTAGCACTCTCTTTGGTAATGCTTGGTCTAGAGTCTCTATGAATGGTCAGCTCCCCCCCCCCCCCCCCCTTTAGAATTTCTAGATTCATTAGCAAGGTTGTCCCTTGGCCCCCCTCCTCTTTGCCATTTCCAGTGATGCTCTTGGGTGGTTGGTCAATCATGCTATGTCAAAAAGCAATAGAAAAGGTATCCCCATTCCCAATTCCAACCAACAACTAGGGCTTCAAATGTTTGCAGATGATACTAATATGTGCACTTGTGTTGTTCCCAATTATGCTAATAATTTTTTGGATTGTTGGGATATATTCTGCCTTGCTAGTGGTTCTCATATCATCCACTCCAAAACTGGATTCAAAGCTTCTAATAGAGTGATTCCTGATTGCATTGCTAATAATGGTTGTCTCATTTTGCAGGAACAATCCATATTTAGACTCCTGGGTATACCTATGATGTCTCTATGCAAAAAAGATGGGAATGGGTCCTGAACAAATTCAAGAAAAAAGTGTTCAGGTGGTATAATGTGTATTCCTCTCTTTCTCATACATTCTTTATTTTAAAACATTACCTATATCCTTCTTTGGTGTATTTCTTGGCCTGTTGGAGTCCCTCCAAACACGAACTGAAACAGGTGACAACATTAGCTAGGAGATTTTTGTGGGGTGGGAATGACCAGGTTTTAAAGGTACCCAAGGTGGCTTGGAATATATGTTGTCTTCCCAAATGTGAGGGTGGGTTGGGGATCATGAGTCTTATTAAAATGGCTGATAACCTGCTACTAAATGGATTCTAAGATGTTTAAACTCTAATGATATTTGGGCCTTACTTATCAAAAGAGACACTCATAAATTTTTTGTCAAGGATTATAAAGCCTGGTCAAATAATCATTTGTGGGATATTGTGCCCTCCCTTCTCACCTTTAATCCAGTTGGTAGTTTTCTTTCTTGCAGGTTCTAGAATGCTTGGATGAAGGTAAACACTTCCTTTTCTCCTAGCTGTAAACTCACAACTCACTTAAACTTCTTCTTACAGGAATCACCTTGGCTTGGGTGGTTAGCACTTTGGAGCATAGCTACCAAGGAGCATAGATGCTTTAAGTTTGGGATCAGAACTTCGAGATGGTTCATCCAATTAGGTGAGCTTTTGTCTGATGACTATATCAGTGGACTAACACAATTATCTCCTGCCTGTTTGCAGATGATCTTGGAACTAAAGAATATCTTGAAGTCAAAGATGGAGGAGTGTAGGATCGGCAATCTCCAATTGGAAGATGTTGCCAAGGACATGTGGAGATGCTTAAAACTCTACAGAGGATCCATCAGTTGTCTAATTCACAAGCTCAATTCCAGATGGAGCTACAACTGGTCTACCACACAATGGAGATAGAGATTTAAAGTGATTTGGGCCTTCCCATATAACATCAAACATTCATACTTGGAATGGTTGATTCTAAATAATGGTCTTTGGACTGGCAACAAGGCAAGGAGGATAAATGCTAGCAATGGAAAATGTTCAATGTGTAGCAAGGAAGAGGATTTGGCCCATCTGTTCATTAACTACTGGCATGCCAAGAGATTCTAGCAAATCTTGGATCCCATCCTTAGGATCAAGAATCTCCCCTAGCTTGGTTTTAAAGAAATTATCCTTGGCTGCTACAACAAGCTTGATTTGGTCTTATGGCATTTATGGAGAGGACATATCCTGTGGCACATTTGGCTTAGCATGAACCAAAGGCACTTCAAGAGTGGGAAGAAGAATTACATATGCTCTCTCAAAAATTCTCTTCTTATATGTGGTCAAAAGAGTGTGTAGTCTATTAATAGGCTTCCTCAGGATTCTGTTGTTGTAGTTAAGAACTTTCCTCCAAATAAATGGAGAGAGACTTTATTGCCTTGCTATTCTACGGATAGATTCATCATGGTCCTTTGTTTGTAAGTGTGCCAAGGTTTGTTCTCCCTGGTGTTGTTTTGGTGGGATCACTGCTTCCCTATACACATTGTATTTTTTCCATTAATTAACTCTCTTTTCCTGTTGTCTCAAAAAAAAGGGATTTATCATCACCTATCAAAAGACTAGTGTGCTGCCAATACTACCACCTAAGAAAACTTTGAATGATGTCAGGTGATTAGCTTCTTGAACCTTTTGAGTGAAGGACTTTCTTAGAGATATCACAAAATGGAAGAGGGCATAACATAGGTTTTCCTCCTCGCCTCCATGTGCATACAAAGAGACATTCTCTCTCTCTCTCTCTCTCTCTCTCTCTCTCTCTCTCTCTCTCTCTCTCTCTCTCTCTCTCTCTCTCTCTCTCTCTCTCTCTCTCTCTCCCTCTCTGTCTCTCTCTTTGTGTGTGCCTCTGAGAGAGTGAAATCAAACATGGACACATGGATTGAGTTGTCATCTCCTTCTTCAATGCCTCTCCAAGAGCACTTCTTGTCTAGAAGCTAAACACACTGTGGAAACAACTCTGATTATTCATCAAAGTGTTGTGTTCCTGAGTTGCACCATAGGAGAAGAACCTTTGCCCTTAGCAATCTAAGTTGAGCTCTGACTCTTTGCACTTTATCTCATTGTAGATAAGAACCAAGTTCGTGTAATACTCGCATGCGCACTAGAGCACACAATTCGACTGAGTATAGGATATGCGATTGGAGTTGAGGCTGGTGTTGGAGAGTTTGAACTCTTTTCACCTCTTCTTCTATGTGAGGGAAGGCATAAACCTGATGTGATTAGAGAAGATATGATGGATTCACGAATAGAGAGTGGATTCTCTCTTTCTTTCCCTTTCTCTATCTAGAGAAATGTTGTAGTTGTTGTTAGCTCGCTCTTGCTTTTAATGTTGCTATATCCTCACTATTATCATGATGAGATGTCATAGTGCTACTATTTAGTGGATATGGTAGAGCACAAGCTATTCTCTTAATCCCCTCAGTCATCAGCTATACCTCAGGATGTAGCTTGTTGGAGAACCACTTTGATCTTGAAGTCATGCATAGGGAGATACGAGAGCAGTTTGATGATAGATACTTTCTCTCTCTAGTGGTAACACACATGCACTATCCCTTGTCTTCCTATTGCATGTAGGCTATAGCTCTTTGAACTACTTCTGAATTGGGGTCACTTTCCTAGAGATCTCAAAAGTTAAAAAAAAAGGAGATAAATCCCAGTCATAATGTCCTTTGAAATCCTTTGGTGCACAAGCAATCATTCTCGCAAAGATGATGCAAGGTGGTTAGTGCTCGTGGGTCAATGATGTTCTCACAGAAAGATAGTTACATGTAGAATCATTTAAAATGATCAAAACATTCAGCTTGCTCTCCCTCTTGCGATGAGAATCAAGGCACCTAACCTTTTGTGTATGCTATCCTCAACTTGTTCTCAGACACGTGGAGCAAAGAGGAATATGTTATCTATGCATGTGGGCGATGTGAGTCCTACCTCAGGTGCATAATCAACCTCTCATCCAAGGGTCAACAAAGAGTATAAGACAAATGTCTGATTTATGGTTCGATGTTTAAAATAAAAAGCCTTCCAACACAGATTAAAAGATGCACTACAGTGTTTCTAAACACTCTAGAACAACACATCACACATATGGATGTTCAGAAGTGTGTATAAATAGTTTAGAGAGAATGAGATGAGTCATTAATATTCTGCATGTTGTGATAAGACAATGAAATTCCTCAAAACACACATGAAGAGCAAGGTTGTGAGGGTGGGATGAAAATAGATGCAAGGGTGGGAGGGTGGGAAACTGGGCAACATAAAACCCAAAAAGGGCACAGAATGATGGCAAAAAGGACCCCCCAATGATTGGATATCTGCATCACCAAGCACTATCAGCACGACCACCAAAATGATCACCAAACGCGCCACCAAGACCTCCATCTAGCACTCTGATACCATGTAGAGAGTACACATGTGGAAGTGAAATGAAAAGAAAAAACAAAATGGAGATGCAATCATGAAGATACAAATGGAGATAATGTAGGAGCAATCATTTCATCAACATTTCTCTCACCCTCTCTATCTCTATCTCTTAGCTGAGGATTTCTATGCATCAATAGGGCAATGTTTCACCAAACAGAAAGAAGAGCACATCTTGTTGAATTACGATGAAGAAGCACACATGTGAGTGGTGTTCCCCTAGAAAGTATTTGTTTATCTATAAATACAAATGGGTATTCTATCGAGGAAAACACATAATACTCCATGGCAAGCCTCTCCTAGTTCTTGTGTGTGTTTATGTAATCTAAGGAGAACACTTGCATCTTCAAGGGGCTTTTAGACACTTGCAAAGTGGATTTCCACTTCATGATTGCTTCATGATTCGACCACCCTCTCTTCACTTTTTGATTTTGTTTGAGTAACCAAAATTTCTATATTCTCTCTCTCTCTCACTCCTTGACACGTGTAGATAGTAGTAAATTCTCTATCTCTCTCTCTCGTTAAGATATCCATGCTTTACCCTTTTTTATTCACATGCATCCACATCATCCCACATGCAAGGTCCTTGTCATAAGCTCTCATGTACTCTCATGCAAGTTCCATTTATCCCACATGCCATGTACTTTGCCTTATAGTCCTTATAAGGAGGGCCTCGCTTCACCTTTACTCATTCACTCATGCACTACCATCAGTCTCAATCCTTGAGGTGCAGGCTTCTTATGTAAGTTTCCTTTTGATAATTTAGTTTACACTCCCATCTTCAAGGGGCTTTTAGACACTTGCAAATTCTCTTTCCAATTCATAATTGCTTCATGATTCGCCCACCCTCTCTTCACTTTCTGATTTCTTTTAGTAACAAAAACTTCTATATTCTCGCTCTCTCTCTCCCCCCTCTCTCTCTCTCTCGGACTCCTTGACAGGTGCAGATAGCAGTAAATTCTCTCTCTCTCTCTCTCTCTCTCTCTCTCTCTCTCTCTCTCTCTCTCTCTCTCTCTCTCTCTCTCTCTCTCTCTCTCTCTCGTTGAGATATCCATGCTTTACCCTTTTGTATTATCAAGCATGCACTTTATCCCACATGCAAGGGCCTTGTCATAACCTCTCATGTGCTCTCATGCAAGTTCCATTTATCCCACATGCCATCTACTTTGCTTTTTGCTCCTTATAAGAGGGCCTCACTTCACCTCTACTCATTCACTCATGCACTACCATGAGGTGCATGCTCAATGCTTCTTATGTAAGTTTCCTTTTGATAAATTAATTCATTTTAGTTCATTTCTTCATTATGTTATTTCTAGTATGTTTCGAGCCACGATACCTTGTTCTTGTTTTGCGTTTACCTTGGGCCATGTTTCTCTCTCTCTCTCTCTCTCTTTCTCTCTCTCTATAGATGATGGTAGAGCAATATGTAAAATCGGCTCTCTCTCTCTATCTATCTATTTATCTCATTAGAAAAAAAGAAACACGCGCACACACTTACATATATACTCACACACTCACTATTACGCATACAACACATATCATGCAAAGTACCACACGCATATAGACTTACTAACACACACGCACACACACACACAAACATATCATGCAAAGTAACACGCATGAACACACTTACTAACACATACAAACACACTTACTAAAGCGCACAAATAGAACACATTTCTGCACTTACACAATTAAATTCATGTATAGATAGATACTCATCATTACTTTTATTCATTTTATTTTTCTTTTATTTATTGTTAATATTTTCAATTAGCTTCATAAAAATATGGAGATATATTCTTAGGAACATGCACATACATAGTTGTAGATATTTATTAGCATAAATTAACATATATTGAGCACACACACAGGATGACATACAAATATATATCTCCTTGCACAAACACACAAACACATATAGGTATACGCACATAATATCTTTATTTTACACATACCCTTCCACATAAAGGAACATAGAAGTAATGACATATCGTTTGGGCGTATTTCATCATAAACACACAAAACGTAATAACACATTAACGCATATGCACACAAATCCACAGAATACACTCCCATGTACACTCATCGACATGATTAGATAATATAGACGCTCACATTCCCTCATATACATATAGAACCACACACTCATAACGACAAATACAAAAGATCATTCATCCACAAAAGAGCACACATATACCATACACATAGCCATTAGCACCACATAGCACAAGAACACATAGATAAGAAAACATATTGAGGAGCACCACATGAGCTCCCCTATTTTTCACTTTTCCATCCTTTCATCACTTTCTGTTTGATCTCCTTGGTTTGTTAGCTTGTGTGCTTCTTACCTCTTCAAGCACCTATTATGTATCATCCTATGGTTTTTATAGGTGCACATGCTAGGTGTTGAAAAACTTTGGGGATCCTTCATAAGAACTACAAGCCCTTACCCCTAAGGAACTATGAAGTTGTCAAATGGACCAGATGGTTTTTTGACTACCCCTACTAGAATTGTTTCCAAAAGTATACTTGAGAGTTGATTCTATGCCTTGATGGACTTTTTGCTTCCTTGGGCGCATGGACAAGGATAGTGGAGCTTACATTGGCTCATAACTCTATGATGCTTTGGTAGGCGTTATGCTGATTATGTGAGTTGATTATTTTTAGTCCATGTTTTTACAAGCTTTCTTGGAAAGTTATGATGCTTTGATTTGGTTTTTGGGATAACCCCCCATGGGGATTGTGTCAAAAACCAATTCAAGATGGATGACATGGTTCACTCCCTTGAGGTTTTAAAGATTCTTCAACTTGTGGAGTTCCATCTCAAGCTTTGGGATGCCAAAGGTTTTGCCCATGGTGTCCTCATGTTATTGGGGAACAATGCGCTAAAGGTGGTGTTGTAAGGCCACGCTTCACACATTTTGAAGGTTGGGGTTTGAGATTGTTTTAGCTCCTCTTCCCTTTGCATCGCATGCATTATGTTTTGGAATTCCCATCTTTTGATTTTTAAATTTCAAGATATTCAAGGATATATATAATGCTCATGCTCATGTTTCATGCTCAAGTCCTAGGCGCAAAGATGAAGCTCTTTTTATTTGGAGTTGGGAGAGGTTTACAACCTCTTGAAGTTTCTTAGGCACCTAGTTTTTCCTATCCCTCTTCCATTCTCCTCTTCTCCCACACCTTGTGTAGCTTCACAAGCATTTATGATTAGTAAGAAAAATACGTTAGAAAGGCTCATTCTCCATTTCTCACCATTAGGGCTTGCTCATTTTCATGCTTGATGCTTGATATGTGTACTTATGCATCTCATAGAGAAAGTATAAGCTATGTATACAAGAAAACATTGAATCTTGCTGCTTCTTTTTGAAGTTGCAACAGGCTTAAGACAACTTGCTTCTTGGAGATGCTCTTTTTCTTTGTGGTTTTGTGACTGCCCCATGTGGGGATTGTGTACAAGTCAAATCATCAAAGTTGTGGGTCTTCCATGAAGATTGGAAATTCAATACGTTTCTGTGCTCCTATGTGATACTAGCATTATTCCTCTTCTCTTACCTTTATCGAAGATGAAAAGCCTAAGGAGGGGAGAGTGTTGAAGAAGCCAATTGATGTGTGCTCGGAGTGGTGGAAAATTATTGGAGTCTTCAAGGCATTCGCAATGGCCTCATCTTTTCACATTTTTGTATAAATTCCTTCATAGGAATTGCATCTTATTTCCTTTTTTATGTGAATACTTAAAACCCCACTCTTAGAGAAAAATTATATCTTTTTAGAAAATGGTTTAATTTTGATATTTGAAAGATATTATTCTCTCTCCCAACAAGCACTTCTCCTCATATCTTGAGGATTCCGTTTTTCATTTACTCCATATCTCTTAGGATTTTATTTGATTTAGCCCATGTGGACTTCTCTTTATTTTGACCACATGCCTTTTTGTATTCCCACATCCTCTTCTATATAAGGAGAGTCACTTTTGGTATTAAGGATCCCTTGACCAAGCCCTTATGGACACTATTACTTATGGAAATTATAGTAAGAAGGTGTCCTTTCGGTTCAATCATGTCCATGTGTGCACGCCACTGGTCTTGCTCCTTTTTAAGTTTAGCATATGGGTGTGCATGGTTGTGATGGTGCTCACCATTGCTAACAGTTATGCCTTCTGGGAGACTTTTGTTCCATAAGTGTGGGTGTGTCTTGCCTTGCATTCATTACAACGCTACTTAGAAGAGTCTCTGTCTTCCACGATAGGTGATTCGGATCTCATACTCCCCATTTCTTAGCAAAATCCTAAATGCTTTAGAAACAAAGTTTGAAGATCTATAAAGCATATCCTAAAGGTGTCTTTATCCATTTCCTTTGTTGAGGACCTAAAGAAAATGGTTCCTTGGGTAAAGTATAAAAGTATAATCCCTAAACAACAACCATGGGTAAAAATTGAACATGATGAATAAGGGATCAAGAAGATCTTTAAGGTTGTAAGATGTAGCAAAAGATCCATGATGACTATCAATCAGAAGATAGAGAATGGAGCACACATGGATTCTCCCCTTTCAAGATTCAATCAAGCTAGGATTTGCCCTTTTGAAGAAAGAGGAGAAGTAGAGAGATAAAGACCATGATCAATAAGATTAATCATGGGGCATGGGGAAATACCCCAAGGCATGTATCTCCACTCATTTTGGAGGATGAAAATTCTTTTTATGGGGGGATGTTGTATAGACACATAGGTAATGGGTAGAACCCTTGGGCTTCTAGGTGTGAAACCCTTGGAATTTATTATTTATTTACCCCTAATATGAAGGGTCTTGAACCTTAGGGTTAATTATCTCTAAGGTTGAGTATCGTAGGCTTGAATGGAAACTTCTCCTAGCCAGTTGTCTCTTACGTGAGAGCAAGGGGCTTCTTCTTTTAGAAAGCTTGGAGACCATGTGATCACCTTAGGGACCCATGTCATGGGAGGTACACATGTCCCCTTGTGGTTTAGTTACCCTCTTGGACTTGGAGCTATATCTCTCTCCCAAGCGTGGCCTTGTTAGTTAGAGATCTTCGTTGACTTGGTGTGAAGGAATGGCCCTTTCACAATAGAATCATATGTGGGAACAAGGTAGTTCTTTTTCAAATAGGGGCTTTGGACTTGTCACGCACATCTAGCACTGTGTATACATACACAAAGATTAGTGAGAAGAGGAGTTAAAAGGGCTACCATTTAGTATCTATTGTCCTCAAGCAGTTGTGTTGTGCTACAATATCAAAGAAGATTGGAACCATGATTGAAGGTGAATAATGACATCACAAAGAAGGAACTTGTTCCTGTTTATTTGGGCAATTTGACATGGTGCAGATGAGTGGGGAACCACAAGAGGGGTGACAAGAGGAGAACAATAGATAGATAGATAGAGAGAGAAAAATAGAGAGAGAGAGAAAGAAAGAGAGAGAGAGAGAGCGAAAGAGAAGATACATGCACTCTTATGTGGGAGCCTCAAAACACATGTAATGATATTGTGAGGCAACAATGTATAATATATGTATGAGAATATAGGGATAGGGTAACATGACCCTTACATTCCCAAAACAAAAGCATCCAAAATCAAGGAGGCATTGTGATATCTTATGATCTGTTTTATTCATGTCTTTTCATTGTTTTCTACTTTAGCATTTTGTACATACATGGGGTTATAATTTTATATACTATTTATAAGCAATCATAATATATACTCTTAAGAAACAAAGGAATTTCCATTCTTCTTAAATGTTTTAAATGGGCTTTCAAAACATATGTAAAATAAACAAAAATTATAAAACTCGATCTATTAAGAAAAATTCAGGAAGCTTGAAGTAAGAGCAAACGAGTATCATGACTATTAAGTCCAAGAAGAAGTAAAGTGAATTTTCTTATGGACATGCAACTTACATTTCAGGAAGCTTGAAATACCATGGTTAAACCAATATCACGAACTTTAAGTCTAAGAATAAATAAAATGAATTTTCGTATGGAGATGTTTCAAAATCTCACATGCATGAAAGCATAGGTCGAATGCCATCTAAGTAGTGGTGCCTTTTTAAGGTGATTGTAAATGAAGGAAGTTTCTAACTGCTCAAGGGAGAATCTTAAAGACTATGAGTTGAGAAACTTTTGGATTCCTTTAAAGTTTTTAAATCATATAATAAATCTAGAAATGATTTAGATTTAAAGATGAAGAGCTCAATTATTCATAACTCACAATCCATCTGCGATTTTACAATTTACATCAGAATGCTAGCTGATCTCATCGAGATAATCTTAATATTTCTCTTCATTGAGCTTTTGAAAATCAAAGGGACCCAAATGTAGAATGAATTTCCATAAATGATTTCATGATTCAATTGGAATATGTAGAAAAATTTGACATACCATATTTCCCCTATAGGTTTCCAAAATGTTGCAATGAAGTTCATCATCTTTGGATCGAAATAAAGCGTGATATTTTCTATCTTACAGGTCGAATAAAACATTCAGATCTACATTTTACAAACCGTTTCCTTCTAGATTTGATTCGAAGATTTGTTTAATATGAATTACTTCTTGTAAAAATTTCTGATCCTGATATTGGAGTAGAGTTCTTCTTGAATTAGACCATTGTTACATCAAGCTTGCATACCAAAAACAATCAGGCATGTTTTCAACGTAAAACTAAATGGAGTAGCATAGATTACCTACATGTTGAGCTTGTTTTTTTCCTAAGCCCTTGAGTGTCATGTGTAATAAAGTGATAGGAAGGAGATGGTTGAACCACACCCTTGATAGATAGGAGATGGTTGAACTACACCCTAAGAAAGAGAATTAGGAAGTAATCCTCAACCATGGCTTTTGGGGCAAGTGGTTAGCACATCACATTCCTAACCAAGAGGTTGTGAGTTCAATTCCTTACATTTGTATTAGAGCTCAGGCAAGCTTTCCTGGTGATCTTGATAGCTCATCATCATCTTCACATTCCCATGATGATTTTGTGTGATATTAGCTTTGCCGTTTTCAATTCATTTAGTTTGCACGTTCGATTACACCCTCGATTGAGTGTAATTCTCATTCATTCGATGTACGGATCTATGCCATCCTTCAATGTTGCGTGAAGGAGCAAAATAAATGTCAATTTCTACAGCAAGCAAGCAGGGGGATTTGGCCCCTCGACCTGTTACATAACGTAATTCTCTGAACCATTTCGCTAGGCTCATGCGATGACTTGCAATATATATCTACATCCGATCTGAACATCACAGATCTGAGGCCGCTGACGCGATGTGTAGAGATTGCTCTTATATATATATCTATCTTTCTATATATATCTACATCCGATCTGAACATCACAGACCTGAGGCCGCTGACGCGATGTGTAGAGATTGCTCTTATTCAAATTTGATGCGAAGCTTACAAGCTAAAGCCTCCGTTGCATTGGATGGAGGCGGCGAGTTTCGAACATTAAACCTATTCGTTGAAGGTTCAGAATGCATATTCTTTTAATAAAACATTGGAGGCTTCAGGAATATCTTCTATCCGCGTACCCAGCAAGATTGTGTGTGTCTCATACATAATTGAAATGTTAACAGTTGTCTTTGGCCGCCGGCAAAATAAAAGGAGATGTGTGCAGAGTACGAACCGGTACCCTTGTAATCATTGGTCACTGAGCTGTACATGCCACCCGACCTGACTACCCAATGATCCCTGTACAAGTATTTCCTAAACTATCCATGCTGCCCGAGCTTTACGCTTCTCTGTGGAGACTTGAAGAGCTAGGAGAAAGCAATCTTGTCATGGGTGCACTTCTCTAAACACGATTCCTGGAGCATTTCGACGCTGGTGTATCTGATTTTCATGGCAAAGAAGTAGCAAAGAATAAAATTATGTATATCTTGATTCAAGAGTTGCACGGGACTTAAGCTCGTGTGCCATTGTCAAGATGCTTTTGGTGTAACCCATATGATCAGGGCTTGCACTCTGCTGAAAAACTAATATAAAAGAGTAAAAGGGATTCATTCAGTAGAAGCTCCCATAAGCAAAAGAGGACGAATTCTCTGGACATTAATTGTAAGATTCGAGCCCGTGACTTGGGAGATAAGTATTTTCCAAGTTAATGATTGGTTTCATATTTGTTTTTGTTCTCTGCTATCATGTAGGATGCATTTTTATCATTGAAGTATGGTAGTAAACTTCATTTTTGATAATCTTGATGCAAATTATGAAAATCTACATGAAAGAGCATAAACATATTGAAACACTCATTAAAGCACAAGCATGCGTATACGAAATAATGTTTTCGTGCACAATTTATATTTTCTTCTTGCTTGCAAAAGGAATAGGATGCACCCAAGCCTCTACACATGTATATTTATAACTTTTTGTAAGGTAGAAGATAGATTGTTTGTGCATGGATGATTGGACATGGATGATTGGGTGCACGATAGGTGATTCCGATCTCATACTCCCCATTTCTTAGCAAAATCCTAAATGCTTTAGAAACAAAGTTTGAAGATCTATAAAGCATATCCTAAAGGTGTCTTTATCCATTTCCTTTGTTGAGGACCTAAAGAAAATGGTTCCTTGGGTAAAGTATAAAAGTCAAATCCCTAAACAACAACCATGGGTAAAAATTGAACATGATGAATAAGGGATCAAGAAGATCTTTAAGGTTGTAAGATGTAGCAAAAGATCCATGATGACTATCAATCAGAAGATAGAGAATGGAGCACACATGGATTCTCCCCTTTCAAGATTCAGTCAAGCTAGGATTTGCCCTTTTGAAGAAAGAGGAGAAGTAGAAGATAGATTGTTTGTGCATGGATGATTGGACATGGATGATTGGATGCACACATGTCATGGCCTAGTATGGATCTCTAGTTGTTGAACAATAATGTTCTCCCAAGTAATGAGAAGGAAATTCTTCAAATTCTTTGACAACAAGTATTTCCCATGAAGTCCCAAACCACTAGAAGTGGTACTTAACGTCCAATGGTTGATATCACCCAGAAGTGTATCAAAGATTCTTAGCTTTAGAATCTGAAAGGCATTAGTATATGCTTGGACTTGAGTAGAGGAAAGATCTCTTAAAGCCCATAGGCAAGTAAAGAAGCTTTTGATAGTTCACGAGATCTTAAAGATAAAGACAAAGTCTTTATTATTATGGCATGATCAACAAGACTTGATCAAAGCTTGGAAAGGTTTGTCCAAGATTTGCAATTGGAACTACCCTGAATTTTGGCCAAGTATTAGCAACACTACAACATATCGAGGGTATATCGAGGCTGCTACTGAGGAAAACGAACAGGCATCATTTTTCCACAACGATGCCACGACGTCGGTGTTACGGTCAGTCATAACGCCAGTATGGGCATCGGTATAAGCGTCGGTAATACCGGCGCTCATACCGATGCCCATACCGACGACTCTACTGGGTGTACCGACGCCCATACCGGTGACTCTACTGGGCATACCGACGACCATATCTGCACAATTTTTTTTGGGCAGAGTGTGTTGTCTTTTGCTACAACATGATGTTGTTTAGCGAAAGACAATACACTCTGCCCAACTCTAAACCGATTACATGTGTTATGTACTCTAATGGAAACCAAAACATTATTTTATATGAGCAAAAATGAACCATGAATCATGTACAAAAAGTTGGATATTCCATAAATGAAGGATGTACAAGAGTGTGACAAAGCACTTCCATATATTCCATAAAGTTGTAATACAAAATTATGGCAATGTGACAAAGCACTTCCATATAGGAATCGAATACAAAATTGTAGTACATCATTGCCACATAGGAGTGTAATACAAAATTGTGGCAAAGCATATATGTAAGGGGATCAAAACATTCACACCTGCAATTCTGCAACAAAGCATGTGTAAAATGAGACAAATTGACATGACATTTATAAACAACAACTAAAAATACAAAACCAAGCTATAAGTTTACCTAATCATAGAATATTCTCCCATGAAACGATTGCACTGCATCCCTCTAAGTCTTGCAATAGTGAAGCCAATCCATGATGATATCCGTAAGATTCTTCGGTTCGCATCGGAGGACGACCCACTGCCAACTCCTATAGTAAATATGCAAAATGTGAACATACATGATGTGCTGAACATAAACAAATTCAATAATTAACATGATACTTACAAATTGGTAGCGCATACTGTCGTATCCGCCAGTACCTAAATGCGACGTTCCAACCGTATCCAAATGTGTGGCTGTCACATCTCTCTGTTGACGATATCGATCAGGAGTATGTTGCTGCTCATCCTGAATCGATTCCCACTCTTCAACATCTAACCACACAGGCTTCGGTAAGCCTGCTCTAAAAGCATCGCGAGCTTCGGACCGTCGATGAGACATCACTTCCCATGCCGTATGCTGAATCCATTCCGAACTAACAATAGGATTCCCAGGTGTTGGCCGGTACTCTTCATATATCGATTGTGTGATATAGTTTTTGGAATCCCTATCCTGTTCGCTCCATTTAAGCATTACAGAATGTCCAAACTCTATGGAGCAAAGTTGTCGAATGCACTGACGCATTGATTTCCCCGCTGCATCCATGACTGAAGCTCCATTACATATGTGATATATTTTGGAGTCGTCATGGTCATGCGCTCCCCAAGGTGTATGTGCAGATCCATCTGATCCTGTGTGCATATGCATGTTTGTATGCATATGCATTGTGTGCGCATATGCATGTTTGTATGCATATGCATGTGTGTATGCATATGCATATGCATGTGTGTATGCATATGCATATGCATGTGTACGCATATGCATATGCATGTGTACGCATATGCATATGCATGTGTACGCATATGCATATGCATGTGTACGCATATGCATATGCATGTGTACGCATATGCATATGCATGTGTACGCATATGCATATGCATGTGTATGCATATGCATGTGTATATGCATATGCATGTTTGTATGCGTATGCATGTTTGTATGCGTATGCATGTGTATGTGTGTATGCATATGCATGTTTGTATGCATATGCATGTGCATGTGTGTATGCATATGCATGTTTGTGTGTATGCATATGCAAGTGTGTATGCATATGCATGTGTGTATGCATTGTGTATGTGTGTATGCATTGTGTATGTGTGCATGCATATGCATGTGTGTATGCATTGTGTATGTGTGTATGCATTCTGTATGTGTGTATGCATTGTGCATGTGTGTATGCATTGTGCATGTGTGTATGCATTGTGTATGTGTGTATGCATATGCATGTATGCATATGCATGTGTATGCATATGCATATGCATGTGTATGCATATGCATATGCATATGCATGTATGCATATGCATGTATGCATATGCATGTATGCATATGCATATGCATGTGTATGCATATGCATATGCATGTGTATGCATATGCATTGTGTGTATGCATATGCATGTGTATGTGTGTATGCATATGCATGTTTGTATGTATGCATATGCATGTGTGTATGCATTGTGTATGTGTGTATGCATTGTCTATGTGTGTATGCATTGTGTATGTGTGTATGCATTGTGTATGTGTGTATGCATTGTGCATGTGTGTATGCATTGTGTATGTGTGTATGCATATGCATGTGTGTATGCATATACATTGTGTGTATGCATATGCATTGTGTATGTGTGTATATGCATGTATGTGTATATGCATATGCATGTGTGTATGCATATGCATTGCATTGTGTGTACGCATATGCATGTATGTGTATATGCATATGCATGTGTGTATGCATGTGCATTGTGTATGTGTGTATGCATGTGCATTGTGTATGTGTGTATGCATATGCATGTGTGTATGCATAAGCATGTGTGTATGCATATGCATTGTGTGTATGCATATGCATGTATGTGTATATGTGTATGCATGTGTGTATGCATATGCATTTTGTATGTGTGTATGCATGTGCATTGTGTATGTGTGTATGCAAGCATATGTGTATGCATATGCATGTATGTATGCATTGTGTATGTGTGTATGCATTGTGTATGTGTGTATGCATCATGTATGTGCGTATGCATATGCATGTGTGTATGCTTTGTGTATGTATGTATGCATTGTGTATGTGTGTATGCATATGCATGTGTGTATGCATTGTGTATATGTGTATGCATTGTGTATGTGTGTATGCATTGTGTATGTGTGTATGCATTGTGCATGTGTGTATGCATTGTGTATGTGTGTATGCATATGTATTGTGTGTATGCATATGCATTGTGTATGTGTGTATGCATATGCATGTGTGTATGCATATGCATTGTGTATGTGTGTATGCATATGAACGTGTGTATGCATATGCATGTGTGTATGCATATGCATGTATGTGTGTATGCATATGCATGTGTGTATGTATATGCATGTGTGAATGCATATGCATTGTGTGTATGCATATGCATGTATGTTTGTATGCATTGTGTATGTGTGAATGCATTGTGTATGTGTGTATGCATTGTGCATGTGTGTATGTATTGTGTATGTGTGTATGCATATGCATGTGTGTATGCATATGCATGTGTGTATGCATTGTGCATGTGTGTATGCATTGTGTATGTTTGTATGCATATGCATGTGTGTATGCATATGCATTGTGTATGTGTGTATGCATATGCATGTGTGTATGCATATGCATTCTGTATATGTGTATGCATAAGCATGTGTGTATGCATATGCATGTATGTGTGTATGCATATGCATGTGTGTATGTATATGCATGTGTGTATGCATATGCATGTGTGTATGCATATGCATGTATGTGTGTATACATTGTGTATGTGTGTATGAATATGCATGTGTGTATGCATATGCATGTGTGTATGCATATGCATGTGTGTATGCATATGCATGTGTGTATGCATATGCATGTGTGTATGCATATGCATGTGTGTATGCATATGCATTGTCTATGTGTGTATGCATATGCATGTGTGTATGCATGTGCATGTGTGTATGCATGTGCATGTGTGTATGCATGTGCATGTGTGTATGCATGTGCATGTGTGTATGCATGTGCATGTGTGTATGCATGTGCATGTGTGTATGCATGTGCATGTGTGTATGCATGTGCATGTGTGTATGCATATGCATGTATGTGTGTATGCATATGCATTGTGTGTATGCATATGAATTGTGTGTATGCATATGCGTGTGTATGCATATGCATGTGTGTATGCATATGCATGTGTGTATGCATATGCATGTGTTTATGTGTGTATGGATATGCATGTGTGTGTTTATACATATGTGAGTGTGTATGTATATGTATCTCTCTCTCTCTCTTTCTCTCTCTCTCTCTATCTCTCTCTCTCTCTCTCTCTCTCTCTCTCTCTCTCTCTCTCTCTCTCTCTCTCTCTCTCTCTCTCTCTCTCTCTCTCTCTCTCCCTCTCTCTCTATGTCAATCGAAAACAAAACAATCACTTACATCGATGTAATTGTTTGAAACGTGGTCGTCAAAATCCACTTGAAGTTGTCCTTTGTCGAATTTCCAAAGACTTGATCCCAAAATCTCTTGCAAAATTAAAGACAGAAGATATTAGAAAAGCAAAAACATAAATAAAGAAAAAAGAGTGCTATAGTATGTGCGATATACTTACCAAAACTTCAGATCTAGAAAGATAGAGGTGTGCTTAGAGAGAGAGAGAGGGAGGGGGAGAGAGAGAGGGAAGGAGAGAGAGAGAGAGAGAGAGAGAGAGAGAAAGAGAGAAAGAGTGACAAACAGAGATAAGGTGCTCGCGCACGCAAAGTCGACAGTAGAAAGATCTAAGTTCAAAATGTTGAAATGTCGAATGTTTGCTCTCGGGCCCGGTTAAAAACTGAGCGTCGGTATGAGCATCAGTAATTTCCAATAAGTTACCGATGCTTATACCGACACTCATACCGATGCTCATATCGACGCAGTTGTTCTTAGGCTAAGCGGTTTTCCAAAATATTCCGAGGGTCATATCGACGCCGAGGCAGACCGTCGGTATATCGAGTGTCAGTATCCCCTTGGTATGTTGTAGTGCAATCGAAATAGTAAGCTGTTCCAAGTTTGAACAGAGTAGATATTCCAAGTATGTAGTCTCGTACCGTGAAAACGGTACTTAAGTCTATGAAAGGTAAAACATAAATATTTATCTATCCTGAAAGGGATTTTGGAACAAATCGAGAGAGCATGAGTAGATGCTTAGACTTACGCAGTAGAGAGATTCCTGTAAAGTCTCGGTACTTAAAGCTACAATAAGAAGGGATCTAAAGACAAGTAGTAAACAACTCTTGTCGCTACAAATTGGTCAAGTATAACCAATTGGACTTGAATTGGAAAAAATTAAGAACTTGGAATTCTAACTCGTTTTCATTTGAAAACCTTAGCAAAAAAGAAGAATGGATATTCTATCAAAGGTTTGCAAGTTTTCTATGAAAAAAATGAGAGATTTTTAGACTTTAGGATAAGTATCACCCACACATTAACGTGAATATAAAATAGGGTGGTATGGGACACCAGATTTTATACACAAATTGATGTAGGAAAGATGGTATGGGACATCTAAAATGCAAACTTCAAAGAAGAAGTTTAAAGTCAAGGAGGATAAAATCATGATCTCAAGATACTTCAAGATAAATTTAAGAAGATATGAAGTAAGTAGCTTCCAAGTTCTTCTTGAAACACTTCAAGCTAAATTGTTGATGATTTAGAAAATTTTGATAAATTTCTGAAAGAGTAAGACTTTGACTTTGAACTGAACCTTTCAACTAAGCAATAGACTGACTAAGTCAAGCATCAAGTTCCAAGTGTAACTTGGTAAAGTTCAATCTTTGGGCTTAAAGAAATGCACAAGAATTGCATTCCCAATAAGGAGTCATAAAGATTGAATATAGGCGTGAACATAGTCTCGAGTGAAGCATTGTTTGAGTAAAAACCTCATCAGTAGAATGTCAGTGCATCAACACACTGATGTTGGATACCACACTAGTATCTTGTGGTTGGATGATGTTTAGATTTACTCTATGAATCTTTTTGAGAATCAAATTCCTTTCTCTTAAAGATAGAAAAAAGAAAGCTTCAATACCTTGTTGAAACCGCTCGTTCAAAAGTTAAAGTATTGAGTCATAAAGTGCTTGACTCATTGTGAGTTTATATCTTAGAGGTTTGAATTAGTTAAACAGTTTTTTAGTTATTTGCTTTCAACTTTCCAAATCTTTTGGAATTGACTCAGATAGAGTATCTAATTCCTTTCGCAAAAGTCATGGGTTAGCTAATTGGAACCAGATAACTAAACTAAACATCCTAGATAGATATTATGTATAAGAAGTTATTCAATCTTCAAAAGATGACAACTTCAAGATTGACTTATTCATTTGGGTTTGCTTCCAGTTATTAGCATAACTCTTATGACTTTCTAAAGCTGTTCCAAGTCTGAACAGAGTAAGAAATTCCAAGAAGGTAGTCTGCAATCGTGAAGATGGTACTTAAGTCTGTGGAAGGTAAAACATAATGTTTTTCTATCCTTTAAGGGATTTTGGTACAAATCTAGAGAGCATGAGCGGATGCTTAAGACTTAAGCAGTAGAGAGATTCTTATGTAAAGTCCCTAGGATAGGTACCTAAAGCATCAGTAAAGAAACGAATCTAAACATAAGAAGTTAAAATCTCTTGTCACTACAAATTGGTCAAAGATAAACCAATTGAACTTGAATTTGTGAAAATTCAAGTACTTGGAATTTTGATTGGTTTTCATTTGAAAACCCTAGCAAAGAAGAATTGATATTCTGGCAAGAGGTTTTCAAGTTTCCAAGGCAATGCACATGATTGTGAGATGATCATGTGAAGGAATCAAAACCTAGAATATCTAGTTAGAGGTAATGCCTGAAACTTCAAAATTCTCGTAAAGAATTGAAGAAAAAAGTTTTATGGGACACCAGATTTTATACTCAGATTGATGTAGGAAAGATGGTATGGGACATTGGACCGTGGGATGATAATTATCTTTTAGTCCTAGTTTGGATCTTGAAGTTAAGTTTGATCCTCAAGAGAATTAAGACTTCAAAGAAGGAGTTTAATTCAAGGAGGATAAAAGTAGTATGTCAAGATACTTCAAGATAACTTCAAGATAATGAAAAGAGAAGATATGAAGTAGCTAACTTCCAAGATCTTCTTGAAACACTTCAAGCTAAAGTGTTGATGATTCAGAAATTTTTGATGAATTTTTGAAAGAGTAAGACTTTGACTTTGAAGTGAACCTTTAAACAAAGGATAGATTGACTAAGTCAAGCACCAAGTTCCTAGTGTAACTTGGTAAATTCACTCTTTTGACTCAAAGAAATGCACAAGAATTGCATTCCCAGTAAGGAGTCAGAAAGATTGAATGTGATCTAAACTTAGTCTCAACTGAAGCATTATTTGAATACAAAACTCATCAAGAGAACCTCAGTGGGTCGACACATTTATGTTGGTTACCACACGAGTATCTTGTGGTTGGATGATGTTTAGACTTACTCTATGAATCTTTTTTAGAATCAAGTTTATTTCTCTTAAAGATAGAAGAAAAATGCTTCAATACCTTGTTGAAACAGATCATTAAGGAATTAACGTCCTGATTCATCTAGACTTTGACTCATAGCAAGTTTATGTATCTTCAAAGTATGAATTGGTTGAACAGAGTTTTAGTTCTTTCTTTCCGTTCTTAGAATCTTTTGGATTTGACTCAGATATGGTATGTGATTCTTTTGACAAAAGTCTAGAGTTACCTAGTTAGAATTAGATAACTAAATTGAACATCCTAGATAGATGTTATGTACAACAAACTTTTCAATCTTCAAAAGATAATAAGTCTAGGTGGACTTATGTTTGCTTCAAGTTATAGCATAAATGATTTCCTAGAGTTTAGTATACTCTAGAATAGAAAAGATAGGAACTGATCATGTGATTTACAATTCCCAAGAATTTTTAGCTCAAGTCTTTGAGAAAAGTGTCCTAAGTGGGAGAATTTTTATTTGAATTTGAATTGGTCAAGTTATAGTATGGTTGACTTAAAGAAAATGCTAAACTTTCTCCTACACTTTACATAAGATTTTTAAACTTATTAGGACAAAGTAGTCCTCTAGTCGGGTGATAAAATCAAGTAACTATTGGATCAAAGTAAACCATTGTACAAACATCTAAGTTAGATGTTTGGAACAACCAAACTTTAAGTGTTCTAGATCAAATTCAAGTGAATGGAGAGTTCTGGCAAAGTTTTACGAGGGATAAGAATCCCGCCTTTATTACTAAGTCCATGCACCAATCATGCCCAGAAATAGACTAGTAATTTGAATCCACCCAGTTCACATGTTTTTCCCTAGATCGCACATCGAGAAACTATAAATTGGCTAGGGATGTTCTTAGATCCACTCTTATTATTCATTCACTACTTTGTACTTTGACTAAGTGTAAGTGCAAAGCGTGATAGTGTTTTGAATCATTTGGGCAGGGACGCCACCACAGAGATGAGACATGTTCTTCTAGTTTTAGAACATGACCATGTTCTTCTAGTTTTAGAACATGAGGCTCGGGGGTTGCCTACAATAGATATATAGCTCTATTTTCGAGGACAAAAATATTTTTCCAAGGGGGGAAGAATGTAATAAAGTAAGTTTATGATCTAGGGTCGAGTCGGTTCAGACAGATCTGAAATGGGACACCGTTTAGTCATCTGAATGTATGACGAAAGATCTTGAGTTTAGACTTACTAGGAGGTCTTGTACTCTTGTGAACAAGTGATCCACTTAGCTTAGTGGTTAAGTCTCAAGAATGTGAAGGAGGAGGTCTTGGGTTCAATCCCCATGGGGGACATGGGGAGAGCATTTTGCCCAAAGAGATCTAGAGCCTTCTAGAAGCATCCACTTGAGTTAACTCAAGTTGACTAGGACACTTGGCGCGCATGCAGTTACATGGCCGACACATGGCTGGCTAGTATCCACCTACCCAGGAAGGCAATCCCCTCAAGAGAGCTATATATAGAGGCATTTGGTTGGGAGGAGAGTCATCTCTCTAGCATGTGGTGGTCCTAATCCTAAGGTTGTTGCATGGGTAGCATAGCTCATGAGATCTTAAAGATAAAGACAAAGTCTTTATTATTATCGCATGATCAACAAGACTTGATCAAAGCTTTGAAAGGTTTGTCCAAGAATTGAGATTGGAACTACCCTGAAGTTTGGTCAAGTATTGGCAATCAAAATAGTAAGTTGTTCCAAGTTTGAACAGAGTAGATGTTCCAAGTATGTAGTCTAGAACCGTGAAAATGGTACTTAAGTCTGTGGAAGGTAAAGATAAATGTTTACCTATCCTTAAAGGGATTTTGGTACAAATCTAGAGAGCATGAGTAGATGCTTAGACTTACGCAGTAGAGAGATTCCTCTAAAGTCTCGGCCGAGGTAGCTACTTAAATCTACAGTAATAAGGGATCTAAAGACAAGTAGTAAACAACTCTTATCACTACAAATTGGTCAAGTACAACCAAATTAGAAAAAGTCAAGAACTTGGAATTCTAACTGGTTTTCCTTTGAAAACCTTAGCAAAAAAGAAGAATGGATATTCTATCAAAGGTTTTCAAGTTTCCTATGAAAAACATGAGATCGTGAAACGATTGTGTAGAGGAATCAGAACCCAGAATATGAAATTAGAGGTAATGCTTGAAATTTCAAAATTCTTGAAGTTAGAAGGTACTCTATCAAGAGACGTTTAGACTTTAGGATAAGTATCACCCACACATTAATGTGAATATAAAATAGGGTGGTATGGGACACCAGATTTTATACTCAGATTGATGTAGGAAAGATGGTATGGGAGATCGAACGATGGGATGATAATTATCTTCTAGTCCTAGTTTGGATCTTGAATTTAGGTCTACTCCTCAAGAAAATGCAAACTTCAAAGAAGAAGTTTAAATTCAAGAAAGATGAAAGCATGATCTCAAGATACTTCAAGAAAAATTTAAAAATATATGAAGTAAGTAGCTTCCAAGTTCTTCTTGAAACACTTCAAGCTAAAGTGTTGATGATTTAGAAAATTTTGATAAATTTCTGAAAGAGTAAGACTTTGACTTTGAACTGAACCTTTCAACTAAGGAATAGACTGACTAAGTCAAGCATCAAGTTCCAAGTGTAACTTGGTAAGGTTCAATCTTTGGGCTTAAAGAAATGCACAAGAATTGCATTCCCAATAAGGAGTCATAAAGATTGAATATAGGCGTGAACGTAGTGTCAAGTAAAGAAATGTTTAAGTAAAAAAACTCATCAATAGAATGTCAGTGGGTTGACACACTGATGTTGGATACCAAACTAGTAGCTTGTGGTTGGATGATGTTTAGATTTACTATATGAATCTTTTTGAGAATTGAGTTCCTTTCTCTTAAAGATAGAAAAAAAAATGCTTCAATACCTTGTTGAAACCACTCGTTCAGAAGTTAAAGTCTTGAGTCATCAAGTACTTGACTCATTGTGAGTCTATATCTTAGAAGTTTCAATTAGCTAAACAAAGTTTTAGTTATTTCCTTTCGCTTTCCAAATCTTTTGGAATTGACTCAGATAGAGTATCTGATTCCTTTCGCAAAAGTCTTGGGTCAGCTAATTGGAACCAGATAACTAAATTAAACACCCTAGATAGATGTTCTGTATAAGAACTTATTGAGTCTTCAAAAGATGACAACTCCAAGATTGACTTATTCATTTGGGTTTGCTTCCAGTTATTAGCATAACTCTTATGACTTTCTAGAGTTCAGTACACTCTAGAAGAATGAAGTTAGGAATTGCTCATAAGATTGACAATTCCCAAGAACGTTTTTCTAAAGTCTTTGAGAAAAGTGTCCTAAGTTGGATGGTTTTCATTTTGAATTTGACTTGGTCAAGATATAGTAAGATTGATCAAAGGTAAATGGAAAACTTTCTCCTATAGTTTACATAGGATTTTCAAGCCTATTAGGACCAAGTGGTCCTCAAGTCATGTGAAGAAATCAAGTAACTGTTGGTTTAGAGTTAACTATTGTACAAACATCCAAGTCAGATGTTTGGATCAACCAAACTTCAAGTTTTCCAAATCAAATTCAATTAAAAGTTCTCAAAGCCTTGATTGGGATACAAATCCCATCCTAGTTAGTAAAGTCCATGCAGTAGTCATGCTCAAAAATGGACAAGTAATTAGAATTAATCCATCCATTTCATATGTTTGTGCCCAGATCGAACATCGCGACACAATGAAGTGGCTAGGGATGTTTTTAGATCCACGCTTATTCTTCATTCGCTACTTTGTACTTTGACCAGTTTATCAAAGTGCAAAGCTAGACGGTGTTTTGAATCATTTGGGCAAGGATCCCACCACAGAGATGAGACATGTTCTTCTAGTTTTAGAACATGACCATGTTCTTCTGGTTTAAGAACATGAGGCTCGGGGGTTGCCTATGGTTATATATATAGCTTTATTTTCGAGGACGAAAATCTTTCCCAAGGGGGGAAGAATGTAATAAAGTAAGTGTATGATCTAAGGGTTTGGTCGGTTCACACAGATCTAAAATCAAACATCGTTCGGTCACTCATGTGTATGGCCAAAGATCTCGAGACAAGACTTAAGCATAAGTCCATGTGCTCTCTTAAACAAGTAATCCACTTAGCCTAGTGGTTAAGTCTCAAGGTTGTGAAGGAGAAGGTCTTGGGTTCAATCCCCATGGGGAGCATGGGGAGAGAGTTTTTCCCAAGAAGCTCTAGAGCCTTCTAACTCAAGTTAACGTGAGTTAACTTGAGACTTGAGAGACTTAACTCGAGTGGCGAGTACAACCACCACTACAGGACTCTAGTGGAAGGTACTAAAGCAGTGGACGAGATCACTCGAGCCACTAATGGACTCTAGTGGAAGTTACTAAAGCAGTGGTCGAGATCACTCTAGCCACTAGTAGACTTTAGTGGAAGATATGAAAGGAGTGGAGGATATTGCACATGCACTCGTAGACTCTAGCTACATTTGTGGTCCTCGTTGATTCAAGTAGCTATATATACAGGCATAAGGTTGGAAGGAGAGTCATCTCTCTAGCACGTGGTGATCGTAACCATTAGTTTCTTACATTGATATTAGAGCATAGGAAGTAATCTTGGGAAAGGTGGATTGACGAAATGGCCTCTAAAAAAAGTGCTTGGGCATCCTCTATATGAATGGGTACAAAGTGCCACACGTCGCTTACACAAGCTAGCCTTACAAAGATTGAGGTGTATCTCTCAATCCGTAGGTCAGATTGAGGCATGTAAGATACCGTTGGAAAGCTCTCGGAACAAATTTCCAAATCTAATAGAAAGTGTAAAGCTGTTGGGAAACCATGGGTGGCACTTGATTGAGGGTTCAAGATACCAAACATGGGTGAGAACAAGGTTCATGACTGAGGTTGAGAACAAGGGCTCAAGACACCAAGGTTGCGAACAAGAAAGTTCAAGACACCAAGGTTGAGAGCAAGGGTTCAACAAACCAAGGTTGCAAACAAGGTTCAAGAAACTATGCGAGGATGAGGACATCAATTCAAGGGCACCTAGGGAGTTCAAGGGGCTCATTACCGAGGCTAGAGGGATACAAGAGCAGATCATTGAGGACAATGATTGACCAAGGGGGGAAGAATGTAATAAAGTGATAGGACGGAGATGATTGAACCACACCCTTGACAGATAGGAGATGGTTGAACTACACCCTAAGAGAGCGGATTAGGAAGTAATCCTCAACCATGCCTTTTGGGGCAAGTGGTTAGCCCATCATATTCCTGACCAAGAGTTGTGAGTTCATTTCCTTACATAAGAATGTAATAAAGTGATAGGAAGGAGATGGTTGAACCACACCCTTGACAGATAGGAGATGGTTGAACTACACCCTAAGAGAGAGGATTGGGAAGTAATCCTCAACCATGGCTTTTGGGGCAAGTGGTTAGCCCATCACATTCCTAACCAAAAGGTTGTGAGTTCAATTCCTTACACCATGTCTACATTCTAGAAGAAGAACATGTACATGTTGTTTAGCAACTATTACTTGTTAAGCTGGTGTTTTTCTATTACAGAGGCGTTTAGTAAACTTATGTGAATTTTAGATGTACATATCTCTAAGTCTTTGCATTGCTGTTTCTAGATGCTATGTTTAGCAAAAGGATTTAGATCTCCAACCTTCACGAATAATTGCATTGAGTCCATACATAGGATTGCTAAACATTTCGGCCTTCATCACCTTAGGAACTTCTGTATATGTGGATTTGTCTAACACATCAGGCATCAAAATGGATAATGCGATTAAGAAAAACAGTTTGGAGAGGACCTAAGAAGAAAGGTGAGGTGTCCCCATCTTGGGGAACTCTGAGGCATCTAGCCCCAGGCGGGACGTGAACCCTGGCCATCTGCGTAGGAGTATAAGACACATCCACTAAACCACGCCCGCTGAGGTATCCCATTACAAGTGACTCATGAGATCACAATGTTTGCAGTTATTTTCGTAATTTGAAAGTCAACGGTCAACCCTGATGAGTGGGAGAAAGGGACAACAAACAAAGGGCTCTCTTTGTGTTTGTCCTTCCAAATTTTCCTGACGTAAGTCGTCAAGGTCAAACTCCTAAAGGATTAAATAATTTAGGTACATGGACACGCGTCCCCCATCAACGTCATCTGGGCCAAGCAATCTGCTGAAGGTCAAGTCAAGTCCTCATGCAGAGTCAAGTTCTCATGTTCAACCTTCCAGGCACGATGTGCGGAAATTGAAAGTTTGAATCACGGCCTGGACTGCGTTTCTTCGCCTCCGTGTCTTGTAATGGCGCATGTGTCAATGCCGCGCTGGCTCTAAAACTTTCATCACCCTCAGTACTACCGCCACCCTCTATAGCTCTCATTGCCACAAGCTCATCTCACCGTGGCGGATAACTCTGGTTATTTATTCCGTTTCCACAGTGGGTGCTCCTATCGGCGACTCTTCTGTTTCTTATTCAAAAATGAAAGAGTCTTCTGTAGCCTCGCTCTCATCGGCGTCAATGGCGTCCTGTTTCGAACCTTCACTGTCGACAACTTTTGCCAAGTGCCCATCGTCAATGAAAGTCATACTCGCATGAGTTGTGATTTCCTTGACAAGAAGAGAGAACTTTTGAATCTGTTCCACCGTTCGCAAGTATGTCATCTAGCTTCGACAACTACCAAGTCGTTCCCTACCAAACTGACATTATAGGTGTACCTCCTTCCCTGGTTCATACAAGCCAGCAGATGCTTAGTTCATGTGGTGAATTTTTACCATCTCATTTTGATCAGAATGAGGCCAATTATATCAGTCGTTGGAATCCTACGCTGTATGGCGCCTCGGAGGCGGATATCCTTTCGTTGCCACGAAATCTGTTTGATCAAGCCATGGCATCACCTCATAACTTTCAGCCGAGCTCTCTGTTTCCACAAACTACTTCCGAAGTTTATCAGTTCACAGATCGCCATGTTATGTGCCCACCACAGCCGCAGTATGTCGGTGACAGATATGGTTTTAGAGATGATGTCTTCTCGGTTGATCATGCTCCGGCTATAGCAAGCTGTCCAGGAAACACACCAAATGCACCACTTGAAGCTGTTGTCAACACCAATATCAACAACATAAACGTTGTCCATTACCCCTTACATCTCAATCACTCGACATCGAGCTCGTTCATGGAATTTCTTCGACTTCATACTGAGGGTTACGGTGATTTTCTTGAGTGTGTAGACGATGTTGCCCATAGCGTGGAATTTACTAAGGCTCGAGAGTTCTCTCAAGCCTCAAATTTCAAGGAGTGGGGGAAACATTTCACTCCTACAGCGAGCTCATTCAAGAAAGGAGGAATCACTAATCGGTGTAGTCCTAAGTATACATTAACAACTGTCTTGCCGAGGCTCGCTCAGACGACGACCTCTCTGACAGCCGATCGAAGAATGGACAATACAACAAGCTCGGCAATCGCCATAGGCAATCATCAAAAGCATCAGCAGCTTTGTCAGAATGAAAACAATGATTTAGTCTCGATGAATCATACGAATGCGGAGCGAAAACGGAGAAGGAGGGAGAGGAAATGTATTGCTGAGCTGCGGACACTTGTTCCAAATATCAGAAAGGTATGAGAATAGATGCGACACAAAGATCAACAGTTTTTAGGGGCATTAAATCTTTTGGCTTTCTTATCAATGAAAGAATCTCGTCAACAATTTCCTTCGTATTTGCATATTCTTGATGACCTTAAGGTACGGATAAATATGACATCTTACACAGTTTTGACACAATACTAGCTTCTTAGAACACTGTAGCCAGCGAATCAAAACTTCTTTTTCATTGAAAGATTAATGTTATGGTTCACATTAACGACATTAAACACATAATGGTCATGGTTACACACTTTTGGCGTTTTTCTTGAGAAATTCTCTTCCTGTATTCAGACAGACAAGGTGACAATCCTTGAGGATACAATTAAGTTCATCAAGGAGCTACAAAGTAAACTGCATGAGCTCCAAAGGCTGATTTCCTCAAACGATGAGGTAGGCATAATGATCGATCTGCTTTGAAAGATAACGTATTTGCATGGCTTGCTAACGAGCGACTGCATGCTTGTCGAGTTCATGGACAGGTAAGGCTGACTATCAATGGCGGATGTGACCCATGTTTTGAAGTACATCAGTTTTAGTTTTCAGAGTGATTCATCTCTGTTGAAAGAGGAACTCCTAACCGCGGCACCATCTTAGGAGCATTAATATTCAAAATTCCACTCAGAAGACGTCAACCTGCAGATCTTCGCCGTATATGGCTCGTCTTTGAAAATGGCATCTGTGTTGAAGGAGGAGTTCCTAATGGCGGCACCATCTTATCAGCATTCATATTCAAAATTGTACTCAGAAGACATCAACATGCAAATCGTCACCCTGTATGGCTCTTATTAGAAAATGGGAGCTCTGATGAAGACGGGGTCTCGAAAGAAAACCATCTCTGCTTTCATGAGCACGAGAAAGGCCATTCTCTATGTGGTTTATGCTATAAACTGTGTTCTGTCGAAGTTCGGGCACGAATAAGTGTCGTGTTGTATCTTTGCATTTCAAGAACATAACGCCTCTCTTATCCATCCTCCCTGTTTAGTTGTAAGAGCAAGAGCATTCAGGTTTCATCTTTGAAATCATATAAGCATTATTATGTTCTCAATTTTCTCTATAGTTTTATGGACAAAGCAGGGTCACTCAAAGAGGTGTAACTATGGTTGGTTTCACATAGTCGTGGTGGAGGACATTGCTAAAATAAGCATGTTCCAACCCCAATTGTCGAACAACAGTAGTTTCAAGATCTATGTCTACAAATTGAAAGTGAGACCAAGCATTACTCTCACACATGACTTCATGTAATGCACATACAAAAGCATCGTAGGGCAAAGACGGTTTAATCATAGAGGTGCAGCTTGGTGGAAGTTCATGTTTCAAGATAAAATAAATAAGTTGAATATTTTTATGAAAAGCACTATTTTGACGACATGGCACAATCTACATAAGATAACATTCGGACTAGTTGCATAAAAGAACCACACACAAAGGTAAGAAATGGCCAAATTGGCCCACCTTAGTGACCTTTATATAAACAATCAGTTGAAATATGTCCTTGTTTCTTTCCCCATCTACCACTCCTACAAAATGTGTGGCCTATGCTGCAAAGCGTCCTAACCATGCACCCGTTCTCCAAAGCTTTATAGTTTAGAAATTATACCATTTTGTTCTCCTTGGTACTTATTTGTCATGGAAATGACATTGCAATGTGTATGGGAAAAATCCTCTAAGGGACACTCCCACTACTCGTAGGTAATCTATACATAGTCATTTATATGTATTGTTCCCCATCTTAGGCCGCCCTTGGAGCAAACTGATTTTGTGTTTGAATACATATTTTGAAAGCCACTGTAAATATACTTAGATATTTCATGGGAATTCAAACAATCACCGGACAAGATTATGGAATTACGCATACGTTGATCTATTGGAACTTCTAAGTTAGTGTGAAGTTTACAAAAGACTGAGATGCAGAGCAGAGTGGCACTGCACACATTGCATTGATCTTGTCCTATAATGAAAGACCACAATTTTGAGTGATATCTTGTCTTTCTAATCTCTATTTTTGTTATGTGTATGGTTATCAACACTTTTGTAATTCTAGCATTTACATAGTTAATTAATATGGTAACTAAAGCCGATAAGCACGCGCACAAGTGAGAGAGAGAGAGAGAGAGCGAGAGTGAGCAAGAGCACACTCGTTGAAGCCAGGTATGCATACACACACACACATACATATGCATATACACACACATAGACACACACACATACACATAGACACGCACACACATAGACACACATATACACACATACACACATAATGATGCATACACACACATATACATGCATACACACATACACATACATGCACACACACATATATGCATACACACACATATGCATACATAATGCACATGCATACATAATGCACATGCATACATAATGCATACACACACATATGCATACATAATGCATACACACACATACACACACATATGCATACATACATGCATACACATACGCACATAGACACATACACACACATTGACACATACACACACATAAACACATACACACTCGTAGACACACACACATACACATAGACACACACACATACACACACATATACACACACATACACACATAGACACATACACACATCATGATGCATACACACACATACACATGCATACACACACATACACACATACACACACATATATGCATACACACACACATAGAGAGACATACACACAAATACACATACATGCATACATATGCATACATAATGCATATGCATACATACATACATACTTACATGCATACACACACATATGCATACATAATGCACATGCATACATACACATACATAATACATACACACACATATGCATACATAATGCATACACACACATACACACACATATGCATACACATACACACATAGACACATACACACACATAGACACATACACATACATAAACACATACACACTCATAGACACACACACACATACACATAGACACACACACATACACACACACATATACACACACAAACATACACACATGCATACACACACATACACATGCATACACACATACATACACGCACACACATACACACACATACACACATACACACACATATATGCATACACACACATAGAGAGACATACACACACATACATATACATGCATACATAATGCATATGCATATGCATACATACATACTTACATGCATACACACACATATGCATACATATGCATACATAATGCACATGCATACATACACATACTTAATGCATACACACACATATGCATACATAATGCATACATAATGCATACACACACATAAGCATACATAATGCACATGCATATGCATACACATACACACATACACACACATAGACACATACACACACATAAACACATACACACTCATAGACACATACACACTTACACACACACACACTTACACACACACATCCATACACATTTACACACACACACATACACATGCACATGGACACATATATAAAGATACACACGTATATACACACATAGGCACACACACACACATACACACATAGACACACACACACACATAGACATACACACAAATATACACACACACATAGACACACACACACATCCACACACATTTACACACACACATACACATGCATACACACACATATATATATATATATATAGATACGCACACATACACACATACATGCATATGCATACATAATGCACATGCATATGCATACATAATGCACATGCATATGCATACATACATGCTTACATACATACACACACATACACACGCATACACACATACACATACACACATAGACACACACACACACATATATGCGTACACACACACACATATATGCGTACACACACACACACACATAGAGAGACATACACATACATGCACACATATGCATACATAATGCATATACATATGCATACATACATACTTACATGCATACACACACACATATGCATACATAATGCACATGCATATGCATAGATACATGCATACACATACACACACATAGACACATATACACACATACACAAACATATGCATACATAATGCACATGCATATAAATACACACACATAGACACATACAAACACATATACACACAGATTTACACACACATACACATGCGTACACACACATACACATAGACACACACACACATACACAAACACATACACACATAATGCATATGCATATGCATACATACATAATTACATGCATACACACACATACACACACATGCATACATATGCATACACATACACACGTAGAGAGGCATACACACACATACACACATGATTACATATGCATACATAATGCATATGCATATGCATACATACATGCTTACATGCATACACACACATACACACAGATACATAAACACACATAGACACACACACACACGTAGAGAGAGACACACACACATACACATGCACGTAAAGAGACATACACACACATACACATACATGCATGCATATGCATACATATGCATACATATGCATACATAATGCATATGCATATGCATACATACATACTCACATGCATACATGGACATACACACATATATACACACACGTATGCATACATACATACTTACATGCATACAGAGACATACAAACATATACACACACACATGCATACATATGCAAACATAATGCACATGCATATGCATAGATATATGCTTACATGCATACACATACACACATAGACACATACACACATGGACACATACACACATATACACATACACACATATATACACAGAGATTTACACACACACATACACAGACACACATACAAATGCATACACACATAGACACACACACACACTTACACACATAGACACACACACACATACACACATATAAACTTACACATAGAGAGATACACACACACATATATAAACAAACACATACACACATATAGACTTACACACACACATACACACATCCACACACATTTACACACACACATAGCATGCATATAGACATATATATATAGATACACACATATATACACACATAGACACACACATATACACACACATACACACATACACGCATACACACATACACACTTACACAGACACATACACACATCCACACACATTTACACACATACATACAAATGCATAGACACATATATACAAATACACACGTATATACACACAGACACACACAGACACACACAAATACACACACATAGACACATACACACATATATATGCATAGACAAACACATAGAGACATACACACATATATTTACACACACATAGAGACACATACACACACACATACACATGCATGCATACATATGCATACATAATGCATATGCATACATACATACTTACATGCATACACACACACATACACACACACATGCATACATTTGCATACATAATGCACATGCATATGCATACATACATGTTTACATGCATACACACACTCACATATACACCATACACATATACACCATACACATATACAAACATACATATGTACATGTATATATATTGATTTCTAACCCATTTTGTTTTATATGTTAGGTATTATGGATCCTAGTAGAGAGAGAAAGGTGAAAATCACTCTAATTATAAAAAGTCTTATGAGAGCAAGAGTTCCATCTGATACTCTAGGGTTCATCATGCATGAGTACTCAGAGATGTCTGATGATGAGCTCGATTATACGATCCAGATGCTTACCCAGCAATCAGAGGAGGGTTCTTCTACGACTCCACATGCAGGAAGACAACTATCTGCTCATAGGTATGTTTTTTTTTCATAAACTTTTTTAATGATATTATAACACATATTTTTATTTATTTTTATCTATCTATTTTTAGGACACCTATACCACCTCCAGATCATGATAGCAGAGCAGAGTTCCCTATGAGGACATGCATAGGCACCTTAGGGCTAGAGTGCGATATAGAACTAGAGGGGAAATTGTGTACATAGGGAATGGATTGGAGTTCATGAGAAGAATGCGGGCATTATGTGACTCTTACCTGCACCTTGACCACTTACCATGGAAGTAAATATAAATTTTACATATAAATTGAAATAATATCTTATGTTTTATTTACATGATTTCTTTTATTTTTGTAGTGAGCATGATGAGAGGGATAAAAAATACATACTTAGTTCACTTGAGACAGAGTTTGGGACAGGATGGATAAGTGGTGTCTAAAAGAGATGCAGACACTTATGGCTCATCGTCGCGATAATGCACGGTATGCATTGCTTTTATGTATATATACGTGGATATGAGTATTTGTGTTTATGTATGTATGTATGTATGTATGTATGTATGTATGTATGTATGTATGTATGTATGTATGTATGTATGTATGTATATGAGAGAGACAGAGAGAAAAGAGTGAGACTAGAGGTACAAATACACGCATACACACACATATACATCATACATGCATATTTACACACATATACACATACATGCACATTTATACATACACATACATACATGCATTTTACACACACACATACACATGCATGCAGTTACACACATCTAGTGAATACACATACACACATACACATACTCACATACACATACACATACACATGCATCATATGTACACACACATAGACTCATATAATCATATTTACATGCATATATACATATACACATGCATATATACATATACACATGCATAAATACACACACACACAACACATGCATACGCACATATAGATACACAGACATACACATGCATACACACATATTGAAACACATACATACACACATGCATGCACACTGATATATATATATATATATATATATATATATATATATATATATATATATATATATATATATATATATATATATATATATATATATATATATATATATATATACACTTAGATATCTATATATATAAATGAATAAATAAATAAATCCTATTTCAAGAATCCTAAGTTGAAAACACTAATTTTGATATTAGAGTTTTATAACCCTTTATTTAAAAACTTTAATTCAGCCTTTTAGCCATATGATTGAAGTATATCTACACATTGCATCTATTCCTCCGATGTCCTACTAGAGAGATGTCTCTCCTCCCAACCTTATGCCTCTATATATAGCTACTCAAATCAACGAGGATCATAATATATATAAAGATATATACACATCATGTAGATACACATACATAAATATAAAATGGAGTGGATATAATATGCATCACACATACATGCCTAAATGCACACATAAATATATATATATACATGCATACATATTTACATGTACACATTTACACATAGACACATATACATATATACATGTACACATCACATATACATGCCTACATGCACAAATGTATACTTATACATGCATACACAATTATAAAAACTTGCATACATTACATGAATACATGAATATTTTACATAAATGCATGTGCATATATATACATATGCATACTAACAGATGTATACGTATATCACACACATGCACACACATACATATACATGAAATACATATATATGCATACTAACATATGTATACATATAATACACATGAATACACACACATATGCATACATACATGATAAAAATTTGCTCCTTGAAGATAAAGCTATATATAAAATATTTAGGCATACCCCCAAGCTTCATGTTCTAACTTAAAAGAACATGATTTCATCTCTCTAGTAGGATTCATTGTTATTCAAGTTGAATAAAAAATATATTATCTAATATCCATTCAGAAGCTTCAAGTTATTGATCGATAACTGGAGTAGAATTTACTATCTAATCTGCTCATATGTTTTCATTATTTCCATCATTTTGGTAAGACATCAATATAGTCTCATCTTCATTATCCTTATTGATTTCATTTATTTCTTCTATTGTTAAATCTGTGTTCTCATGAGTCACATCATCTATTGATGGATTAATATTGATTTATGGTAATTCCTCTTCCTCATCAGTAGAATCAGCATGTAGAGTATTATCCTCTTCATCAAAAAGATTAGTATCATTATCCGGTATAATGATTCTAATTTCTCTTTGAGATGTTGATGTATCAGTATCTGATGCTGAATCATCAAGAGGACTTTCTTCGGTCTCTCTAACAATAAACTGTTCAAACAATAACCTACCTCTAGGCTGAACATGAATGACTTGCTAGCAAGGGTGAGCATCTGTGTTTTTATAAAAAAATGCTTTTTCAATATGCCTAGGAAGAATATATGGTTCTTTAGTAGATCGCATTACCTTGGAAGAATCAATTGCCCAAAACCTAGATAATTCCTTTCTTTATGTGGAATTACTACCTTTATACTCAGCTCGAAACCAGTCAACCTTCAAAATGACCTATCAAAATATATAAAAAGTAAAACCCATTATTAGGTGCTTAAAAAAATAACTAACTCTATCATAAAAAATATAAACTTTTTTCTACCTGTTTGAATGTACGAAATGAAATTTCGTAGATACCAACAATAGTTCCTATGTAACCAAGTTTGCCATCTATAAGGTTTGTGTCTTTTGAGCTAGCACATGATAGTTGCTTGAAAGAAGCAACAATACTAGATTCCTCTGTTGTACGTAAAGAATCAATGGCTTTGATTCTAATATGCTATCCAAAAGCCCACATATTAGTGAACATTCCAGCCTGCAAAAGAAATTAAAGTAGTAAATAGAAACTAATATACATATATGAAAAAAATAAAATAATATTAAAATAAAATTACCTTTCGCTCACAACCTATCATTAACTCTCTCTACTCATTTGAGATTTCTTCATTATTTGCATTGGCACGTTGCAAACGACTATATAGCCAATCTGTGAAAGAAGATATATTTGTAATCTCATTATTATCGAGATTACATCTATATCTTTTGTTTCTTTGCCTTTTACTTGGGAGATTTTGAAGTTCCTATTCGTAGCTATTATATCTACAAAAGTAGAAGCATCATTTTTTTCTTGAAATGTAAATAAAAATGGAACTCCCTTACCTGATAATACCTCATCTGTTATTTTTGAAGAAGACTCATTGGTCCATGCATGTAATAAAGTAAGTCTATGATCTAAGGATCCGATTGGTTTAGATAGATTTGAAATCGGACTCCGTTTGGTCATCCATATGTGTGGCCAAAGATCTCGATTCTAGACTTACTGATAGGTCATTTACTCTTGTAACCAAGTGATCCACTTAGCTTAGTGGTTAAGTCTCAAGGATGTGAAGGAGCAGGTCTTGGGTTCAATCCCCATGGGGAACATGGGGAGAGTATTTTGCCCAAAGATATCTATAGCCTTCTAGAAGCATCCACTTGAGTTAGCTCTGGCTAGCTGGAACACTTGGCGCACATGTAGTTACATGGCTGACACTTGGATGGTTAGTATCCACCTGCCCATGCAGGCAGTCCCTTGGAGAGATATATATATAGAGGCATATGGTTCGGAGTAGAGTCATTCATTCAAGAGCATTTCCTGTGGCTACGTTGTTGCATTGGTATCAGAGCACTCTCCATAGCTCTCCTTCAAGCATCGAATTTTTGCTCGCGGCTGTCTCGAAGAATCATCTCGAATCAAATTCGTCTTAGCGGGCTTAAGGAGGAGATTAGAAAAAGTTTAAGCTCTCCTTGCTATGATTGTAGAGGGGAATTGAACCCGTGACATGTCGGGTCTTGTCCCTCTCCCTTATCCAAGAAGGCGACGCCTTTCAGTGACCATGATCGCTGCGCTATTGATCAAAATCTATCATTCACGCTGCTAAAAGCTTCTTTATCAAGCTTAAAAGCAAAGACAGTGATCAAATTCAAACTCGACACCTGCCCGTAGAGAAATCACTGTCATATCCAAGGAGCCAACCATTTAGCGTGTCTTCATCTCAGCATGAGCGCTTATTGATCATGATTCAGTGTGTTTAAAGTCCACTACAAGGGAGCAAAAGAAGATTTTTTGTAGTAACCTAGGGGATTCGAACCTATCATCTGCGCGTAAAGAAGCAGCTGCCATATCGAAGAAGCCAACCGGCTTGCGTGACTTTGAAACTAGAGGAGTTTAGCTTGATCTTCATTCTGGGCTGCAAAACTTGAAAATAACAGAGATAAAAGGTGAACGCTTGGTGGAATCGATCTCGTGACCTTGACAAGCAGACTACAACGTCTTATCCATTGTAGTAAAGGCAATCGGTGATAGAACTCTCTGCATATTCTCTATTGTTCTGGTTCTGTGTAATCTCTGCTAATCTCAAGCTAAGTTTACTTGGATTGTTGCTTCTTCTTGAGCTTGTTAATAACGCCAACCAAACCTGACTACATATCTTTGGTGAGCAAAGCCGAAGAAAGCTAAAGTTTCGGGCAAAGTTTTAAGTGGAGCTATGGAGTGAAGATCTGGAGGCCTACCTTTGTCATTATTCTAGCACTCTCAACTAGAATCAAGTTGACCTCGATGGACCAAATCATTAGGGATGATTTCTAATACTAAGTTAGTAAGTTTAATAATGCTCTATGTGCGATGGAGGGGACTTCTAGCCACATCTTGCTTACAAGTACTACTAGTGCATCAATATATGTTTCCATTCCTATGTTGGTAACATCCTCATTCATGACTAGACCACCAGTAGTTTCATGTGCATTGCATTCATCTGCACCTATGGTTTCAAATACTAGTCATGTGTCTAATGCATCAAAAATATAATCGACGATTGTAGCATTAGACGTTGAGGATTCTACGAGGAAAAGGGGAAAAAACACTAACCTAAACAAGGGGAAACATATGGAAGGTAGGATGTTGCTAGTTGAGCAAAGACTTGGAGGGTTGTCCAATATTCCAGATGAGGTTTTGGAACTCCTTCTGAACTTACTTCAGACACCTAGGGATATCAATAAGGCTACTTTGGGTAGTCACACAGATACGATTGCAAATTCACCAATGTCTATTAGGATGGAAAAGGATAAGGGATTATCCTCTCGTCATACAAACATGTTTTCCCTAACGGGAAGTATGAGCCGTCTTAGTTTGGTATCTTCTACTCCCTTCTTTGCTACTTCGGTAGGGATGTCAGGAAGTCATAACCGCCCAGTGGATCTTTCCTTGGGAAAGGAGATCCAGCCTCCCTACTTCTCTGGAGAGGATAAGGATAGGAATAAAGATGCGGTTTTGACCTTCTTGGAGAAGTGGAATGATGTCCATGAACTCAAGCATACCCCCGATCATGTGAGAGTAGTAGAAACAAGCTTATCACTAGGACCCAAGGCTTATACTTGGTGGATGAGTCTCTCTGAGACTCACAAGAAACCTACAACCTGGGTTGAATTTTCTCGCCTCTTCAAGAAAGAGTTTCTCCTCAAGAATGAGGAGGAATGCAACTGGGAGGCATGGGATAAAGTTCAACAGAAAGGTAGACTGTTATCAGTTTATTTTTTAGAATACCGAGATGTTCTTCTGAAATTCTAAAACTTAGATGACTTTCATCATTTTCGCAGTTTTGTCAGAGGACTTAATCAGCGAATTCGAATTGAAGTCAAAAGACATGCACCTAAAGCCCTGGAAGAGGCAATTAAGGTTGCCCAGATTTATGAGGATAACTCACGACTGGATGTTCCGCAAGCAAGTAGTTATTCGCAGAAGAACAACTTTAAGCGCAAGGGCAAAGGGGCAAGATCGAATGAAAGGGTGTCTTTAAAACCTCGTATTTTTAGACACGTACTTTCTCTAGAAGATCATCTTAAAGCACAAAAGGAAAATTTATGCTTTAAGTGTCTCAAGCCAGGACATCGTAGTCGTGCATGTCCAGTTGGAAGAGAAAGTAAGGGAAAGGGTAAGCAGCAAATACATCTGATTCAAACTTTGGACTTGGATACAAATTCAAGTGCAAATGGATTGAGAGGCCTTCTTCTTGAATGTGGTTAAATCTGCCCACAAGGATGCCTTCCTTGACTTTGTGGTGTTTTGGAAATGCTCCTACAAAGCATTGCATATATTACTTGCACTTTCAAGACCTCTAATGTGAGGTAGCAAGTAGTCATTAACTCCCATATAGATAATGCTCCTAGCTTGAGCATCTCTCTTCATCCAAGTCTTCAAATCTGACAATTCATCCTAGTTGGAACACTAGGATCTCTGAACTGAGGCTTTTCTTCTTCACCCCTAATATAACCTATCAAGTCTTTGCTCATAAGATGAGCTTCCATCCTCATTGACCATGCTGGATAGTTCTCTCTATCCAATTTCTCTATTTGAAGAGAATCTCCCATCCTTTGTTCACCTGTGTATTAAATCCTTCAAGCTTTATGAGGAATATGGTTATCTTTGCTTCGAATGA